>CM065599.1:38541337-38871081 GCA_033119425.1 Bufotes viridis
AAGCAAACATATGAAAGCAAAAGCGGTATGAATGCAAAAACAGGATGACAGAAAAATAAATTAATGCACAGGGAATAAGACAGATTTACCCACTGTTGTGACCATGCGTGGAGCGTAAGCGTGATGCGAGGCGGACGAGAGCACCGCTCAGAAATGAGCATGTTGAAAGAGCAGACATGAGAAGGCAGCGTCTCAATTGACAGGGCAAAACCTGGCGTAAAGAGTTGAAGCATGCACGCAGCCCTGATTGCGGGGAGGGCGGGTCACATGGGAAGTATATGCTATAGCAAGAGCCGTAACAAGCAACAGCTGCATCCAATCTCCATCACATGCAGCCCAGGTAAACCTTCCCTACCGCACGCAGGCTGAAGTAACTTTTTAAAGCGAAACAACGTGAATGTAAAACACATGAGATAGAAGGGGAACTAAATCAGATTACCTAAACAAACAAAGTCAAAGGAATTGTTTAACTCCGACAAAACAAACCTAAGAAGCTGAGGCAGACGATTTTGAGGCGATGCCTCCCGCTCGCAAGAAAGGTCAGATTCCAGGCGGCCGGAGCGACGGACACGGCTCAATTAACTTACATACATGGCGCACGCGTCCCTACGGTAGCCACGGGCAGAAGAAAAGCTCCATTCCAGGTCCATACTGTAGCGAAAGAAACTTCCTAGCAGAGGAAAGTGCACCCTGCTGACACACCAGCATCCCCTGTGCAACTGAGAAAACGCCCGCCCCTAGGTGGGGCTGTGCCTGGTTTAAGTAGAGCCTCCGCCCCTCCCACAAATGCAGTCTAAACAGACTGCCAAACATATATATACTCGCCTAAAGAATTATTAGGAACACCTGTTCTATTTCTCATTAATGCAATTATCTAGCCAACCAATCACATGGCAGTTGCTTCAATGCATTTAGGGGTGTGGTCCTGGTCAAGACAATCTCCTGAACTCCAAACTGAATGTCAGAATGGGAAAGAAAGGTGATTTAAGCAATTTTGAGCGTGGCATGGTTGTTGGTGCCAGACGGTCCGGTCTGAGTATTTCAGAATCTGCTCAGTTACTGGGATTTTCACGCACAACCATTTCTATGGTTTACAAAGAATGGTGTGAAAAGGGAAAAACATCCAGTATGCGGCAGTCCTGTGGGCGAAAATGCCTTGTTGATGCTAGAGGTCAGAGGAGAATGGACTGACTGATTCAAGCTGATAGAAGAGCAACGTTGACTGAAATAACCACTCGTTACAACCGAGGTATGCAGCAAAGCATTTGTAAAGCCACAACACGCACAACCTTGAGGCGGATGGGCTACAACAGCAGAAGACCCCACCGGGTACCACTCATCTCCACTACAAATAGGAAAAAGAGGCTACAATTTGCACAAGCTCAACAAAATTAACCGTTGAAGACTGGAAAAATGTTGCCTGGTCTGGTGAGTCTCGATTTCTGTTGAGACATTCAAATGGGAGTCCAAATTTGGTGTAAACAGAATGAGAACATGTATCCATCATGCCTTGTTACCACTGTGCAGGCTGGTGGTGGTGTAATGGTGTGGGGGATGTTTTATGGGCACAGTTTAGGCCCCTTAGTGGCAATTGGCCATCGTTTAAATGCCATGGGCTACCTGAGCATTGTTTCTGACCATGTCCATCCCTTCATGATCACCATGTACCCATCCTCTGATGGCTACTTCCAGCAGGATAATGCACCATGTCACAAAGCTCGAATCATTTCAAATTGGTTTCTTGAACATGAAAATGAGTTCACTGAACTAAAATGGCCACCACAGTCACCAGATCTCAACCAAATAGAGCATCTTTGGGATGTGGTGGAACGAGAGCTTCGTGCCCTGTATCTACATCCCTCAAATCTCCATTAACTGCAAAATGCTATCCTATCAATATGGGCCAACATTTCTAAAGAATGCTATCAGCACCTTGTTTAATCAATGCCACGTAGAATTAAGGCAGTTCTGAAGGCAAAAGGGGGTCCAACACCATATTAGTATGGTGTTCCTAATAATTCTTTAGGTGAGTGTGTATGTATAAATATATATACACACAAACACACAATTCTTCTTTGGAATCCTAGCATTTCCATTTACTGTCCCTGGCAATAAGCTTGATTGATTTCTGACTATTCCTGAGTGATTTATTTTTTTCACTGTCACTGACTCCGTAAGATCATTTTCCTGACAGACACTAACACACTAACACCCAACAATTCTCTTTAACAGCACAGAATTGCATACTGCTAGGGCACCTTCCTGCCCTAAACAGCACTGTCTGTCAGCCTAGGAGCCAATCAGGGCAAGCCCCCCTCCCCACCCGCCACACACACACACACACAAACACTTCCACTCAGGGACATGTGAAAATCCTTCTTCTTCTTCGCTCATCCTTATGTGATACCATGAGTCTACAAAATTAAACTTTTACACAATATGCACATTTTCTGAGATACTGACTTTGAGTTTTCATTAGCTTTAAGCTATAAAATCAACTTTAAAATAAATAAATAATTTAAATATGCTTTAAATGCTGTATGCAATATATGAGTTTCACTTTTAGAATTGAATTACTGAAATAGATTAACTTTTTGATGATATTCTAATTTGTTGAGATGCACCTGTATCATCATTGCATTCAAAGATATAAAGTTTAATTAAATTCCAACATCTCCTTCTTGGTGTGTTACTTTTTTTTTGCCAGTGCATGTAATATATATAAATATCCATGGATAAATCAACAATAAAAAGCCAGTACATTCTAATACATCACACAACATCCGTAATAGAAACAATGTTTAGCGGAAGAAACATTTCACTTCCTCTCCAGTGCAAATAATAAAAGACAAACACCAGATGGGAACTGACAGAAGAATCTGAACTAGGTTAGTGATGTATTGGAGATGAGCGAATTTCTTGAAATTCATTTTGTGACTGATTTTGTTGAATTTTTTTATATTTTTTCGTTATCTCTTTTGTAAAAACTTTTTGCTCTCCCCCCTCCATTTTAAGCTATTTAACACAATGACAGCAGTAGCAAATAATGTCAGCGTAGTACTGTCATATATAGCTATGGGTAAATGTGTGGTTGACGGCATTAACAAACAGCGTCTTTAAAAACACACTGCACCGATGCATGTGTTATGCCATTTCATAATAAAATGCTTCCAATAATTGTCCCTTACTGGGGGTAGATGGTGTTTAAACTTCACAGATCCCTGTCGCATTCATTTAGACAAAAGTGATGTTTTCTATAGTGGCAGAGGGCAACTTCCGTTTAGGTGTTAGAATTCCACCTTCTACACCAAAAACCCTCTCATGACAATGGAGGGTGGGAAGACAGTACAGAGAGGGCACAATGGGCCAGTTCGGGCAACTGTTCCAATCTGTTTCTGCCATTGTAGCTGACCACCTTGCCCAGTTAGAGTTGGTAGGGAGACAGCCAGTGGGATATTTGCTGCTTGATGCACTTTAGCAACTGATCGGCTGTGTGGCTACTCTCATGGCATGGCAACACTTCTCTTTACACATATGATTGGAGGGAGGGGGAATGAGAGCAAGGCTCTGCCCTGTTTCTGTTGGGGACTGGAGGATGTCCATGGAGGAAAACTGTAGAAGGCGGATATGCGGCTGGTGTGCAAACTAAACCGTCACAAATGTGAAGGTGTAAATAGGAGCTAGCCTTGTTGCTGCAGTGCTGCCTCGCCATGAAAAACATTGCTTCAGTGGGTCGTGAAAGACAGGTACTCTTTCTGCCCTTAGCATCTACTACAGTTGTCCAGGTTGGCATGCATAGAGAGTTGCAGTGAGAAGCCCATGTTCTCCATCATGTGACAGTACAAGGCAGGGATGTTTTTTTTTTTTGAAGAAATAATGGTGGCTAAGTGTGTTCTAGCAAGGCTGAGCTCTTAGGCCTAATTCACACGTCCGTCGTGTTTTGCGGATCCACGGATCCGCAAAACACGGACATCGGCGATGTGCGTTCCGTAATTTGCGGACCGCACATCGCCGGCACTCTCATAGAAAATGCCTTTTCTTGTCCGCAATTGCGGACAAGAATAGGACATGCTCTATTTTTTTCGGGAACGCAATTGCGGACCCGGAAGTGCGGATCCGCAATTGCGGACCCGGCCGGGACATCGCCTGTCCCCATTGAAACTAATGGGTCCGCAATTCTGTTCCGCAAAATGCGGAACAGAATTGCGGACGTGTGAATAAGGCCTTAAGCTCCTGAAAAGCAGTAGAATCCAGTAGGTAGTATGGCAGCAAATATACCACCAGCAACTTGACCAAGTGGGAATTAAGCTTGCGCACAAGCGCATTGCTTGGTGATTAGAGTTCTTTCCTGTCTGCACATTTTGTTATTGATATCTGATGATGGAACCAAGTAGGAGGAGGAGTATTCTGAGTGGGATAAGCAGTAACTGATAGTGACGATGACAAGGACACTGTACTGTATGTGGTGTGGCAGCTGCAAAGGAGCCCGGGAGTAGGAGTACACTATTGTTGTGCTAGCTGGCAGAAACTTACTGGCAGTTACTTTTTCTGCAGTAACTGGTGATGCCGCACTATGTGCTGCAATAGACCCGTGGTGCCTACATTTGTATTTGAGTGCCCATGGCTTATTTTACATGGTAATGCTTTTGTCTTCCAACGCTATGAAGAAATCCTGCCAGACAGGAGATACTTACACAGACAGAGGATACTTCCCAAGCTGACTATAATAGAAGTATGGCAGTTTTTTGGGAGATTCTGAACATATGTTTCCTTATTGCCACTGCCACTACCCTTCTAATCTGATGTTTCCTCCTCCTTATCACCTCAGGCTCCCAGGTCCTGCCCAATCATAATTACCATCACCGTCCCCCTCCATTACACTTTAATCAAACTGTGATATGTCATTGTGGGCTTCTTGGCCCCCTGACAATTCCCTCCCCTGTATTTGTCCCAAGTGGCACTGTTGCTACCACTGTCTCTACCCCCATCACTGTGGCTACAAGTGCTACTACTACCACCACCAATAAACCTATGCATGGGGTCACCCAACTCTGCCTGAATAGCAGTTCAAACGCTAACTGTTTTCATACACATTGTCAACAGGATGACTATCTTACGTATTCCACAATTCCACTAGAAAGGGCACTGAAGACAGAGAGGATGCAACTGAAAGATTTCTCTGGGGTTTCAAAGTAATAATAATATAGCATCTATTGGAAGCTAAAGGCTTATTACTACAGATATTAGCTGGGTAGCTGGTGCTGCTACTGCTGCTACTATCCACATTCTGACTCCGATGATGAGGTCTTTGCCTTTTGTTTTCCACTCTTCCATTTTCCAGAAATTTTATTATGAGGTTTATAAATGAAAAGTCATGGGTTTAATTTAATTTTAATTTAAAGACAGGGGTGCAATCAAATGCCCCCCCCCCCCCCACAAACACACTGCATACTTTTTCTTTTTAATAATGCAAATTTTGCAGTAAATGTGTTTGAACTACACAGTCTGCTGCAGTAATGCATTCAATAACACAAGTATAACATTGACGTTATTGCAGTTATTGCTTTTGTTGTAACTACCTGGTATCTTGCAGCAATATGCAGTGTGTTCAAAAATCAGGTATAATAATATTATTGCCATAAAATGCTTTTGCTATAGCTGAACATCTTCTTGCAGTATTATGCCACGTACTTAATAACATATAATGTGCTGAAATGTTTTTTTCGATGAAAACAAATGTGAAATTGCTCAGCATATGCAGCAGAATGCAATTGGGGTGCTGGTAAGAAGCTCATGTTTAAAGCTTTTCATATGCAAAAAAAGAGTTTTTTTTTCTTGCAGATTTTGTAATAGGCAGAACTAGCTGCCACTTGTATTGAACACACAGTTCTAAGTTACCATTCCCCTCTCTCGCTATGCTTTCATTATTCAAAGTCACTAAAATTTACACAATATCTCTTATTCTCTCAATACCAGGGATCAGCAACAATCAGCATTACAGCTGCTGCAATACTACAACTCTCAGCATTCACACTTACTTTGCTATTCTTGTAACTCCCGAGGAGTCAAAAGAGCATTCTGGAGTATCAGAGGTTGCTGATCCCTGTCCTATACTATCCTTATAGTGACCCTATCACACTACATTTTTCTCTGTGATTGTTTTTTGGCAGACAATGCCACAACACTTCCTAATACATTCACAGCAGAGTGCAAATGGCATCTGGCTTATTATCTGCATAAGGACCTGCTTGTGTACTAATTAGCTCATCAAACTGTCTTTTAGCCTCTGAGCCAATCAGGGCAGGCACCCTGCTTCACCCCACCCTGCCCAATGTAATGTGATCCTCCACCATCTTCTTCCCTCATGGTTTTTCCCACCAATATTCACAGTAAAATGGCAAAGCCGCCCTGAGAACGAGGCCGAACACAGATCCTTGCTCCTGAAGCTAAGCAGCAGGTCTGCAGCTGATGGGAGACGGAGTGCGCCTTCAGTGCCCCGTTACAGTACCCCCCCCCCCTTTTACGAGGGGCCACCGGACCCAAGCCCGTAGGTACAAATCTCCCAGATGCTCATCATGAAACTTCTTGATGAGTCTCGGGGCGTGGATCTCAGTAGCTGGGACCCAAGACCTCTGCTCAGGTCCATAGCCCTTCCAGTGGACAAGGTACTGCCAGGTAGAGATGTCGTGAACATAAAATTTTCCGTTCGAACAGGCAAACCGCCATAGACTTCAATAGGCAGGCGAATTTTAAACCCCACAGTGACTCTTTCTGGCCACAATAGTGATGGAAAAGTTGTATCAAGGGGACTTACACCTGGACTGTGGCATGCCAGAGTGGGATCCATGGCAAAACTCCCATGGAAAATTACGTAGTTGACGCAGAGTCGGGTTTTAATCCATAAAGGGCATAAATCACCTAACAGTGTGTGTATACGATCAGGTATGATGTTGTATCGATCAGGTAGTGTAAGGGTTATGCCCGCTTCACAGTGACAGACCAAACTCTGACAGACCAAACTCCCCGTTTAACGCACTGCAAACAGTCCATTTGCACAACCGCAAACTCCCCATTTGCACAAAGTTGGATACCAAGCTAGCCATGTCCCGTTACTTATCCTCACTGACGTCATTGAACGTCTCTTCCTCCAGCCAGCCACGTACAACACCAAGTGTCCCCAAAAGGTGACAACAAGCTCCCTGGGACACCTGCTGTGGTTGGTATTCCAGCGCCTCAAAGCCACCTTCCTCCTCTGACTCCTCTTCTTCAGACTCCTCTCTCTGCGTTGCCGCAGGTCCAGCAATCGACGACGACAAGGCTGCTTCTGGTGGTGATGGTGACCACAACTCTTCCTCTTCATGCTCATTTACGACCTGATCCAGCACTCTTCACAGGGCGCGCTCCAGAAAAAACGCATATGGGATGAGGTCAATGATGTTGCCTTGGGTTTGACTGACCAGGTTTGTCACCTCCGCAAAAGGACGCATGAGTCTGCAGCCATTGTGCATGAGCGTTCAGTAACGCGGCCAAAAAATACCCAGCTCCGCAGAGGCTGTCATTTTTTTTTTTTTTTATTAAAAAAATATGTTCTTACCAGTTTAATCTCTGTTTTGTGCCCTATCAGGGGCCGTTGAATGGAATAGATTTTAGGAACCGGGAGATGGAAAAAGATGGTTGGTCGGTCCTCTTCCTTCCAATTTAGGGAACTGCGTGTGCACCATGCAATGTACTGTGCCACCCTATATGAGTGGTGTGTTAAGTAGTACCATTCCTATCAGGGGACGTGTATCAAATAGATTTTAGACAACCGCAAAGAGTTGTCAATAGTTGATACACTCATGACATAAATTTTATTCCTCTATGCGTCAATCTTGGTGTAGTGATGACTGTGCTCATGCGTACGTTTGGGAGATTGCAGGCGATGGCGGTTATTCAAAGCCTATGGTCATGCTGAGGTAGTTCAGTGACAGTTAAGTGACCCAGAAAACAATGATTCTGCAGTGTGGGCCCATTGTTGGCCTAGGAGGCTTTAATGATCACCTTAGATGATCACAAAGAAAATTAATGTTTTTTCTATAAGAAATTATCCAGCCGATCGCTTTTGGTCTGTTCACAATGAAGCAACGACCTCATCATCTGGGCTGTGCCAACATTGCCAACACACTCATAGAGGTGATCGCTTCATTGTGATACGCAAGCCCCTTCACCACAACGATCACGAAGGGGAATTGACACATTTATGTGCCATTTTTTTTTGTTTTGTTTTTGCAGCCACAGTGCAGCACCAGAGTCCAGAAAAATTTGGCATATACACATGCCTGAAAAACTTGGTATTGTTGCAGACGGAAAAATTTATGTTTTCCAGGCAGAAAGTGTACTAAAACATTGCGGCTTGAACCCTAGTTGGAGGCGGAGAATTCACGCAAGTCATCCGGCATGCAGAGATTAAATACAGCAGAGTGGGGACCATTTTTAGCCCAAGGCATCTCATCAGGCATTTTTTAGTCAAATGTATCCCCCACTGTCAGTCCCTTCGGTATCTACGCCTCATTCATCTTAATAAAGGTGAGGTAATCTAGACTTTTTCGACCTAGGCGATTCCTCTTGTCAGTGACAATAGCTCCTGCTGCGCTGAAGGTCCTTTCTGACAGCACACTTGAAGCGGGGCAGGCCAGTAGTTCTATCGCAAATTGGGATAGCTCAGGCCACAGGTCAAGCCGGCACACCCAGTAGTCAAGGGGTTCATCGCTCCTCAGAGTGTCGGTATCTGCGGTTAAGGCGAGTTAGTTTGCTACCTGTCGGTCGAGTCGTTCTCTGAGGGTAGGCCCCGAAGGGCTGTGGCGATGCGTAGGACCTAAAAAGCTCTGCATGTCCTCCATCAACAACACGTCTGTAAAGCGTCCTGTCCTTACCGGCGTGGTAGTGGTAGGATGAGGATTACTTTCACCTCTTCCCCTGTTAGATTCCCGTTGTGCTCTGACATCACCCTTATACGCTGTGTAAAGCATACTTTTTAACTTGTTTTGGAACTGCTGCATCCTTTCCGACTTCTGGTAATTCGCTAACATTTCAGCCACTTTCTGCTTATACCGGGGGTCTAGTAGCGTGGCCACACAGTACAGGTCGTTCTCTTTCAGCCTTTTTATATGAGGGTCCCTCAACAGGCATGACAGCATGAAAGACCCCATTTGCATAAGGTTGGATGCCGAGCTACTCATATCCCGTTCCTCATCCTCACTGATCTCATTGAAGGTCTGTTCTCCCCCCCCAGCCACTTACAACACCACGGGTCCCAGATAGGTGACAACAACAAGCACCCTGGAATGCCTGCTGAGGTTGGTCTTCCTCTTCCTCAAAGTCACATTCCTCCTCTGACTCCTCAGACTCCTCTTCCAGCATTGCTGCAGGTCCAGCAATCGATGATAAGGCTGTTTCTGGTGGTGATGGTGAACACAACTCTTCCTCTTCCTCTTCATGCTCATCTACGGCCTGATCCAGCACTCTTCGCAGGGCACGCTCCAGGAAGAAAATAAATGGGATGAGGTCGCTGATGGTGCCTTCGGTGCGACTGACTAGGTTTGTCGCCTCCTCAAAAGGACGCATGTGCCTACAGGCATTGTGCATGAGCGTCCAGTAACACGGCAAAAAAATACCAAGCTCCACAGAGGCTGTCCTAGCACCCCGGTCATACAAATACTCATTGATGGCTTTTTCTTGTTGGAGCAGGCGGTCGAACATTAGGAGTGTTGAATTCCAACGTGCCAGGCTGTCGCAAATAAAGCGCCTCACTGGCATGTTGTTTCGCCGCTGAATGTCGGAAAATTGCAATATGGCCGTGTAGGAATGCCTGAAATGGCCACACACCTTCCTGGCCTGCTTGAGGACGTCCTGTAAGCCTGGATACTTACACACAAAGCGTTGTACAATCAGATTCGACACATGTGCCATGCACGGCACATGTGTCAACTTGCCCAAATTCAATGCCGCCAACAGATTGCTTCCGTTGTTACACACCACTTTGCCGATCTCCAGTTGGTGCGGGGTCAGCCATTGATCCACCTGTGCGTTCAGGGCAGACAGGAGTGCTGGTCCGGTGTGACTCTCTGCTATCAGGCAACTCAACCCCAAGACGGCGTAACACTGTCATATCCGGGATGTCGAATAGCCCCTGGGGAGCTGGGGGAGTGCAGTTGATGATGTGGAGCAAGACGCAGCAGCAGAAGAGGACTCAGCCGAGGAGGTTAGCGAAGAGGAAGGAGTAAGAATAGTAGAGGAGGGGGCAGCAGGCCTGCCTGCAAGTCGTGGTGGTGTCACCAACTCCACTGCAGAGCCACGCATTCCATGCTTGGCTGCCGTCAGCAGGTTTACCCAATGCGCAGTATATGTGATATACCTGCCCTGACCGTGCTTTGCAGACCAGGTATCAGTGGTCAGATGGACCCTTGCCCCAACACAGTGTGCCAGACATGCCATGACTTCCTTTTCCACAATAGAGTACAGGTTGGGGATTGCCTTTTGTGAAAAAAAAATTCGATCGGGAACCTTCCACTGCGGTTTCCCAATAGCTACACATTTTTTGAAGGCCTCAGACTCCACCAGCTTGTATAGTAAAAGCTGGCGGGCTAAGAGTTCCGACAAGCCAGCTGTCAGACGCCGGGCAAGGGGGTGACTATGTGACATTAGCTTCTTACGCTCAAACATTTCCTTGACAGACACCTCACTGTGGGCAGATGAGCAGGAACTGCTGAAGGTGAGAGGCGGAGTGGCAGGTGGTTGAGAGGGGACAAGGAGGACAGCAGTGGTTGACGTGGCTGAAGATGATGGACCAGGAGGAGGATGGTGGCTTTGAGTTTGTGTGCTGCTTGTACTCATGTGTTGATCCCATAGGTGTTTGTGATCATGTGCCTTCGCAAAGCAGTTGTACCTAGGTTGGTGTTGGACTTCCCACGACTCAGTTTCTTTTGGCACAGGTTGCAAATGGCATCACTGTTATCAGAGGCAGACACACAAAAGAAATGCCACACTGCTGAGCTTTGCAAAGACGGCATTCTGGTGGTGGCAACAGCATGCATTGATTGGCGTACTGTCTGGCTGACCCCGGGTGCCGATACATGCTGTCTGGCTGTGCCACTAGCTCCTTGCGATGACCTCCCCCTGCTTCCAACTTGTCTCCTCCTCCTCTGTGTCTCCCCATCTGAACTTTCCCCCTGTTCTTCTTCTCTTCGAGCGGGCACCCACGTGACATCCACGGACACATCGTCATCATCAACCGCGTCACTTGTATCTGACAACTCAGCAAAGGAAGCAGCAGTGGGTACAACATCTGAAATTAATCTGCCAAAATAGCAATACCCTGAATCTGGTGTCCCAGCTGTTGCAGGCCAGATTTCATAGTGTCCGCCAAAACATATATTTTGTTCTGGGGTGAAATTAATCTGCCAAAATAGCAATACCTTGAATCTGGTGTCCCAGCTGTTGCAGGCCAGATTTCATAGTGTCCGCCAAAACATATATTTTGTTCTGGGGTGAAATTTAATTGCCAAAATAGCAATACCATAAATCAGTGGTTTCAGCTGTGGCTGGCAAAATAGAATAGTGTCCGCCAAAACATATATTTTGTTCTGGGGTGAAATTAATCTGGCAAAATAGCAATACCCTGAATCTGGTGTCCCAGCTATTGCAGTCCAGATTTCATAGTGTCTGCCAAAACATATATTTTGTTCTGGGGTGAAATTAATCTGCCAAAATAGAAATACCCTGAATCTGGTGTCCCAGCTGTTGCAGGCCAGATTTCATAGTGTCTGGCAAAACATATATTTTGTTCTGGGGTGAAATTAATCTGCCGAAATAGCAATACCCTGAATCTGGTGTCCCAGCTGCTGCAGGCCAGATTTCATAGTGTCCACCCAAACATATATTTTGTTCTGGGGTGAAACTAATCTGGCGAAATAGCAATACCCTGAATCTGGTGTCCCAGCTGTTGCAGTCCAGATTTCATAGTGTCTGCCAAAACATATATTTTGTTCTGGGGTGAAATTAATCTGCCGAAATAGCAATACCCTGAATCTGGTGTCCCAGCTGCTGCAGGCCAGATTTCATAGTGTCTGCCAAAACATATATTTTGTTCTGGGGTGAAATTAATCTGGCAAAATAGCAATACCCTGAATCTGGTGTCCCAGCTGTTGCAGGCCAGATTTCATAGTGTCTGCCAAAACATATATTTTGTTCTGGGGTGAAATTAATCTGCCAAAATAACAATACCCTAAATCTGGTGTCCCCGCTGTTGCAGGCCAGATTTCATAGTGTCCGCCAAAACATTTATTTTGTTCTGGGGTGAAATTAAATTGGCAAAATAGCAATACCCTGAATCTGGTGTCCCAGCTGTTGCAGGCCAATTGTAAATCTGTCCATAAAAGGATACCTTTCATCCAGGGCCTAAATACTAGCCCTAAAAGAGATATTCCCCTAAATCAGTGGTTACTGCTGTGCCTGGATTAGTGTAATACGCTACATAAACAAATAGGCAGATAGTGGTAGGTGCCTGTAAAAAAAGGCCTGAATTTGGAATCAATACATTCGGCCAAATATTTTTTTTCTTATTGTGGTGCTTGGTGAACGGTTACAATGAGGAAAACATCTAGTAAGGGACGCGGTCATGTTAGTGTACCCTCTGGTGCTGGGAGAGGACGTGGCCATTCTGCCACAGCCACACATCCTAGTGAACCAACTACCTCAGGTTCCAGTACCCGCCAGAATTTACAGCGATATTTGGTGGGGCCCAATGCCGTTCTAAGGATGGTAAGGCCTGAGCAGGTACAGGCGCTAGTCAATTGGGTGGCGGACAGTGGATCCAGCACGTTCACAACATTATTTCCCACCCAGTCTTCCGCAGAAAGCACACAGGTGGCAACTGAAAACCAAGCCCATCAGTCTGTCATATCACCCCCATGCATATCAGGGAAACTGTCAGAGCCTCAAGTTATGCAGCAGTCTCTTATGCTGTTTGAAGACTCTGCTGGCAGGGTTTCCCAAGGGAATCCACCTAGCCCTTCCCCAGTGGTGGAAGACATAGAATGCACTGATGCACAACCACTGATGTTTCCTGATGATGAGGACATGGGAATACCACCTCATCGGAGTCCGCACGTCTCTGATGATGACGAAACACAGGTGCCAACTGCTGCGTCTTTCTGCAGTGTGCAGACCGAACAGGAGGTCAGGGAGGAAGACAGTGTGGAAGACGATGCAGGGTACGATGAGGTCCTAGACCCCACATGGAATGAAGGTCGTGCCACTGACTTTCATAGTTCAGAGGAAGAGGCAGTGGTGAGACCGAGCCAACAGCGTAGCAAAAGAGAGAGCAGGGGGCAAAAGCAGAACAGCCGCCTCCAAGAGAGTTCGCCTGCTACTGGCCACTGCCACCAGGGACCGAGCACCCCAAAGGCAGCTTCAAGGAGTTCCCTGGCATGGCACTTCTTTAAACAATGTGCTGACGACAAGACCCGAGTGGTTTGCCCTGGGCCTGAATGCCAGCATTTCTAAACTACTGGCCTTTGAAATGCTGTCATTCAGGCTGGTGGACACAGACAGCTTCAAACAGCTGATGTCCATGGCTGTCCCACAGTATGTTGTTCCCAGCCGCCACTGCTTCTCCAAGACAGCCGTGCCTTCCCTGCACAACCAAGTATCCGATAAAATCAAGTGTGCACTGCGCAACGCCATCTGTGGCAAGGTCCACCTAACCACAGATACGTGGACCAGTATGCACAGCCAGGGACGCTACATCTCCCTAACTGCACACTGGGTAAATGTAGTGGTGGCTGGGCCGCAGGCGGAGAGTTCCTTGGCGCACGTCCTTCCGCCGCCAAGGATCGCAGGGCATCATTCTTTGCCTCCTGTAGCCTCCTCCTCCTACTCGGCTTCCTCCTCCTCTGCTTCCACCAGCTCATCCAGTCAGCCACATACCTTCACCACCAACTTCAGCACAGCCGGGGGTAAACGTCAGCAGGCCATTCTGAAACTCATATGTTTGGGGGACAGGCCCCACACCACACAGGAGTTGTGGCGGGGTATTGAACAACAGACCGATGAGTGGTTTCTGCCGGTGGGCCTCAAGCCCGGCCTGGTGGTGTGCGATAATGGGCGAAATCTCGTCGCAGCTCTGGGACTAGCAGGTTTGACGCACATCCCTTGTCTGCCGCATGTGCTGAATTTGGTGGTGCAGAAGTTCATTTACAACTACCCCGACATGTCAGTGCTGCTGCATCAAGTTAGAGCAGTCTGTGCGCGCTTCCGGCGTTCACATCCTGCCGCTGCTCGCCTGTCTGCGCTACAGCGGAACTTCGGCTTACCCGCTCACCGCCTCATATGCGATGTGCCCACCAGGTGGAACTCCACCTTGCACATGCTGGAGAGACTGTGCGAGCAGCAGCAGGCCATAGTGGAGTTTCAGCTGCAGCACGCACGCATCAGTCGCACTGCGGAACAGCACCACTTCACCACATGGCCAGTGGCGATGACACCGTTATCAGCGTTACAATACCACCTCTATGTCTCCTTGAGAAAACGCTTAGGGCGATGATGGAAGAGGAGGTGGCCCAGGAGGAGGAGGAGGAGGAGGATGAGGGGTCATTTTTAGCACTTTCAGGCCAGTCTGTTAGAAGTGGCTCAGAGGGAGGTTTTTTGCAACAGCAGAGGCCAGGTACAAATGTGGCCAGCCAGGGCCCACTACTGGAGGACGAGGAGGATGAGGAGGAGGTGGAGGAGGATGAGGATGAAGCAGGTTCACAGTGGGGTGGCACCGGACACAGCTCAGGCCCATCACTGGTGCGTGGCTGGGGGGAAACGGAGGACGATGACGATACGCCTCCCACAGAGGACAGCTTGTCCTTACCTCTGTGGAGCCTGGCACACATGAGCGACTACATGCTGCAGTGCCTGCGCGATGACAGCAGAGTTGCCCACATTTTAACGTGTGCTGACTACTGGGTTGCCACCCTGCTGGATCCCCGGTACAAAGACAATGTGCCTACCTTACTTCCTGCACTGGAGCGTGATATGAAAATGCGCGAATACAAGCGCACGCTGGTAGAGGCGCTCCTGAGAGCATTCCCAAATGTCACAGGGGAACAGGTGGAAGCCCAAGGCGAAGGCAGAGGAGGAGCAAGAGGTCGCCAACGCAGCTGTGTCATGGCCAGCTCCTCTGAGGGCAGGGTTAGCATGGCAGAAATATGGAAAAGTTTTGTCTCCACGCTACAGCTAACTGCACCACCACCTGATACGGAACGTGTTAGCAGGAGGCAGCATTTCACTAACATGGTTGAACAGAACGTCTGCACACCCCTACACATACTGACTGATGGTTCGGCCCCATTCAACTTCTGGGTCTCCAAATTGTCCACGTGGCCAGAGTTAGCATTTTATGCCTTGGAGGTGCTGGCCTGCCCGGCAGCCAGCGTTTTGTCTTAACATGTATTCAGCACGGCAGGGGGCGTCATTACTGACAATCGCAGCCGCCTGTCCACAGCCAACGTGGACAAGCTGACGTTTAAAAAAATGAACCAGGCATGGATCCCACAGGACCTGTCCCTCCCTTGTGCAGAATAGACATTTATAACTGCCTCCCCCTCAACCATGTATTATTGTACTCCGGGGCACTTCTTTATTGAATCCTCATTTTTTTAACTTTACCATAATCTTGTGCAACCCAAAGTTGAATGAACCTCTCCTCTGTCTGGGTGGTGGGGCCGAAATAACTGAGAGTGGCCTTCTCCGGTGGTGGTTGATATGACACATGATTCCTTGTTGTGGGACCTCTCTCCTCTTGACTGGGTGCTGTGGCCTAAATCACTGAAAATGGCCCTCTCCAGTGGTGGGTGATATGACGCATGATTCCTTGCTGTGGAACCTGCATCCTCCGTCTGGGTGCTGGGCCGAAATAACTGAAAGTGGCCTTTTCCGGTGGTGGTTGATATGACGCATGATTCCTTGCTGTGGGACCTCTCTCCTCTGTCTGGGTGCTGGGCCTAAATAACTGAAAGTGGCCTTCTCCAGTGGTGGTTGAAATAATGCATGATTCCTTGCTGTGGGACCTCTCTCCTCTGTCTGAGTGCTGGTCGAAATAACTGAGAGTGGCCTTTTCCGGTGGTGGGTGATGTGACGCATGATTCCTTGCTGTGGGACCTGTATCCTCGGTCTGGGTGCTGGGCCGAAATAACTGAAAGTGGCCTTCTCCAGTGGTGGGTGATATGACGCATGATTCCTTGCTGTGGGACCTCTCTCCTCTGTCTGGTTGCTGGGGCTGAATTTGGTGGTGCAGAAGCGGTTAACATAATCAGTGGTGATTCCTTATAGTGGTTCATGATGAGGGTGAATGCTGGGATAATGTCTCCCGGGCATCCTCATTGTGATGTCTGCTGCCCCCAGGCTACGGGAAAACGAGGAGTATTATTCTGGGGCTTTGGCAGTGGTGGGGGAAGATCTCGGATCTGAGCTTGTGCATATGGTTGGGTGCATTGGGCTTGAATATCATTTGGGGCATGTTGCTTGAGTGGGTAAGGGCATCGACTGATCCAGTGGTCAGTCTTACCACAATTAAAGGGTTTCTGTCACCAGATTTAACCCTATGAAGTTAGCTGCTATTAGCGATGTGCTAATGCCAGCTAAACCTAACTAGCCTATTCTTACTTTTCTCAGTGCCTGCATTAACCTAAAAATCGTACTTTTATAATATGCTAATGAGGCTCTAGGAGCAGGGCGTTGTTCCTGCTCCTAGAGCCTCGTTCTCACCTGGTCTCCTCCTCCAGGTCTTGATTGACAGGGCCAGGCAGCGCTTGCGTCTGTCTGCCAGCCCTGTGCTCGGATGTAGTCTCGCGCCGTTACGAACTCAGCGCAGGCGCGGTGAGGAACCTGGCAGCCGACGAGCGTCTTTCCCTCACCGCGCCTGCTGTTCAGAACGGCGCGAGATTTCATCCGAGCACAGGGCTGGCAGACAGACGCAAGCACTGCGTGGCCCTGTCAATCAAGACCTGGAGGGAGGAGACCAAGGTGGGAGAACGGAGGCTCTAGGAGCAGGAACAACGCCCCCCCTGCTCCTAGAGCCTCATTAGCATATTATAAAAGTTCGATTTTTAAGGTTAATGCAGGCACTGAGAAAAGTAAGAATAGGCTAGTTAGGTTTAAGCCCCTTGGCGACCAAGAACGAACCCTACTTGGTCCTTATGGATCAGGGAGGGAAGAAAGACATTCAACCGAGAGGCCAAAACCTTAGTGTAAATTTTAAGGTCCGAGTTAAGCAGGGCGATGGGCCTATAATTTTGACATTCATGGGGGTCTTTCCCCGGTTTCGGAATCACCGTGAGGTAAGAGTGAGACATAGAGGCAGGGACTGAGTTGCCGGCCAAGAAATGATTAAAATGGGTCAACATATGAGGGGACAATTCAGGCTTAAAAGTCTTATAATATCTATACGGAAGGCCGTCAGGGCCTGGAGACTTGCCCTCTGGCAGAGTATCGATGGCTATATCTAGTTCCTCTGAAGTGATGGGACTATTGAGGGCAGAGAGGTCCGAAGTAGACAGGGTGGGTAAGTGACATGAGGCTAGATAAGACTGGAGAGCCGCATCCCGTCGATCAACATCAGAAGGGAGTTCCGGAGGGAGGTTATACAGGGCCGTGTAATAATCCGAGAACCTCTCAGCAATCACCCTAGGGTCATGGTGAATCGCACCGTCGGCCCCTTTAATGGCAGATGGGCTCGCCGTAGGGGGACGATTCCTAAGTTGTTTAGCTAGTAGGGAGTGGGGTTTGTTCCCCCAGGCATAGTAGCGCTGCCGAGTATAAAGTAACAATTTGTTAACCCGCCCGAATGCTAAGCTCCGCAGCCGAGCTCGGGTATCTACAATTCGTCGCAAAGTGCAGCGAGAGGGGCAGTTAGCAAGCTTGGCCTCTAAGGCATGTAAATGGGAAGTAAGGGATTTGACCGATGCAATGGAGTCCTTTTTCAGTCGGGAGCCTATTGCAATACAATGACCCCTCATAACCGCCTTATGGGCCTCCCAGAGGGAACGGACATCATCCACTGAGCCAACATTAATGTCAAAATAAGATTTCAGGTGATCACGAAGTTCGTCCCTCAGGATGGGCTGCTTCAGGAGAGACTCATTGAGTCTCCAATGGCATTGGCGGACATGACCCGAACCACTATTGATGTCGACTGATACAGGAGCATGATCAGACCAGGTTATCGGGCCCATATCTGCCCCTTCCAATAGCCTAAGGGTCGAGATGGTACCAAAAAAATAATCAATACGGGAGTGGGAGGCGTGCGGGGCGGAGTAAAAGGAGAATGACCTGTCAGTAGGATAGGTAGTACGCCACAGGTCGTACAAAGAATATTTCCTCACCAGTTTACGGAAATCCCTAGCTAGACGATGCTGCTAGACGATTCAGAAAAAATGACATTAAAATCCCCTCCCAATAGGACCAAGGGTGTCAGGGAACCCATACACTCAGAAAAGACCTTACGTAGGACCCCGCCCAGAAACCGTATTTGCGAGGTATTTGGAGCGTATACATTACACAAGGTGATGGGTTTATCTGCAAGGTGACCTTGAAGAATAATGTACCGCCCTTGAGGATCCAGAATTGAGGAGTCAATTCTGAGTGGACAGTGAACGGACACCAAGATGGCGTCCCCCGCCCTCCGACGACTATGGGTAGCCGAATAGGCAGTGGGATACATATGGGAGAGAAAGCGGAAGGAGGAGTCGCCATCAAAATGAGTTTCCTGTAAATACACAATGTCCGCCTTAAGGGATTTCAACTCCAAGAGCAAAAGTCTCCTCTTAGCGTTGGAGTTGAGCCCCTTAACATTAAAGGTCACACAGCGAACCATGAGGTTATGTAATAGTGTCCAAAATAGAAATGGTACAGCTCACCAGTAGAAGTCGTCAGGAACCAGGAGTAGACCGTCAAGGCAGCCGAGGATCCCAGGGAGGGTCAAATACACAGATCTTGCACACTCGAGTGGTCAGAAACCTATCGTCGAGTAGGGGACACAAGAGGGAGGAAAGGGGAGACAGGACAGGACAACACTAAGACAAACAGATAAGTAACGGTAAACAACTATTCCCAGGGAAATATTCCCTGCTAGAGGGAGATAACAAATCCCTCAAGGGGTAAGAGTATCAGAGGCCTGCAGGAAAAAGACGATCAGAGATCAATACAACAAAAAATGAGAACAAGTAATAAAACGATCAGAGAGGCTCCACAAGAAGCAAGCACCGATGTGAAGTAATAACAAACAAACATTAACTGGCCAAGTAAAGCGAACGTATAGCCCGATCAGCAAGCCCATGGAGTCCAGGGACCTCAAGGGCTTCAGAGGTCAGGAACAGGGACTAGGATCCCCACGTCCCTGGGAAGATTTTAAATCATGTAGGCGGCCGAAATCCAGGCGATGCAGCGGACCGCAGGGAGGAAGACGCACTGGAGGCAGGTCTTCTTTTCTTCGCCGAGGAGGACCATGTGCGCGGCGGTGGGGGTGTGGGGGACTCAAATTCCCAATCAGAGATATCTGGCACAGGTACCCCCAAAGATTCACAGAAGGGATGAAGATCCGCGAAGGAGCGGAGAGTCTCCGTTCGTCCTTGGTGACGGACAATGAGGGAAAAGGGGAATCCCCAGGGGTAAGCAATCTGACGGCTCCGAAGAGATGCAAGAAGGGGCTGAAGGTGCCTCTGCTTCTGGAGTGTGAACCAGGACAAGTTCGGAAACAACTGCAGAGAGGCGCCATAAAATTCAAAGTTGCGCAAAGAGCGTGCCTTGGCCATGATAGACTCTTTAAGGGCAAAGTCGTGTACACGGCAGATTACGTCTCTAGGACGAGCAGAGGAGCCTTTTGGCTTAAGCGCTCTGTGGGCCCTGTCTAGCTTAATTTTATGCGAAGATGGCTGTCCCAAAATCATGTTGAATACAGCCTCCAAAGTAGCAAAGAGGTCTTCCTCACTAGCAGCTTCAGGGAGCCCCCGCACACGGATGTTATTCCGGCGACCCCGATTATCCAGGTCTTCCAGATGCCGACCCATGCCACGGAGCACTGCTGTTTGGGCCACAATCGATTCATGAAGGGAGGAGACATATTGCCTGGTGTCCTCATGTGCAGACTCCAAAGTGTCCACCCTATCCACCACTTGTTTAATATCGGTACGGACCGCTGCAATTTCTGCCCTGCACGCCTCAGTAACTTCAGATATCAGCGCCCTAAAATCTTCCTTTGTAGGGAGTTGTTGAAAATAGCTGGCCCACGGTTGCAGAGGCTCAGGGGGAGCAGGGAGACCCATGGCAGGTAACTGTGGAGGGTTCTGTGATTCTGCCCACAGCATGGAGGGTAGTGGAGAGCTGCTGTTCCCTGGGTCCATGGCAGGTGGGGATGCAGATCCTTTATCTAGCCAGGGGGCCCGTGTGAGTGCGCTAGGAGGATCAGGTAGTGGAGCTACAGGGGGGGTCACAGTACCTGTGGACGTTGCTGCTCTCTGCAGCATGTAGGCGGTCTCCTCTTCAAGCTGAGGATCCGGGGCCGCCATCTTGCAGCTTGCAGGCCCAGCAGTGAATGCAGAGGAGTCCCTTATGGAGGAGTGCTCCTGAGATCGGGAGCAGAGCACACTGTCTGAGGGGCACAGACCAGGGCAGCGCACTGACTCCTGAGCGCTGGGATCCGGACCGCAACCCTCCTCCTGTAAGCGGTGAGCAGAAGGAGGAAGGGAGGAATGGCGGGAGGCCCTCTGAGACCAGGCGCAGTGTGGAGGGAGCGCCGGACCTGGCGTCTGGTCCCAGCACTGTTCCAATGTCCTGGCGGGTGAGGAGGTGCGGGGAGAGGCAGGGGCCCTCTTTGCTGCGCTTTTCTTCCCCATAGGGACCGGGGAGCAGGAGAAGCAGGCCAGATTCAGTCGGTGCGGGCAGGAGCATGTCTCTTAGGCGGCCATCTCCTGCGGCGTCCAGACACGCCCCCCAGGGAGGGGGGGTCTGAGTTCTCTGTCCTTTTAACATAGTAACATAGCAACATAGTACATAAGGCCGAAAAAAGACATCTGTCCATCCAGTTCGGCCTGTCATCCTGCTAGTTGATACAGAGAAAAGAAGTACTCCCTGGATCAATGACCCATCTCTAGTAGCTATAGCCTGTAATATTATTACACTCCAGGAATACATCCAGGCCCCTCTTGAATTCCTTTATTGTACTCACAATCACCACATCCTCAGGCTCCATAGTCTCACTGCTCTTACCGTAAAGAATCCTCTTCTATGTTTGTGTACAAACCTTCTTTCCTCCAGACGCAGAGGATGTCCCCTCGTCACAGTGACAATCCTGGGGATAAATAGATAATGGGAGACATCTCTGTACTTGTGAAGAAATCCCCCTTTTTCTAAAGTGACCGGCAAAAACACCCAGACTTATGGAACTATTTTGGGCAGCCCACCCAGGGTGAACCGGTCACGGAAGACTTCCATGTTCTTTGAGAACCCCTGAACCGATCTGGGTGAAATTTGAATATGTTGATCACCCAGATCGGGGCTATCAGGGGACATATGATTTGTGGGGATACCTCATGTATAAAGGGGTGTTCCAGATATTGGGGAAAACTGTGACTTTTCTGCCTAGAGATAATCAAGTAGGTACTTTATCAGGTTATCTCCAGGACTAGGGGAGGGAATTGTATGTTTATGCTGGAAGGGTTTTATGTTTCCATTGTACTTGATTGGCTATACTGTGTCCCCCCCGGTGGGATGTACCCTTGCATGGGGACTTGCATAAAAGCCTATGTGTGTTAATAAAGGCGTGTTCATTTTGTACCCTTCTTCTGGACTTCGGCTGATGTTTGTGGATTTGCATGCTTTATTAAGGGAATCATCTTATAAAGTGATTGGCATTTCGTATGGAATTCGTCTACTTCAACGGCCGAACAAAGCGCTATATTCACCAGGCTTGGGCGGTTCGGGAGGAAACTACCGAATTTGGTTTAAATATACTCGGTTTCCTTACAGTACTGACCCCTGATATATTTATACATAGTTATTAGATCTCCCCTCAGTCCTTACCTTAACAAAAAAGAACCTCGCACCCATTGGAGATACTGAGGGCCTAATATGCCCCTTGTCCAAACTCTCTTTAATATATTCCCTCATTGAATTTAGTTCGGGACCAGATAGGTTATAAATTCTTCCTTTGGGATATTGGGACCCGGATACTAATTCAATAGCACAATCATACGGTCTATGGGGTGGTAATTCTTTCAGCTCGGATGATGAAAACATATCAGCATAATCTCTAATATATGGCGGAAGGGTTTGGGATACAGTATGATTCCCTGCTAAAACGACCGATAAACAGGACTTACACTGAGAACCCCATCTTTCTATCTATTAATAACCGGATTATGTAATTGGAGCCAGGGCATACCTAATACTACATTTACAGGTTGATTCTCAAGAATTAGGAATGAGCATATCTCAGTGTGACATATCCCTACCGAAAGAGAGATCTCCGGGGTACAAAACTTGACCTTACCACCTGCCAGGGGAGTGGAATCAATGGCTACAATGTTCACTGGGTGAAGAAGGGCTAAAATCGGAATTCCTATTTGGATAGCGAATTTACGGTCAATAAAATTAGATGCTGGCCCAGAATCAATAAAGGCATCACCGAAACCCCTGATTCTCCCCAGAGACACAGTAATAGGAACCAGCAGCTTTTTTCTTACCACCCCAGGGAGTACCTGGTCTGTTGAGCCCTCTGGTTTGGGTGGACCTCCGGAAGAAGGGATCTTAGGGCACTGTCGGACCCAGTGATCGGAGCCGCCACAGTAGAAGCACACTCCACGATGACAGCGCTGCTCATTCCTGGTCATGCCCAGCTGCATGGGTTCATCAGAGAAGCCTTCGGATTTTGCTATCACCGGACCCATCTCCATCTTGGGAACCATCTGTGGAACCAGAAAGTGTTCTCGCTGTCATTCCCTAACCCGTCGGTCTAGCCTAATGGCTAGCGTCATGGTTTGTTCTAAGGTTTTGGGGGGTGGATAACACACTAGCATATCCTTGGAGGGAACGCACCATTTACGGAATAAGGTACAGTACTCCTCAACCAGACATCACCCTGTCAGAGGGATTTCAGCTGGGTCTCTGCTACCATGGCATGGTCAGGTTCGTCATATAACACACCTAGCGCCTGAAAAAATGCGTCAATGGATCTGAGGCATTGGAAGGCAAGGAGAATGCCCAGTGCTGGGGGTCCCCCTGTAATGAGTAAATAATGTTCCCCACCCTCTGTTGCTCAGATCCAGAGGAATAGGGATGTAAGCGAAAGTAAAGCTTAAACGCCAAAAAGCTTCTACGGTCTCCTGAAAATCGGTCAGGAAGCTTAATATGGGGTTCCATACAGGCAGTATACGGTCTCCTGAAAATCTATTCACTACACCGACCCTGGCCAAAACAGATTAAACTGATAGGAATAGTACTTAGTTAACACTAATTGCATTGGTGGCAAATTCCATTGCAAGTGCCCAAAATTAGAAGGAAGCGGACAGAGCAAGCTTTTTTCTCTATCTCCCCATGCAAGGATTCAATTCAGTACACGTCCCCTGATAGGGGACTTAACAAAGATTAAAATGGTAAGAATAGTAGTTCTCACTATTTGTATTGGTGGCACAGTACATTTCGCGGCGCACGCGCAGTGCCCCAAATTGGAAGAAAGAGGACCCGACCAACCATCTTTTTCCATCTCCCGGTTCCTAAAATCTATTCCATACACCGGCCCCTGATAGGGGACAAAACAGAGATTAAACTGGTAAGAACATATTTTTTTAATTTAAAAAAAAAGAGGACAGCCTCTGCGGAGCTGGGTATTTTTTGGCCACGTTACTGAACGCTCATGCACAATGGCTGTAGGCTCATGCATCCTTTTGCGGAGGTGACAAACCTGGTCAGTCAAACCCAAGGCAACATCATCGACCACGACCTCATCCCATATGCGGTTTTTCTGGAGCGTGCCCTGTGAAGAGTGCTGGATCAGGCCGTAGAGGAGCATGAAGAGGAAGAGTTGTGGTCACCATCACCACCAGAAACAGCCTTGTCATTGTCGATTGCTGGACCTGCGGCAACGCAGAGAGAGGAGTCTGAAGAAGAGGAGTCAGAGGAGGAAGGTGGCTTTGACAAGGTGGAAGACCAACCAAAGCAGGCATCCCAGGGAGCTTGTTGTCACCTTTCGGGGACCCTTGGTGTTGTACGTGGCTGGGTGGAGGAAGAGACGTTCAATGACATCAGTGAGGACAAGGAACGGGATATGGCTAGCTTGGTATCCAACCTTGTGCAAATGGGGAGTTTGCGGTTGTGCAAATGGACTGTTTGCGGTGCGTTAAACGTGGAGTTTGGTCTGTCAGAGTTTGGTCTGTCACTGTGAAGCAGGCCTAACCCTTACACTACCTGATCGATACAACATCATACCTGATCGTATACACACACTGTATGTTTTAAAGCACGTTATTCCAAACAATTTAGGAATGTTAGGTGATTTATGCCCTTTATGGATTAAAACCCAACTCTGCGTCAACTATGTAATTTTCCATGGTAGTTTTGCCATGGGTCCCCCTCCGGCATGCCACAGTCTAGGTGTTAGTCCCCTTGAAACAACTTTTCCATCACTATTGTGGCCAGAAAGAGTCCCTGTGGGTTTTAAAATTCGCCTGCTTATTGAAGTCTATGGCGGTTCGCCCTGTTCGCGAACATTTGTGGACGTTCGTGTTCGCCGTTCGGGCGGGTCATTTGATGTGGCCAGCGTCACATGACCGACAGACAGACAAGTCGAGCACCGAGTGATCAACTCGGCACTCAAGGAGGACCTAGGAGCAGGAAGCATCCCAGCTAGCAAAGACGCCCCGGGAACGAGGCCGAACACAGATTCTGACTCCCGAAGCTAAGCAGCAGGTCTGCGGCTGATGGGAGACAGAGTGCGCCTTCGGCGCCCCATTACAACAGTCCTTATTACGGGTTTCCTAGGATTAAAAACTTTTTTTAAATTGTTCTCCTTAGTTATAATGGTTAGAATTCACCATTTATTTGTTCTGTCCTCAATCTGATGTATATACCTGATAAAGGGGGCTCTAGTACCCCCGAAACGCGCCATTTACCTGTTACATCGATTATAACTGCAATAAAGAAGGTCTATTAATTCCAAGTTCCATTGGCATCGGATTCCTTGCACCTAAATTAGGAATTCTTTCTTTTCAACTTTGTTTCCTTGAGGGATTGGGCACTCTCTTCATCAAGGATCTATTCCTATGGCAGCAAATCCAGCCTCTTGATAATGAATCCTCTACATGCCTACAATAGGGTTGTGCCTATTTACAGCACACCCCATAAGATGAGCGTTCACTTTTGTCTGATTCTCGCTGAATACAGAACGTACTACTCTATTTTGTGCTCTCTTGTGTCCAGTTTTCCCTGGACAGGCCCACTGTTTTTATATCGGATTTATAGATTTCAGACTAGTAGTAGAATCACTTCATAAACATAGGTTTTTGGTTTTGAAAGACCTATATAATATTGTATTTAGATGTCACAAAAATTCAGATGAGTGAAGATCTGATAGCCTTCTCATTCAAAGGTTTTGTATTTAATTTCAAATTAAAATTATGAATTATGCAGCCACCTGTCATAAGGGGGTCTCCTTGTTTAACCCCTTAAGGACCGGAGTTTTTTTTTTTTTTTTCGCATTTCGTTTTGCGCTCCCGGCCTTACCAGATTCATAAGTTTTTATTTATCAGTTTACATGGCCATATTAGGGCTTGTTTTTTGCAGGACAAGATGTACTTTCCAACGCCACCATTTAATATTGCACATGATGTAGTGGGAAACAGGAAAAAAATTCAAAATTCCGACGTTCGATGTGTGATAAAACTGACCAGTTAGTTTTATTCTACAGGTCAGTACGAATCCGTTGATACCCTATATGTATAGGTTTTCTTGCGTTTTGATAGTGAAAAAAAAAATTCAAAAGTGGGGAAAAATCATTTTTACTTTTTTGTCGCCATATTTTGACCCCTATAATTTTTTTGTACTTATGTGTACAGAGCTGTATGGGGGCTCATTTTTTTGCGTCATAATCTGATCTTTTTATTCATGCCATTCTGGGGTGTGTATGACTTTTTGATCACCTTTTATTAAATTTTCTTTGAGGAAGCGAAGCGTCCAAAAAGGGCAAATCGGCCATTTGGACGGTTTTTTTCTCTTTTTCTGTTTACCGTATTGGGAATATTTTTTTTATATTTTTATAGTATGGGTGTTTTCGCACATTGCGACACCCATGATGTGTATTTTTTTATTTTCGTTTTAATTTTATTTTCATTTTGGCAAAAGGGGGGTGATTTGAACTTTTATGTTTTTTTTACTTTTTTTTTTAAACTTTACTATTTTTTTTTACACTTTCCTATAGTTCCCGTAGGGAACTATAACAATCAATCATCTGATTGCTATTCTCATACATTCCAATGTAATAGCATTGGAATATATGAGATAATCACATAATTCCTATGGAGCCTATTACAGGTTATGGCTCCATAGGAAATACTATACAGCAGCCTGGGTTTAGTTCATAGAGACCCAGGCTGCTGCAGGCATGCTCCGGCTCCTCGGATCGCCACACGGGGGAGCCGGAGCACAAACCGAAAGTAAAACTTTCAGTTTGTGCGCATTCAGATGCTGTGGTCAGGACGGGGGTTAAATCGCGGCGATCGGCATCGCTGTCGGTCGCGGACATGAGCCGCGGGTGTCTGCTTCAAGAAGCAGGTGGCCGCCCGCGGCTATGGCGCCCGCATCGGGCAGGAGCGGAGCCATGTTTAGGGAGTGGACACAGTACGTACCCGTACGTCCTGTGTCCTTAAGAGATTAAGTCTAGGGCTACATGGTGACATATGCTGTGCAACATTTTTTAAAATGATAGTCAATGGCAAGGCATTGCAAAATGCGATTTGCTGCAACTGTGACACGATAGTCGCAAAAAAATCCATCCAAGTTAAATTTTTGTGCGACTGTCATGTTGCAATTACCATGCGACACCATTGACCGTCATTACAAAAAGTGTAGTTGTTCCCTTTTTGTCACACAACTTATTGTCACTGTGTAGCTCAAGTCTAAGTACTCGTAAAGATCCCATCGACTCATCCACTGATCTGACTTTTATGACATTATATTGAAATGTTATATAAACGACTACTTGAAGTTGGATTTTGTCAAAGTAAAGCTTGAGGGTTTAGACTGCCTTGTGTACTATATAAAGTTTAGCCCTAAATCAATCCTGTGAAGGAATTAGGATATGATAGAACTGTGAGCAGTCAGGAAACCTGCTAGGCTATTTCTTGTCATTCCAATCAGCTGATGATAGGGATATCGGCTAGAAAGGATAAAACAGAAGGTAGGGTCAATGAAAGATCACCTAACATGACCTACATAGAAAAGATGATTCTGCACCATGCAAGGGGTACTAGATTCATTAGCAGGGTAAATGCTATTACAGCTGTTTGCATATTTGGACACTTTGCTGTCTTGAAAGGACTGATATTGAGATTCAAACTAAGTGGATTTGTTATAAATTTTACATAAATTGTTCTGCCAAACAAATCTACAGTTTTGGCAATAAATTTTGGACTAACAGCGCAAAAATTGCAGCTGAGCCATTTTACAGTTAAAATTGGGATTAGGGAAAATGACAAGAAACATGAAGATGGAGGATCACATGGCATTTTGAGGGGTGAGAGTGGGGGAGGGCTTGCCCTGACTGGCTCAGAGTAGTGATGTCCCGAACTAGTCGCCGGTGAACATAGCTTGTTCGCGTTCGCCGCGGCGGGCGAACATATGCGATGTTCGGTCCGCCCCCTATACATCATCATTGAGCAAACTTTGACCCTGTACCTCACAGTCAGCAGACACATTCCAGCCAATCAGCACCCTCCCTCCCACACCCTCCCACCTCCTATAAAAACGGCAGCCATGTTAGATTCAGTCTGAAGCTGCAGTGTGTTAGTGCAGTGTTTCCCAACCAGTGTGCCTCCAGCTGTTGCAAAACTACATCTCCCAGCATGCCCGGAAAGCCTTTAGCAGGTGCAGGCATGCTGGGAGTTGTAGTTTTGCAACAGCTGGAGGCACACTGGTTGGGAAACACTGTGTTAGTGAGAGCATGGAGAGTGAAGCTGCTGCTGCGCTGATGACTCTGAATTCATAGGGAAAGCGTTAGCTAGGCCACTGTTCTGTGTCCACAGACTCATCTGCTGTAAGGACAGCGTCACCGCACCCCTAAAAGCCCTTTTTAGGGCTGCTACATTAGTCTGCTTTTATTAATTTTTTCTCCATATATATATTGCAGTTGCCTGGCCTGTCCGTGTGTGAGAGGCTGCATGCCCACTGCCAGTGCCCACCACTCATACCGTGTGGCACAGGACTTTGCATTAAAAAAAGCCATTTCATTTTTACACTTTAATCTAATTTCAGTTGCCTGCCTGCTGCCAGTGTGTGTCAGGCCCACTTCCACTGACTGTAGTGTGCCCACTGTCAGTGCCCACCACTCATACCGTGTGGCATAGGACTTTGCATAAAAAAAAAGGCATTTCATTTTTACACTTTAATCTAATTTCAGTGTCCTGGCCTGTCTGCTGCCAGTGTGTGTCAGGCCCACTTCCACTGACTGTAGTGTGCCCACTGCCAGTGCCCACTAATCATACCGTGTGGCACAGGACTTTGCATTAAAAAAAGCCATTTCATTTTTACACTTAAATCTAATTTCAGTTGCCTGCCTGCTGCCAGTGTGTGTCAGGCCCACTTCCACTGACTGTAGTGTGCCCACTGCCAATGCCCACCACTCATACTGTGTGGCACATGACTTTGCATAAAAAAAGGCATTTCATTTTTACACTTTAATCTAATTTCAGTGTCCTGGCCTGTCTGCTGCCAGTGTGTGTCAGGCCCACTTCCACTGACTGTAGTGTGCCCACTGCCAGTGCCCACTACTCATACCGTGTGGCACAGGACTTTGCATTAAAAAAAGCCATTTCATTTTTACACTTAAATCTAATTTCAGTTGCCTGCCTGCTGCCAGTGTGTGTCAGGCCCACTGCCAGTGCCCACCACTCATACCGTGTGGCACAGGACTTTGCATTAAAAAAAAGGCATTTCATTTTTACACTTAAATCTAATTTCAGTTGCCTGCCTGCTGCCAGTGTGTGTCAGGCCCACTTCAACTGAGTGTAGTGTGCCCACTGCCAGTGCCCACCACTCATACTGAGTGGCACAGGACTTTGCATTAAAAAAAAAGCCATTTCATTTTTACACTTTAATCTAATTTCAGTTGCCTGCCTGCTGCCAGTGTGTGTCAAGCCCACTTCCACTGACTGTAGTGTGCCCATTGCCAGTGCCCACCACTCATACCATGTGGCACATGACTTTGCATAAAAAAAAGGCATTTCATTTTTACACTTTAATCTAATTTCAGTTGCCTGGCCTGTCTGCTGCCACTGTGTGTCAGGCCCACTTCCACTGACTGTAGTGTGCCCACTGCGAGTGCCCACCACTTATACCGTGTGGCACAGGACTTTGCATTAAAATAGGCATTTCATTTTTACACTTTAATCTAATTTCAGTTGCCTGGCCTGCCTGCTACCAGTGTGTGTCAGGCCCACTTCCACTGACTGTAGTGTGCCCACTGCCAGTGCCCACCACTCATACCATGTGGCATAGGTCTTTGCATAAAAAAAGGCATTTAATTTTTACACTTAAATCTAATTTCAGTTGCCTGCCTGCTGCCAGTGTGTGTCAGGCCCACTTCCACTGACTGTAGTGTGCCCACTGCCAGTGCCCACCACTCATACCGTGCGGCACAGGACTTTGCATGAAAAATTGCATTTAATTTTTACACTTTAACCTAATTTCAGTTGCCTGCCTGCTGCCAGTGTGTGTCAGGCCCACTTCCACTGACTGTAGTGTGCCCACTGCCAGTGCCCACCACTCATAGTATGCATAGTACCACTAATAAAAAAAGTCAGGTAGAGGCAGGCCACCCCGCAGGGGCCGTCGTGGTGCTGTGATTTCCTTTGGCCCTAGAATAATGCCCAGTGTTCAGAGGCCACATACCCTGAACTCGAAAAATTCTGAGGACATAGTTGACTGGCTTACACAGGACACCCAATCTTCTACAGCTTTCGCTCGGAACCTTGACGCACCATCCTCCTCCAGCTCAGCTTCGGGCACCTCTCAAGTTACCACTCGCCCGCCCGCCACCACCACCAACACTAGAACCACAGCCGCTTCATTTGATCTGTCAGAGGATTTATTTACACTTCAGTTGGAAGAAATGAGTGATGCGCAACCATTATTGCCAGAGGATGTAGATAACAGGGATATGTCCAGGGGCGGACTGGGCCGGGGGGCAATTGCCCCCCAGGCCCCTCTGTTGCCTCTGTAAACGGGCCTCTCTGTAGTGAATGTGCCCTGCCGCGGCCCTGGTGACAAGTGGGGGCGGCCGGCGGCAGGGCACAGGGAGATGAACGCTTCCACTGTGGAAGCGTTCATCTCTATAGTCATCTGTATCGCCGTCCTCAGGACGACGATACAGATGGCTGTGCTGCAGCAGAGCAGGGAGAGGCGTGTCCCCTCCCTGTTCCTCTGATAGGCTGCCAGCACTAGGCCAGCAGCCTATCAGAGGCTGGTGCAGGCGGCGCGATGACGTCATCGCGCCGCCGGAGCGGTACAGCAAGGGACACAGGCCAGAAGAGGCCTGCATCGCATCGCTGGAGGTAAGTATAACTGTTATTTGTATGTTTGTTTGTTTGTTTTTTGTGTTTTTGGGGGCTACTGGCACATAAGATAAGGGGGAATCTACTGGCACATAAGATAAAGTGGGGGGAATCTACTGGCACATAAGATAAGGGGGAATCTACTGGCACATAAGATAAGGGGGAATCTACTGGCACATAAGATAAGGAGGGGGAATCTACTGGCACATAAGATAAAGGGGGAATCTACTGGCACATAAGATAAGGGGGGATCTACTGGCACATACAGATAAGGGGGAATCTACTGGCACATAAGATAAGGGGGAATCTACTGGCACATAAGATAAAGGGGAATCTACTGGAACATAAGATAAAGGGGGAATCTACTGGCACATAAGATAAAGGGGGAATCTACTGGCACATAAGATAAGGGGGAATCTACTGGCACATGATAAAGTGAGGGGGATTCTACTGGCACATGATAAAGTGAGGGGGATTCTACTGGCACATGATAACTGAGGGGGATTCTACTGGCACATGATAAGGTGGGGGGATTCTACTGGCACATAAGGAGGGCGACTGGCACATAAGGAGGGCTACTGGCACATAAGGGGTGCTACTGGCACATAAGGGGGACTACTGGCACAAGGGGGTGCTACTGGCACATAAGGAGTGGCTACTGGCACATAAGGGGGTGCTACTGGCACATAAGAGGGGCTACTGGCACATAAGAGGGGCTACTGGCACATAAGGGGGTGCTACTGGCACATAAGAGGGGCTACTGGCACATAAGGGGGATGGCTACTGGCACATAAGGGGGACGGCTACTGGCACATAAGGGGGACGGCTACTGGCACATAAGGGGTACGGCTACTGGCACAAAAGGGAGGACTACTGGCACATAAGGGGGATGGCTACTGGAACATAAGGGGGACGGCTACTGGAACATAAGGGGGACGGCTACTGACAGATAAGGGTGGCTACTGGCACTTAAGGGGGACGGCTACTGGCACTTAAGGGGGACGGCTACTGGCACATAAGGGGGACGGCTACTGGCACATAAGGGGGGGGGCTATAAGCGATGTGAGTGGCCAACATCTATCCTCTCCGCAATGCTCAGCCTCCTGTGACAGATCAGGAGAGCGGAGGTGTGGGGGCGGAGATAGCTGTCAATGCTGTCAAAGGAGGCTGTGCTCTCCTCCCGCAGCTCCCCGCCCAGCCTCTTGTGACAGCGAATCAGGAAGTAGAGGGGGGCTCAGTGGGCCTCTGGGTGTTACTTGCCCCCTGGGCCAAAAGTTGCCAGTCAGCCCCTGGATATGTCTCAGTCAGGCAGCATTACACACATGGACATATGGTGTGATGATGATAATGTTGTACCCGCTGCTGCTTCCTTTGCTGAGTTGTCAGATACAAGTGAAGTGGCTGATGATGACGATGTGTCCGTGGATGTCACGTGGGTGCCCGCTCGAAGAGAAGAAGAACAGGGGGAAAGTTCAGATGGGGAGACACAGAGGAGGAGGAGACAAGTTGGAAGCAGGGGGAGGTCGTCGCAAGGAGCTAGTGGCACAGTCAGACAGCATGCATCGGCACCCGGGGTCAGCCAGACAGCACGCCAATCAACGCATGCTGTTGCCACCACCAGAATGGGCCATTGCAAAGCTCAGCAGTGTGGCATTTTTTGTGTGTGTCTGCCTCTGATAACAGAGTCTGCTGCTGTGTCTTGCTCCACATCATCAACTGCACACCCCCCCCCCAGCTCCCCAGGGGCTATTCCACATCCCGGATACTATACAGTGTCACACCATCTTGGGGTTGATTTGCCTGAAAGCAGAGAGTCACACCGGACCAGCACTCCTGTCCGCCCTGAATACACAGGTGGATCAGTGGCTGACTCCGCACCAACTGTAGAGCAGCAAGTTGGTGTGTGACAATGGAAGCAATCTGTTGGCGGCATTGAATTTGGGCAAGTTGACACATGTCCCGTGCATAGCACATGTGTTGAATCTGACAACGCTTTGTGTGTAAGTACCCAGGCTTACAGGACGTCCTCAAGCAGGCCAGGAAGGTGTGTGGTCATTTCAGGCATTCCAACACGGCCATGGCGCACTTTTCCGACATTCAGCGGCGAAACAACATGCCAGTGAGGCGCTTGATTTGCGACAGCCTGACACGTTGGAATTCAACACTCCTAATGTTCGACCGCCTGCTCCAACAAGAAAGAGCAGTCAATGAGTATTTGTATGACCGGGGTGCTAGGACAGCCTCTGCGGAGCTGGGTATTTTTTTGCAACGTTACTGGACGCTCATGCGCAATGCCTGTAGGCTCATGCTTCCTTTTGAGGAGGTGACAAACCTAGTCAGTCGCACCGAAAGCACCATCATTGACCCCATCCCATTTGTTTTCTTCCTGGAGCGTGCCCTGCGAAGAGTGCTGGAACAGGCCGTAGATGAGCATAAAGAAGAAGAGGAAGAGTTGTGGTCACCATCACCACCAGAAACAGCCTTATCATCATCGCTTGCTGGACCTGTGGCAACGCTGGAAGAGGAGTCTGAGGAAGAGGAGGAATGTGGCTTTGAGGAGGAGGAAGACCAACCACAGCAAGCATCCCAGGGTGCTTGTTGTTGTCACCTATCTGGGACCCGTGGTGTTGTACGTGGCTGGGGGGAAGAACAGACCTTCAATGAGATCAGAACAATAAACGGGATATGAGTAGCTCGGCATCCAACCCTGTGCAAATGGGGTCTTTCATGCTGTCATGCCTGTTGAGGGATCCTCGTATAAAAAGGCTGAAGGAGAACGACCTGTACTGTGTGGCCACGCTACTAGACCCCCGGTATAAGCAGAAAGTGGCTGAAATGTTACCGAATTACCGGAAGTCGGAAAGGATGCAGCAGTTCCAAAACAAGTTAAAAAGTATGCTTTACACAGCGTGTAAGGGTGATATCAGAGCACAATGGGAATCTAACAGGGGAAGAGGTGAAAGCAATCCTCCTCCTACCACGACCACGCTGGCAATGACAGGACGCTTTATAGACGTGTTGTTGATGGAGGACATGCGGAGCTTTTTAAGTCCTACGCATCGCCACAGCCCTTCGGGGTCCACCCTCAGAGAACAACTCGATCGACAGGTAGCAGACTACCTCGCCTTAACAGCAGATATCGACACTCTGAGGAGCGATGAACCCCTTGACTACTGGGTGTGCAGGCTTGACCTGTGGCCTGAGCTATCCCAATTTGCGATAGAACTACTGGCCTGCCCCGCTTCAAGTGTGCTGTCAGAAAGGACCTTCAGCGCAGCAGGAGCTATTGTCACTGACAAGAGGAGTCGCCTAGGTCGAAAAAGTCTAGATTACCTCACCTTTATTAAGATGAATGAGGCGTGGATACCGAAGGGACTGACAGTGGGGGATACGTTTGACTAAAAAAGGCCTGATGAGATGCCCTGGGCTAAAAATGCTGTATTTAATCTCTGCATGCCGGATGACTTGCGTGACTTCTCCGCCACCAACTAGGATTCAAGCCGCAATGGTTTAGTACACTTTCTGCCTGGAAAACATCTATATTTTAGGCTGCTGCTACAGCAGCGGCTGCAACAATACCTGATTTTTCAGCCATGCGTACATGCCTAATTTTTCTGGACTCTGGTGCTGCACTGTGGCTGCAAAAACAAAACAAAAAAAAAAAAAACGGCACATACATGTGTCAATTCACCTTCGGGATCGTTACCTTGTTGTGGTGAAGGGGCTTGCATATCACAATGAAGCAATCATCTCTGAGTGTGTTGGCAATGTTGGCACAGCCCAGATGATAAGGTCGTTGCTTCATTGTGAACAGACCAAAAGCGATCGGCTGGATAATTTTTCATAGAAAAAACATTAATTTTCTTTGTGATCATCTAAGGTGATCATTAAAGCCTAGTAGGCCAACAATGGGCCCACACTGCAGAATCATTGTTTTCTGGGTCACTTAACTGTCACTGAACTACCTCAGCATGCATAGGCTTTGAAAAACCGCCATTGCCTGAAATCTCCCAAACATGCGCTCGAGCACAGTCATCACTACACCAAGATTGACGCCAAAAATTTATGTCATGAGTGTGTCAACTATTGACAACTCTTTGCGGTTGTCTAAAATCTATTCGATACACATCCCCTGATAGGGGACATAACAGGGATTAAACGGATAAGAATAGTACTACTTAGCACACCACTCATATAGTGTGTCACAGTACATTGCGCGGCACACTCGCAATGCCCCAAATTGGAAGTAAGTGGACCGACCAAGCTTCTTTTTCCATCTCCCAGTTCCTAAAATCTATTCGATACACGCCCCCTGATAGGGGTCGTAACAGGGATTAAACTGATAAAAATAGTACTACTAATTACTGAACACACCACTCATATAGGGTGGCACAGTACATTGAGCGAGGAAGAGACCTTCAATGACGTCAGTGAGGACAAGGAACGGGACATGGCTAGCTTGGTATCCAACCTTGTGCAAATGGGGAGTTTGCGTCTGTGCAAATGGACTGTTTGCGGTGTGTTAAACGCGGAGTTTGGTCTGTCACAGTTAGGTCTGTCACTGTGAAGCGGGCGTAACCCTTACACTACCTGATCAATACAACATCATACCTGATCATATACACACACACTGGATGTTTTAAAGCACGTTATTCTAAACAATTTAGGAATGTTAGGTGATTTATGCCCTTTATGGATTAAAACCCGACTCTGCGTCCACTACCTAATTTTCCATGGGAGTTTTGCCATGGATCCCCCTCTGGCATGTCTCAGTCCAGGTGTTAGTCCCCTTGAAACAACTTTTCCATTAATACTGTGGCCAGAAAGAGTCCCTGTGGGTTTTAAAATTCACCTGCCTATTGAAGTCTATGGCTGTTCGCGAACATTTGTGGAAGTTCGCGAACAGAAAATTTTATGTTCGCGACATCTCTACTGATCAGCCAATCAGGGGCAGGATTCAGACAGGTCCTCTTGATGGGAAGAACATCATAGTATGCCATTCTGTTTTCAACCTGCCATTCTGTGTTCATGGGCTTATTGCCAGTACCCTAAAAAGCATACACTGTGCTGCAAATGCTGAGTAGTTGTCTGTTTTCTAAAAACCTCAATTCACCATTTGTAATTGGACATTTTCAGTGCACTGGCATGCATCAATATACCTTTGTTGGTAAACGTGTTTTATTACTTCTAGATGCTTTTCAGTTACCGTGATTACATTGTACTACATTTTACTGTATTTTGTACATTGTACTACAAAATAAAAGCAATTTACTATAACTACTATACCTCTGTTAGTAAACTCATTTTACTGCACAAACTGCATTACTATTCCTGTGTTAGTGAACGTTTTAATGCAAAAACGATATTGCATTATTATATTTGAATTACTAAAAATACTGTGATTTGAACGCATTTTACTGTAAAAACTGTATTATACCCATTTTAGTGAACAGGTTGTATTACTTCAATATACTATTCAGTTATGGCAAAAGCATTTTACTACAAAAACTGCATTACTGTACTCATGTTAGTGAATGTGTTTTACTGCAAAAACTTATGGGGTTATTTATTAAGATCCACTTTTTATATGCCCATCTTAATACCTCTTGCGCTGGCACATGGTTTGCCAAATTATGTAGATGTACCAGCCTGTCTTTAAATTACAGAAAAAAACACTAGCAATTTTGCTAAGGGTACTTTCACACTTGCGTTGGTGCTGATCCGTCTGTTTATTTGCATAGACGTATCCGCACCTATAATGCAAACGTTTGTATCCGTTCAGAACGGATCCGTTTGCATTAGTTAAAAGAAAAATGACAAAGTCCAAAACGGATCCGTTTTGAATTGCATTCAAAGTCAATGGGGAACGGATCAGTTTTCAAATGCACCATATTGTGTCATTGAAAACTGATCCGTCCCCATTGACTTACATTGTAATTCAAAACGGATCCGTTAGGCTCCGCCTCTTCAGACGGACACCAAAATGCTGCGTTTTGGTGTCCGCCTCCAAAACAGAATAAAAGCGGAATGGAGCCTAACTGATGCATTCTGAACAGATCCTTATCCATTCAGAATGCTTTGGGGCTTAACTGATCCATTTTGGACTGTTTGTGAGATCCCTGAAACGGATCTCACAAACGGAATCCAAAACGCTAGTGTGAAAGTACCCTAATGCCATTTAATAATACGTGTAAACACCAAAAATACTATAATGATATTTAACCCATATCCATGACAACACATAGAACCAACAAGAATATATGGGTTTACTGTGTAATAATTAATATGATCAAACACAATTCATGATTGATATATAACTTTTTATTAGTAATCAAAGTACAGACATGATTGACACAACACAATGGATTAAAAACACTTAAAATTCATAGGAGTGGTGGTACAGAGGTAAGGGAGTTCCAGTGCATAAATTGGTCAAGAAAAATGCAATGATGGTACGTATAGAAATTGTATATAAAATATAATTAATGACCAGGGTAATATATTTATTCCTCTGCACTAGATCAGATTTTTTTATTGGACTAAATATACAAAGATGCTACAAAACAATGCAAACACCAAATTATCAGTATAAAAGGTGCAATATAATGACCAGTAATTGATCTCTCCTCACCAAGAGACCACCAGTCAACACCCCGATGCACGTTTCGCAGTCTGCTTTCTCAAGGAGTAGTGACTGGAGGTGTGGCTATGGGAAGAATATATAGGGCCTGCAGGAAAATAATCTACCTCAAGCACATGACTACCCATAGGACAATAGTATGTGGGGAGCACAAGTGTATACGTGATTGTCATCAAAACCTACCAATAGCAAACCTTGCGCATACCTCAAGATAATCTAATAATAAGGGTGCCACTAGTTTCCTGGCGCGCCATCCTCCTGCCATGCGGTTGTTTGGAGGAAACGCTCCTCATTATCCGGAAGACATGGGGTGTGCAGGAAATTCCGTGATCTATGTCATCACAGAGCAGAGGTCAGACCGCCAGACCGACTCATGTGCAGAAGGCAGCACGCACCGCGGCAGCCATCTCATAAATGGTATATGCAGGTAAGCATGCTGATATAAAGAATGAATGAGTAACAACATAATAGGGTTAATGCATTATCCATGGTAAAGAACACATGATTTTAGTATACAGAATAATAATAATAATGAGCATGATTATTGCATAGATGATATAATAAACATAATGACATGATTAAATGTGCGATAAAATACAAAAAGCATATATAAGTAATGTGTAAAATAAATATGTGAATAAATAGATAAAATACAATGATAATTTCATAATGTATCATTGTAAAGAGTGAATGAAAGTAATATTTGAAAAAATTATTAAATGAAACAGTGATATATGACTATAACATTATGTGAAGTGTTGTAAATCACAATAAAAATACAAAAAAAAGTGTTATAACAAAAACCAAAAAACAGATTTCAGAAACATAATGAAATAATGAAAAAATACAAAAAAGCATATACAAATTTATAAAATATTATTAAATAAAGAAGAAACTAAAAAAAATGAAGAAATAAAAAACACACCATATTAAAAATAGTGAAAAAAGCTAAAGCAAAATAATACAAATTGTAGTGCTATAATTAAGACATGTGAAGTGAAGAATATGAGATGTGTGTAGTGTGAACGGAAGAAAAATAAAATAAAAAAATATATATAAGTATATATTTATAATTCTAATTATTCATTCCTGATCTTCCACAGTGATTGATATTATAATTGACCTACTGGAAGAAAAAAAGATTGTTTTAATAACAAAAATTGGCACCCATACTACTACTGACAGCCACCATCCAACAGTCAATTTAAAGGTAACACAATAGAAATAAAAAAATATTAAGAAACAAAGATATATATCAATTCAAATATGACACAAAAGGTATTTTAGAAAACTTGTAATGTCCAGCTCACCTTGACAGCTTGATTTCCCCGTGTGCCTTTGAGCCTGGGTGGAGACCCTCAAGTAGAAATCCAAAACAAAGGAAAAAATGGCTCTGGCACCAAGCATGGGATAAAATCAGGTTCCTTCTTTATTGGTGCATATTCACATACAGACAGATTCCATGGCAATTGCGACAAACGTTGACGCGTTTCGGACTAAACGTCCTTAATCGTAACGTTGTGTCAGTCTCTGTGTAAACTTTATATAAGACAAAGTAATACCTTCCCACTTGTTATGTGGTGCAGTTGTTCAAATGCTATTGGTCACAGAGACAGACACTGGCTGTTACAGATTGCAACAATCAAAGGTGCAACCACACGTGCTGGTGCTGACCAAATTTCACTTTTTTTCTCTTTTTTAACCCTGTGTGGTCCAGGGAGAAAAATAGCTATATCACTGTGTGAACTCTGGCCAAAAAAACGCATTGTGTGAACTGCAGTACACACACAAATATAAAACAATGTGTAACAAAAAAACATCAAAGAACATGTTCAGCATGATACATATAATATATAAATAGAGCTATTGATATATATACATTAACTCTTTCTTTAGGTTTAATCTTAGGGGAACACGGGTATTTAAACGAAAGATCCAAAATGCCTCCCTCAAGTGTAATTTTTTACCAAAATCGCCACCCCTGAGAGGATCGGTTACTTTTTCTATAGCAAACGCTTGGAAGGTATTAGCACTGCGTTAATGTTGGTGAATAAAGTGTTTTGCTGCATTTGATTAAGTGCTTTTGGATTTTCAATATAATTAAGGTGTTCCAGGATTCTATTTTTGAATTTTCTAGTGGTACTCCCCACATATAAAAGATCACAACTCGTACATTTCACTATATATACCACTCCAACTGTGTTACAATTGATATAATTTTTTATATGGAAAGTGGTAGAATGATTTGAATCCTGGAAAGCCTTAGTATTAACCACATATCTGCATGTCTTGTGTGTAGTACAGGTTTTCTGAGATGTATAAAGTGAAGGAGAAAGTGAATGGGCTATAATTGGAGACTTTCTGGATACAATGCGGCATCCTCGTTTCAACGAATCATACAAAATTTTGTCATCGTACAAAATTGGGATGCAGCTTAATATTGTCTTTCGAATCATTTCAAACTGTCTGCTATATGTTAATACTAAAGTCGGTATACCTTCTTTGTTAATACTATGATTTGTCCTCAGGGATTTTTTTCGATTTATATTATTATTCATATTTTTTCTGTTGTTTTTTTCTGGATCCTTTGTTTGCATTGCAATAATACCCATGCTGAACTGACCCATTCACACTTCTGTCGGTGGAAACCGCAGTGGTGGGATGATTCACAGATCCCCCAAACAACAAATGGAATCTGGACTTGCAAGACACTATGTTTTTTGCCCTATGTAGCATCCATTCTGGGTACTGTCTGGCTCTCAGTCTATCATTTATCACCAGACATTTTTTATCAAAATTTTCTCTGGTGCTGTAATTTCTTAATGCTCTATTACAGGCATGCTCAACCTGTGGCCCTCCAGCTGTTGTAAAACTACAATTCCCACAATGCCCTGCTGTAGGCTTATAGCTTTAGGCTGTTCAGGCATGCTGGGAGTTGTAGTTCTGCAACAGCTGGAGGGCCACAGGTTGAGCATGCCTGCTCTATTATATTCACCCACCGGGATGGCCTTGATGACATGCAGAGGATGTTGGCTCTGTGCATGAAGTATGGATTTTCCCGACACCTCCTTTCTATACGTAGTGGTATCTACAACCTGTGTCGCATGCCCAGTCAGAGTAAGATCTAAAAAATTGATACTGGATTTTTGTGTAGTGCATGTGAAAGACAGGTTGTAGTCATTGTTGTTTAGGTAATTAGCAAAGTCTGGCACGGTACAATCACTCGCTCGCCACACTAGGAGCAGATCGTCTATAAATCTGCCATACCAGACTATTGCATCCTTGAATGGATTATTGGCATTATAAATTAATTTTTCTTCCCAATAAGCCATGACCAAATTAGCCAATGAGGGCGAAAATTGACTCCTCAAATGTATAACCACATATCTGCATGTCTTGCAAGGATTGCTCCCACACCTGGTGAAACCTGCCGCATTGTATCCAGAAAGTCTCCAATTATAGCCCATTCACTTTCTCCTTCACTTTATACATCTCAGAAAACCTGTACTACACACACTTGATTGAAATACACAGGTTTCACCAGGTGTGGGAGCAATCCTTGCAAGACATGCAGATATGTGGTGGAACATAATGTCTACGCACAAGAATGTCATTTCAGGTTTTTACTACGTTTAGCAACAAATGCTGGAGTGGGCATCAAAACTTGTTTAAAATCCATATCAGAAAGCAGAATTGACCAAAATTTAGAAAATATATTCCTCATGTTTCGCCATTGTGTATAATAATTAGTAATAACATGAAGCACAGATGACGTGCTGTGAGTTTTGGGAGTCAGTAGAGTCGCTTGTTTTTTGCACGAAGATATCCACGTTCAATATCATTATGATAATATCCTCTCTATTCAAAACGGCTTTTTAAGATATTGGATTATTTTTCAAAATCAATTGTGGAATCACATATACGCCTTGCATGAAGGAATTGGCCAATGGGTAAAGAGCACTTGTTGTACATAGGGTTAACAAAAGAGGCATGAAGTAGGGCATTAACTGAGGTTTCCTTACGATACACACAAGTTTCAAGACGACCTACATCTGACACCTTGATGTTAATGTCCCAAAAACTTATTTGTTTAGAAGAAATGGTCTGTGTCAACGAAATGTTCCAGTTATTAGTATTAAGTTGTTCCAAAAATAAAGGCCAGTCAAGACCCTTGCCACAAAAACAGTATATCATCAATGTATCGCATCCACTATATCACGTCCCAATATCCTAAAAAAGATTTTCATGGGATAGTGCACACGTAGCTTCCATGGCCACGCCTCTTAATTGTAAGTTGATTTGATCTTTGAATAATAATTTAATTAATAATGAATTAATGATAATTGTGGGTAAGGACAAATTCTAACAGGAGAGATTCATCCATCCGTCAGCTGTCACAGTGGGGAGTGGGGGAAACTCCCCACCGTGCAATGTCAGCCAAAACTAAGCCTGAATTCTCAGATAAGGGATAAAGAACCTCCTAAACATCCCTAAATCCTCACCCTAACCTCCTAACTGAATGAGCCATCCTAGATGGTAAGGGGGGCTCATCCTCACGAACCTGGGCCCTACTGACCCTATTGGTCCCTGTGCACTGGCATCAGGAGGTAGAGACCCCCCGATTCCTCCAAGACACAGAGGAACCGGAGTCTCCCACAGGCCTAGCAACAAAGGGAAGACAGTAAGCCACAACATAATGGCAGGCAAGTGTCCTGTGGCAAGGAAACCACAGACCACAGGAACAAAAGCACTTACCTGCAGCATCAACGCAAACAGCTCACTGTCTAAGTGCTAAAACCCCTCCGGGAAAGCAACCCCCTTCCAGAGGACAGGACACTCAGGAGATTTCTGGCATCCAAGCTGACAGAAGCACCAGACAGGCCAGACATTAATCACCAAACCAAACATAACACCAACCTAAACACCCACACCAAACATAACCATAGGAAAGGGAGGTATAAAGGAGGAGACAGAAGAGAGACACTGCAAACGACCTCAATGTAACACAAGGAGGCCTTCAAGGACAGGTTTCACAAACAGAAAGGAGCAAAGCTCCTACTCCCACCAAATCAAACAAACAACTAATCTCAGTTTCTCACAACAGAGAATATAAAGAGACTTGAGACCACACCCAACCCCACATATCAGACACATTAACCCCGTGAACACCAAAAGGAAGGGAAACAGAAATGAAGGGAAAATGCACATGCATGCAAAACACCACGTTGCCACAGGCAACCACATGTGTAGCAACCATGTCACGGCGCCCAAAACAGGCCGTGACATTAGTATATTGCACCTTTTATACTGACAATTTGGTGTTTGCATTGTTTTGTAGCATCTTGATATATTTATTCCTCTGCACTTGATCTGATTTTTTTATTGGTCTAAATATATTACCAAGGTCATCAATTATATTTGATATAAAATTTCTATATGTACCATCATTGAATTTTTCCTGACCAATTTATGCACTGGAACTTTATTGAACTCCCTTACCTCTGTACCACCACTCCTATGAATTGTAAGTGTTTTTAATCCATTGTGTTGTGTCAATCTTGTATATACTTTGATTACTAATAAAATGTTATATATCAATCATGAACTGTGTTTGATCATGTTAATTATTACACAGTAAATCCATATATTCTTGTTGGTTCTATGACTTTTTATTTATAGCCTAATAATATGTTTGGTAAATTGAAAAGTGTAAAACAAAAGACGCAGGCCTCATCATCCGAGAGTTAGAATGTAAGTAGCAATGTAAGCAGCAGTAGCAGCTCCAGCCATCCGGCCAGTAGTAGTAGTAGTAGGCCACAGTTCTCCCTGGCTTCTAATAAATGCCACACTATTATTGAGGACAATGAGGATGACATTGTGGCATGGATGGCTCACTCTTCCTCTCAGTCACAGCAGAATGATGTCCTTGATGCCAGGGGTCACAGCATTTCTCCTGCTTCTCCTCTTTGCAACCCCCAAAAAGCCTTTCAGTTGCATCATCTCTGTATTCACTTCGCCCTCCTAGGGGCATGGCTTCTGTTTTCCTAAGAAAAAGCAACAAAACCTCATGCACTATGGAAGATAATCAAGAGAGTGTCCCTGTTGATGAGTCAGCATTTGGAAAGCTATAAGGAGAAGGTTCAGAGGGAGGTGAGGGACCCCACGCATAGCTATGTTGGTGGAGGTAGGAGGGCAACTTATAATCACAGTAGAAGCAGTAGGGATAAGTGGTACCAACAGTGGAAGTGACAGTGATGCAAATATAGAGCAGGTAATCAAAAGAGAGGCCAAGGAGCCCATGATGACATATCCCAGTCTGATAAAAATCACACGGAGGGTGAAGACTATGACGATGATTGTATGTTGGATGGTGACATCAGAAGAGGAGGGTGGTGGTTGCTGTGGCGACAATAAAGAACAGAAGCAATGTACAGCCAGAGCATTCCAAAAGTTTGCCAGGGCCAGATCTTCTTCTATCTGCTTCTATTATATTAATATTGGTATACTGTAACTGTATTTTGAGGAACTGAGTAATTATGTCCCCTTTTATTCTCTCTTTTATACAGGGGTCAAGTCCTGGGAAAAAAAGTATGGGAACTCACCCAAGTGCCTCCACATGATGTCACAGCGCGCGGCGTTCGCAAAGGGCAGAGGAGGTCGGCTGGAGCAAGTACTGTATTTTTTGCCCTATTAGACACACCGGCCCATAAGACGCAGCTAGGTTTTAGAGGGGGACAATGAGAAAAATTTTTTTTCATTACACCTCAGGTCAGACCACCAATCAGACCCCCAATGTTAATCAGACCTCAGCTAACAGCCCCAATAAGATCCCCAATGTTAATAAGACCCCAATAAGACCTCAGATCAGACCCCAATATGAATGACCCCCAATCAGACCTCAGATAATAGCCCCATGCCTCATAGCAGCCCCCAGTAGCCTCATAGCATAATAGCCCCATGCCTCTCCATCAGCCCCCCTGTGCCTATCATCAGCCCCCCTGTGCCTCTCATCAGCCCCCCAGTGCCTCTCATCAGCCACAAGTACCCCTCATCAGCCCCCCAGTACCTCTCATCAGCCCCCAGTGCCTCTCATCAGCCACCAGTACCTCTCATCAGCCCCCCAGTGCCTCTCATTAGCCCCCCAGTGCCTCTATATCAGCCCCCAGCAGATCTCATCAACCCCCAGTGCCTCTACATTAGCCCCCCAGTGCCTCTCATCAGCCCCCAGTACCTCTCATCAGCCCTCAGCAGATCTCATCAGCCCCCAGTGCCTCTTCATTAGCCCCCAGTGCCTCTCATCAGCCCCCAGTACCTCTCATCAGCCCCCCAGTGCCTCTATATCTTCCCCCAGCAGATCTCATCAGCCCCAGTGCCTCTAATCAGCCCCCAGTGCCTCTAATCTGCCCCTAGTGCCCCTAATCAGCCCCCAGTGCCTCTAATCTGCCCCTAGTGTCTCTAATCTGCCCCTAGTGCCTCTAATCTGCCCCTAGTGTCTCTAATCTGCCCCTAGTGCCTCTTATCAGCCCCCAGCAGATCTCATCAGCCCCCAGAGCCTCTTACCAGCCCCCAGGGCCCCATTCACTAGCGCCCAGTGCCCCATCCACCAGCCCCCAGTGCCCCATCCACCAGCCTCCAGTCAGTGCCTCTCCATTCAGCCCATAAAATATGAAAAAAAAAAAAATTACCTCTCCTGCTCCTGGACGCAGACGCTTCTACTGCTGTCGGCTGTGAAGGCTGCGCACGGAGTGACGTCACAGAACGACTCACTCCTGTGCACAGCCTTCACAGCCGACAGCCGAGGACCAGAAAGCGCTTCCTGGTCCTTTCGCTCTGAAAGGGAAAGGCGTTCCTGCCATGAAAAAAGTGCAGGAACGCCGTTCCCACGCGTTCCCCCTCGACTCGACCCCTGCTTTTATATTACTATTACTATTAATGTAGTGGGTTAGAAATAGTTAGTACCCACTCCCCATTATGCTGATATGTCCACATTCCTGAGTGATCTCAGAGACATGCATGCTACACACTGGAGGAGGGGCTGAAAGATATAACTCTGGTTTGCACCAACAATTGTGATCACTCCATTAATTTGCCCTATCTCTTGTACACTCTGGAGTGCCAGTAATGTGTTATAATGTGGTAGACAGCCATGTGTTATAACATGGCCGTAACTGAGTCCCGACCACCTCCCCTATATTGTATTTAAGGCAATTGATGGTTTACTTTTTATTATTCTGTATGTGATTTGTCTGGGTTATCTTATATTTAATCACACCTAGTAAATATATTTATTTACTTAGCCCGTCTAAGCTTATTTATTCTCAAATCTTTTAAATTCATGCTTTAAAACACTTGGTGTCAGAAGTGGGATTTGATAAAATGAATATGCTTATTGTTGCTAGAGTGTTATATAGAGAGAGGGTAACTTGGTCCTGAATGGGAACCCGAGCATTCACGGAAATCGAATAATCTGTGGGTGGATTATTAGTGGTTGCACTGGTGGTGCAAATCTGCTACTAGCCGTGAATGGGGCCGTAGTAGGCTTAGTAAAATCTAGCAATGTTCTTTTGGAAGTTGCAGAACTGAGCACATTCTAATGAAAATCTGCAAGACTTTGTGTAATAAGATCTTACAGATTGTGGACATCAGAACTCCTGTGATGTGGAGGGGGATCTGATGAGTTGGAAAATAGTTGCACAGTAATGAGCAACAGTATGCTGTTTGCCACATCTCTAGATGGATAGTCAGTAGGTGCGAGACACGAACCTAAGGCAAAAATGAAGTATTGATCTTTTATTGACTGGGGGTGGGGGGATGGGGTGGTCTGTAGATCCATAAGTAATATTATTTATAGCTAGAAGGATGAAAAATCAAGTAATTTAGCATAATGTGCACTCTCTGTATATAGAGGAAGTGTGGAAACAGGGGCTGGAGGAAGAGCATCGCTGTGATGATTTGATATTGTGAAGGGGCAGAAAGCCAGGCGAACTACTGTTAAAAACTGGCATTCAGTGAAACCAGAAACTGCCCAGAAGGGGGACCGAGGATATGTGAGGCTGTTGATGGTAGGCTGGGGTACTGGACAGACAAATGGATAATAGCGAGCTGTGAGCAGTATAGTTCAATAGGGATCATATTCTGCAGTGTATGGGCTCGATCCCAGAGAGACATTACTGGGAACAGTGGCATGATGCTGCTGTTGTTCTGCAAGTGTGGCATAAGCAATGTGTGCTCTGAGGAGCCGCCTTTTTAAAAAAAAAATGCTTAACAGAATGTCCGTTGTGGGGGCCCTGACCCCGGAAGCAACCTACCTGTATGTCCTGAGACACCAATGAGGAACCATGAACATGACTACCATCACCACTACTTCAAACTGATCCTTCCAGAAAATTAGAAAGGAATAAAAAGAAAAAATGCCATAGAGGATTTCTGCCAAGTCTTGCCAAGCTCTATATGGGCCACTTCGAAGATCAGTATATCCACAATAAACAGGAGTGGCAACAGAACATCATATTCTACAAATATTATATCAACGACCTGATTGTAACTTGGAATGGCAGCCTAGAAGAAGCATTAGCTTTGATAACCCATCTCAACTTCAACACTTGGAACCTCACCTTCACCGCCAAAACCTCAACCACCACAATTGAGAATCTAGACCTACTTCTAAGCTCTGAAAATAGCTCCATAACAACCAAAACATACTTCAAAAAAGTGGTTGGCAAAAGTTATTTAGCGCACATCACAAAAAGTGGAAAACAAATATACCTTTTTAGTCAGTTCAGATGTATCAGAAAAAATTGCACCTCCACAAGTGACTATGACGCCCAAAGCAAAAACTTAATTTCAAGACTTCAAACAAAGGATAACCCAAAAAAGTCATCAAAGGAGCATATCAGAAGACCAAGAAAATCGGTCAACAATACTGCCTGGTTGTAAAAAATACTGAGAAATTCAAATCCTCTTTCGTTACCACAACCAGCACTAACCATACAATTCTGAGAGGAATACTAACCAAACATTGGCAAATTTTCCAAAATGACCCACTCTTCAAGTATTCCATCCCGGCAAGACCATATTTAGAAGAGCAAAGACATTGAAAATATTAGCATCAAGCGAGCTCTGTAAAAAAAAGGCTCTAGCAACATAGAGAGCAAGATCAACAATCACAGCTACAAATACGGCCACCAGCAATGCATGTGTTGTCTAAACATCACAACTAGGGATGAGCGAACCCGAACTGTATAGTTCGGGTTCGTAATGAATTTTGGGGTGTTCGGGACCCAGACCCGAACATTTTCAAAAAAGTTCGGGTTTGTTGTTCGCCGATTTCTTCACACGTTCTGAAGGGCTGCACAGCAGCCAATCAGCTAGAGTTTTACTTCTTGCCCTAAGAAGCCATCACAGCCATGCCTACTAATGGCATGGCTGTGATTGGCCAAGTGCAGCATGTGACCCAGCCTCTATTTAAGCTGGAGTCATGTAGCACGGCACGTCACTCAGCTCTGATTAGTGCAGGGATAGGACGCAGCTGCTTTGAGGGCGAGATCAGGCAGGGAAAACTCAGCAAAAACACTACAGTTGAGCGAACACCTGGATGTTCGGGTTCGAGAAGTTCGGCTGAACTTCCCGAAAATGTTCGGGTTCGGGATCCGAACCCGACCCGAACTTCACCCCGAACCCAAACCCCATTGAAGTCAATGGGGACCCGAACTTTTGGGCACTAAAAAGGCTGTAAAATAGCCTAGGAAAGGGCTACAGGGCTGCAAAAGGCAGCAAAATGTAGGTAAATCCCCTGCAAACAAATGTGGATAGAGAAATGACTTAAAATAAAATAAATAAAAATTAACCAATATCAATCGGCAACTTGGAGGAGGAGGAGGTGGAATAGGAGGTTGGGGTGGCATCAGGTGGGAATGCTATGGGAGTTGAAGTTCTCATCACAGCCAAAAAGGAAACATGTCTGCCTGCAGTGCCACGGCCCTCATTCACAGACTCAGGGCCATTGCACCCGCTAAGAGGAGAGCGGTCCCGTAACAGCAACACTGGCCTCAGGTCAACCTGCAATGGAACAGGCCATTATCATTTATGTAGGCCCCTGACATCCAGACAGAGGAGAGGTCATTTGACAGTAAAAAGAGCTTAATGTCTGCCACCAAGACAGCAAGCAAGTGAAATTTAGGCCCCTGACACCCAGACAATGGGGCGGTCATGACAGTAAAAAGAGTCTAATATCTCCCACCAAGACAACAAATGATTAAATGACATATAGGCCCCTGACACCCAGAAAATGGGGCGTCATGAAAGTAAAAAGAGTTTAATATCTCCCACCAACACAGCAAGCAAGTACGTGAAAGTTAGGCCCCTGACACCCAGACAGAGGAGAGAGGTCCCATAGCAGCAAAAGAGGCATCATGTCACCCACCAACGGAGAAGGCCACTTTTAGTTATTTAGGCCCCAGCACCCAGACAGAGGGGAGAGGTCCCAAAGCAGTGAATAAGGCTTCATGTCACCCACCAATTTAGAAGGCCACTTTCAGATATTTAGGCCCCTGGCACCCAGACAGAGGAGAGGTTTATTCAACTTTTGGTTGCCCCGCAAAATAATGGTAAAATTAAAAAAAGAGGATTTAATAAAGAAGTGCCCTGGAGTACAAGAATATATGGTTAAGGGGAGGTAGTTATAAATGTCTATTCTGCACAAGGGACGGACAGGTCCTGTGGGATCCATGCCTGGTTCATTTTTTTATGAACGTCAGCTTGTCCACGTTGGCTGTGGATAGGCGGCTGCGTTTGTCAGTAATGACGCCACCTGCCGTGCTGAATACACGTTCAGACAAAATGCTGGCTGCCGGGCAGGCCAGCACCTCCAAGGCATAAAAGGCTAGCTCTGGCCATGTGGACAATTTGGAGACCCAGGAATTGAATGGGGCCGAACCATCAGTCAGTACGTGGAGTGGTGTGCACACGTACTGTTCCACCATGTTGTGATGGTGCAGTTAGCTATGGCGTGGTGACAAAACTTATCCACATCTCTGCCATGCTAACCCTGCCCTCAGAGGAGCTGGCCGTGACACAGCTGCGTTGGCGACCTCTCGCTCCTCCTCTGCCTTCGCCTTGGGCTTCCACTTTTTTCCCTGTGACATTTGGGAATGCTCTCAGTAGCGCATCTACCAACGTGCGCGTGTACTCGCACATCTTCCTTTCACGTTCCAGTGCAGGAAGTAAGGTGGGCACATTGTCTTTGTACCGGGGATCCAGCAGTGTGGCAACCCAGTAGTCCGCACACGTTAAAATGTGGGCAACTTTGCTGTCGTTGCGCAGGCACTGCAGCATGTAGTCACTCATATGTGCCAGGCTGCCCAGAGGCAAGGACAAGCTGTCCACTGTGGGAGGCGAATCGTCATCGTCCTCCGTTTCCCCCCAGCCATGCACCAGTGATGGGCCCGAGCTGCGTTGGGTGCCACCCCGCTGTGAACATGCTTCATCCTGATCCTCCACCACCTCCTCATCCTCGTCCTCCTCGTCCTCCAGTAGTGGGCCCTGGCTGGCCACATTTGTACCTTGCCTCTGCTTTTGCAAAAAAACTCCCTCTGAGCCACTTCTAAGAGACTGGCCTAAAAGTGCTAAAAATGACCCCTCTTCCTCCTCCTCCTCCTGGGCCACCTCCTCTTCCATCATCACCCTAAGTGTTTTCTCAAGGAGACAAAGAAGTGGTATTGTAACGCTCATAACGGCGTCATCACCACTGGCCATGTTGGTGGAGTACTCGAAACAGGGCACATAGGTCTCGCATGGAGGGCCAGTCATTGGTGATGAAGTGGTGCTGTTCCGCAGTGCGACTCACCCGTGCTGCAGCTGAAACTCCACTATGGCCTTCTGCTGCTCGCACAGTCTCTCCAGCATGTGCAAGGTGGAGTTCCACCTGGTGGGCACGTCACATATGAGTAGGTGAGCGGGAAGGCTGAAGTTAAGCTGTAGCCCAGACAGGCGAGCAGCGGCAGGATGTGAACGCCGGAAGCGCACACAGACGGCCCGCACTTTATGCAGCAGCTCTGACATGTCGGGGTAGTTGTGAAGGAACTTCTGCACCACCAAATTCAGCACATGCGCCAGGCAAGGGATATGCGTCAAACCGGTAAGTCCCAGAGCTGCGACGAGATTTCGCCCATTATCGCACACCACCAGGCGGGGCTTGAGGCCCACCGGCAGCAACCACTCGTCTGTCTGTTGTTCAATACCCCGCCACAACTCCTGCGCGGTGTGGGGACTGTCCCCAAAACATATGGGTTTCAGAACGGCCTCCTGACTTTTACCCCGGGCGGTGCTGAAGTTTGTGGTCAAGGTGTGTAGCTTACTGGATGAGCAGGTGGAAGAAGAGGAGGAGGAAGCCGAGTAGGAGGAGAAGGCTACAGGAGGCAAAGAATGATGCTCTCCGATCCTTGACGGCGGAAGGACGTGCGCCAAAGAACTCTCCACCTGGGGCCCAGCCGCCACTACATTTACCCAGTGTGCAGTTAGGGAGATATAGCATCCCTGACCTTGCTTACTGGTCCACGTATCTGTGGTTAGGTGCACCTTGCCACAGATGGCGTTGCGCAGTGCCCACTTGATTTTATCGGATACTTGGTTGTGCAGGGAAGGCACGGCTGTGTTGGAGAAGTAGTGGCGGCTGGGAACAACATACTGTGGGACAGCCATCGCCATTAGCTATTTGAAGACAGCATTTCAAAGGCCAGTAGTTTAGAAGTGCTGGCATTCAGGCCCAGGGCTCGAGGGTGGGTAGGTGGGAATTTACGCTATCTCTCCAAGGTTTGTGAGATGGAGAGCTGAACGCTGCCGTGTGACATGGTGGAGATGCTTGGTGACGGAGGTGTTGGTGGCACATCCTCTGTTTGGTGGGCGGCAGGTGCCAACATTCCTCCCGAGGCAGAGGAAGAGGCCGAGGCGGCAGCAGCAGAAGAGGGAGCAGGGGGAGCCTGAGTGAGTTCCTTGTTTTTAAGATGCTTACTCCACTGCAGTTCATGCTTTGCATGTAGATGCCTGGTCATGCAGGTTGTGCTAAGGTTCAGAACGTTAATGCCTCGCTTTAGCCTCTGATGGCACAGCGTGCAAACCACTCAGGTCTTGTCGTCAGCACATTGTTTAAAGAATTGCCATGCCAGGGAACTCCTTGAAGCTGCCTTTGGGGTGCTTGGTCCCTGGTGGCGGTGGCCAGTTTCAGGCGAACTCTCTTGGCGGAGGCTGTTCTGCTTTTGCCCCCTGCTCCCTCTTTTGCTACGCTGTTGGCTTGGTCTCACCACTGCCTCTTCCTCTGAACTATGAAAGTCAGTGGCACGACCTTCATTCCATGTGGGGTCTAGGACCACATAGTCCCCTGAATCGTCTTCCACACAGTCTTCCTCCCTGACCTCCTGTTCGGTCTGCACACTGCAAAAAGACGCAGCAGTTGGCACCTGTGTTTCGTCATCATCAGAGACGTGCGGACTCCAATGAGGTGGTATTCCCATGTCCTCATCATCAGGAAACATAAGTGGTTGTACATCAGTGCATTCTATGTCTTTCACCACTGGGGAAGGGCTAGGTGGATTCCCTTGGGAAACCCTGCCAGCAGAGTCAAACAGATAAGAGGCTGCTGCATAACTTGAGGCTCTGACAGTTTCCCTGATATGCATGGGGGTGATGTGACAGTACCTCTACGTACTTCTCCAATCCACTCTTATGCCACACGGTGCTACAATGACAAAAATCACTCCAATGGTGCAGAACCACTTCAACGTCTAGAGTTTTTTAATAAAATATACTCACATACGACCGATTAAAAACACATAATATTAGATCTTTTCTCAGACTCTACCCGACCCGGGTTTCACTCCAGTGAGCTTCGTCAGGGGCGTCTGTTCACTACTCCTCCCCCCACTCTTTTATACACCTCTTCCGTCACACCTGTGTGAGTACTCACACCCTCATTACTATCTCATATTTAAAACATGTAATCTTTTATGTGTATCTGTGTTACCTTCTATGCAACCCACAGATACAATGGTGACTATTATGCGGCATATGGGCTGAGTGTGAATTGGAGCGGAGGAACATTGCGGTTTGTGACAAAAGAAAGAAAGATAGCGAGAATGTGAGGTCTGTTGCAAGGAATAGTTATATGAGGGATTCATACCACTTTGGTTGATCTAAAATGAAAAAGAGTAGAAACAATGCCATACATAGAGATCTTTAAAAGATCGCATGTTTTAAATATGAGATAGTAATGAGGGTGTGAGTACTCACACAGGTGTGACGGAAGAGGTGTATAAAAGAGTGGGGGGAGGAGTAGTGAACAGACGCCCCTGACGAAGCTCACTGGAGTGAAACCCGGGTCGGGTAGAGTCTGAGAAAAGATCTATTATTATGTGTTTTTAATCGGTTGTATGTGAGTATATTTTATCATTAAAAAACTCTAGACGTTGAAGTGGTTCTGCACCATTGGAGTGATTTTTGTCCTTGTAGCCCCGTGTGGCATAAGAGTGGATTGGAGAAGTACGTAGAGGTCTTCATATATATATAAGAAAAGCCTGTCTCAAAACTACATCCTGTGAGTATATATTGGTGAAAGCAGGTGGAGGTTGTGGATGGTGGAGCTTCACTACGATATATTTATTTCCGACATTGAACAGGATTTCCCGAGAGAGAAATCTGGAAAACTCATACAGACGTGTGGAGGGTGAAATATAATTTGAGGAGCCAGAACGCGCGGTCTCATCGTTGAATTTCCTATTGAATGTGAATTGATCCCTACACACAAAGAGACTCGCAGCGAGGAACTATTGCTTTATACTGGTGACTTTCTTTGATTCGTGATGTGACAGACTGATGGGCTTGGTTTTCAGGCACCAGCTGTGCACTTTCTGCAAAAGACTGTGCGGGAGATAATGTTGTGAACGTGCTGGATGCACTGTCGGCCACCCAATTGACTAGCGCCTGTACTTGCTCAGGCCTTACCATCCTTAGAACGGCATTGGGCCCCACCAAATATCGCTGTGAATTCTGGCGGGTACTGGAACCTGAGGTAGTTGGTTCACTAGGACGTGTGGCTGTGGCAGAAGGGCCACGTCCTCTCCCATCAACAGAGGGTCCACTAACACCACCTTGACCATGTCCGCGTCCCTAAATAGATGTTTTCCTCATTGTTACCGTTCACCACAATAAGAAAAAAATTATGTGGCCCAATGTATTGAATTCAAATTCAGGCCTTTTTTTACAGGCACCTAACACTATCTGGCTATCTATTTAGGTACCATATTACACTAATCCAGGCACAGCAGTAACCGCAGAATTAGGGGAATATCAATTGTAGGCCTAATATTTAAGCCCTGGATGAAAGGTATCCTTTTACGGACAGATTTACACTTTGAGATGCACAGTAGCGTGTTAAAAAATATATAGGATTATGCTTTTAGCACTTGCATTTTAACACTTTGTGTAATATACCCTTTAACGGAAAGAAATACACTTAGAGATGCAAAACAGTGTGTCCAAATGTAGAGAATTATGCTGTATATTAACATTTACTGTAATATACCCTTTAACGGTCAGATTTACACTTGGCCTGCTACAGCTGGAACACCAGATTTTGGGTATTGCTATTTTGGTAATTGAATTTCACCGCAGAAAATAATATATCCTATGACGGACACTATGAAACTTGTCCAGTCACAGCTGGAACACCATATTTACTGTATTTCTATTTTGGCAACTGAATTTCACCCCATAAAATAATAAATCCTTTGACGGACACTATTAAACTTGGCCAGCCACTGCTGAGTCACCAGATTTACGGTATTGCTATTTTGGCAATTGAATTTCGCCCCAGAACAAAATATATCCTTTGCCGGACAATATTAAACTTGTCCAGTCACAGCTGGAACACCAGATTTACGGTATTTCTATTTTGGCAACTGAATTTCACCCCAGAAAATAATAAATCCTTTGCCAGACACTATTAAACTTGGCCAACCACTGCTGGGACACCTGATTTACGGTATTGCTATTTTGGCAACTGAATTTCACCACAGAAAATAATAAATCATTTACCGGACACTATTAAACTTGGCCAGCCACTGCTGGGACACCAGATTTACGGTATTGCTATTTTGGCAACTGAATTTCACCCCAGAAAATAATAAATCATTTGCCGGACACTATTAAACTTGGCCAGCCACTGCTGGGACACCAGATTTACGGTATTGCTATTTTTGCAATTAAATTTCACCCCAGAAAAAAATATATCCTTTACCGGACACTATTAAACTTGGCCCGCCACTGCTGGGACACCTGATTTATGGTATTGCTATTTTGGCAACTGAATATAACCACAGAAAATAATATATCCTATGACAGACACTATGAAAGTTGTCCAGTCACAGCTGGAACACCAGATTTACAGTATTGCTATTTTGGCAATTGACTTTCACCCCAGAGCAAAATATATCCTTTGCCGGACACTATTAAACTTTGCAAGCCACTGCTGATACACCAGATTTACGGGATTGCTATTTTGGCTATTGAATTTCACCCCAGAACAAAATATATCCTTTGCCGGACAATATTAAACTTGGCCAGCCACTGCTGGAACACCAGATTTATGGTATTTATCTTTTTGCAACTGAATTTCACCGCAGAAAATAATATATCCTATGACGGACACTATGAAATTTGTCCAGTCACAGCCGGAACACCAGATTTACTGTATTTCTATTTTGACAACTGAATTTCACCCCAGAAAATAATAAATCCTTTGCCGGACACTATTAAACTTGGCCAACCACTGCTGGGACACCAGATTTACGGTATTTTTGCAACTGAATATTACCGCAGAAAATAATATATCCTATGACGGACACATTGAAACTTGTCCAATCACAGCTGGAACACCAGATTTACGGTATTGCTATTTTGGCAATTGAATTTCACCCCAGATCAAAATATATCCTTTGCCAGACAGCAGACAGTATTACACTTGGCTAGCCATAGCTGGAACACCAGATTTTGGGGATTTCTATTTTGGCAATTGAATTTAACCCCTCAATAAAATATAGAAATTACTATTCTGAGTTTCTAGGGGTGACAATAAGCACAGCCAAGCCCCTGATGTAGGATATAGCAAAAATAAAAAAGCAATTGATGGATTGATGGACTTGGTGGCAGCTTGTGCTTGTGCACCACAAGACACAAAATGGCCACCGAGCATCTCAGAAAAAAGTGACAGAAAAACGCTCTGTGCAGCCTAAAAACCAGTGAGCAATTAACTAGCAGAAGTTGAAGGTTTCACAGTTGAATGTGATCACTTCATTAGGTGTGTTTGCTGAGTTTTCCCTGCCTAATCTCGCCCTCACAGCAGCTGCGTCCTACACTAATCAGAGCAGAGTGATGTGCGGCGCTACGTGACTCCAGCTTAAATATAGGCTGGGTCACATGCTGCACTTGGCCAATCACAGCCATGCCATTAGTAGGCATGCCTGTGATGGCTTCTTAGGGCAAGAAGTAAAACGCTAGCTGATTGGCTGCTGTGCAGCCTTTCAGAAAGCTGGAAGAGATCGCCGAACAACGGACCCGAACCCAAACTTTTTTGAAAATGTTCTGGTCCGGGTCCGTGTCCCGAACACCCCAAAATTCGGTACGAACCCGAACTAGCCAGTTCGGGTTCAATCATCCCTAGTTGTGATAATTGGCAGGAGATGACCAGCTTTTTTTTTTTTTTTTGTTTTTCCTTTCACTTTTTTAACTTTTACTTTTTTAACTTTTAACAAGCAAACACAAAGGATTTTTTTTAAAGCTTGGCATCTGGAATATCTGAAGCCAAAAGGAAAGGTAAGAGGGAAAAAACATATCTTACATAATAGTGAACCTCACAAAATACATAGTAACAAGGGTCAGCGTAGCTATAATTCTTGTAATAAACTTATTATACTTCATTTTTGATACATGTTTTAATCAAACAGGACAAATCAGGCTGCAAGTTAAAGGCAACTTTGTTGCCTTAAATTCCTTAATCAAAGCCTTGGAAAATTTAAAAGGCAGTGAGGGATTTTGGAGACAAGTAGGACATTCAGAGCAGAGTTAAATAGTCTGCCACGGCAGAAAGCTACTTCTTACTGCAGGAAAGCATGCTGTAATATTCTTGATATAATAATATACAGTAGCTTACTATACTGTATATTTAAACATTTTTTTTATACTGTTAGATACATTTTTCTATGTTTTAGTAAATTCTATTTCTATAAAATATTGACAATAATTAAAACGATCCTATGCTTTCTGTGTAGGTATCACGTGACCACACTGAAAATTTTCCACAATGGATGCATTCCAAAGGGTGAAATCCAAGGTAAAAATCCGCAACATATATTGACATGCTGCAGATTTAAAAATGGCATTGCAGTTTGTAGATAAGATTTCTTAAAATGTCATCCACTTTGCTGGTACCGTAAAATGTAGTGAAATATCGTCACCATCTACAGGTAAATTGTAAAATACACTGTACTAACAGTTGGAATGTTGTGTACTGTGTACAGGTGTTGTGGTTTTCCATTCTTTGTTACTTTAGGACTTTGAAGGATGGAAGCCTAACATTGTGTGCACAGCTGGACTGTTATTAAAGGGAACATGTCATCAGAAAATTACTACTGTTTAAATCAAATTTATGTTTAACATATTTTAAAGAATTTAATGTTTGTAATTTTCCATCTCAATATCTATATTTAAACAAAATTCATAAAATCCTGCAGATTTTGCACTGGCCACTAGAGATGAGCGAATTTCATGTTATGAAATTTGTTCACGCTTTGTTTGGTGGTAAAAGCAGAATTGCGTTATGGATTCCGTTACCACGGACCATAATGCATTTCTATGATGGAATGCCTTTAGAGGCATTCTGTCATTATAGAAATCTATGGCCTGCATAACGGATCCATCCTGTTTCCATTATGCAGGAGAGGACTTCCCTGCATAATGGAAACGGGATGGATCGGTTTTTCAGCCCATAGACTTCTATTATGACGGAATGAATAACGGAAAGCCTCTAAAGGCATTCCGTTATGCATTCCGTCAAAGAATTGCATTATGGTCAGTGGTAACGGAATCCATAAGGCAATTCTGCTTTTACCACCAAACGAAGCGTGAACGAATTTTAACCAGTCCCCGACCGCCGTACGCAGGATTGCGTCCTGCGGGCGGCCGGGATCTTCTGTTTGGACGCGCCGGGGCGTCATCTCGCGAGACGCGAGAGTTCCTGTGAACGTGCGCGCGTGCGCGCGCGCGTTCACAGTGAAGCGCGGCTCGAGAGTTGGACTACAGCCTGCCAGCGATGATCAATCGCTGGCAGGCTGTAGATGCGATATAAATCGCATCAAACAGCTATATCAGACGCTGTTTTATGAACAGCGTCTGATATAGCTGCTACCTGGTCCTCTGGTGGTCCCATTTTCTGGGATCGACCACCAGAGGACCAGGTAACTACAGTAAAAGTTGCACCAAACACTACACTTACCCCCCACCCCCCTCACCTATTAACCCCTTGATCACCCCATCTAGACCCCTGATCACCCCCTGTCATTGATCACACCCCTTGTAAGGCTTTATTCAGACGTCCATATGTGTTTTGCGGATCCGTGGATTCACGGATCCGTGGATTCACGGATCCGCGGATCCGATCCGCAGATCCTCAAAACACGGACACCGGCAATGTGCTTTCCGCATTTTGCAGATCCGCACATTGCCAGAACTATATAGAAAATGCTTTTTCTTGTCCGCAATTGCGGACAAGAATAGGACATATTCTATATTTTTGCGGAACGGAAGTGCAGACCCGGAAGCGCGGATCCGTAATTCCGGATCCGAGCGGGACAAAGTCTGTCCCCATAGAAATGAATGGGTCCGCAATTCCGTTCCGCAAACAGAATTTCGGACGTGTGAATGGGGCATAAGGGTCCCTTATCACCGCCAGTTAGTTAGCTACTTGTTAGGTAGCTAGCGCCCAGCCCACCGCACCGCAGTCACTGATTTTGGCAGAGATTTTTCATCCACATTGATCGATGCGAATGAAAAATCTGTGCCGTTCATTTTATTTTTTTTCAGCGCAGAGGCTGAACGGAAAAAATCTCATTACCCGTATGCTCAATATACGGAGAATCGCAGAAACTCCTAATGCTGGCCATACGTGTAATGATTGCGGGAGACCCTCAAATGCCAGGGCAGTACAAAAACCCCACATGTGACCCCATTTTAGAAAGAAGACACCCCAAGGTATTCTGTGAGGGGTATGGCGAGTTCATGGAAAATTTTATTTTTGTCACAAGTTAGTGGAATATGAGACTGTAAAAAAAAAAAAAAAAACAATTTCCGCTAACTTGTGCCAAATTTTTTTCTGTGAACTCGCCATGCCCCTCACGGATTACCTTGGGGTGTCTTCTTTCCACAATGGGGTCACATGTGGGGTATTATACTGCCCTGGCATTTTAGGGGTCCTAAAGCGTGAGAATCCAAATGCGTAAAAATGGCCTGTGAAATCCTAAAGGTACTCATTGGTTTTAGGGCCCCTTTGCGCATCTTGGCTGCAAAAAGTGTCACTCATGTGGTATCACCGTACTCAGGAGAAGTAGGGCAATGTGTTTGGGGTGTATTTTTACATATACCCATGCTGGGTGTGAGAAATATCGCTGTAAGCGACAACTTTTTACATTTTTTATTCAAAGTTGTCAATATACAGAGATATTTCTCTCACCAGCATGGTATATGTAAATACACCCCAACACACATCCTACTCTCCTGAGTACGGCGATACCACATGTGTGACACTTTTTGCAGGCAAGATGCGCAAAGGGACCAAATTCAATGAGTACCTTTAGGAGGGCATTTTTACGCATTTTTCTTCTCACGCTTTAGGGCCCTAAAATGCCAGGGCAGTATAAATACCCCACATGTGACCCCATTTTGGAAGAAGACACCCCAAGGTATTCGCTGAGGGGCATAATGAGTTCATGAAAAATTAAACTTTTTGTCAAAAGTTAGCGGAAAGGGAGACTTTGTGAGAAAAAACAATAAAAATCAATTTCCACTAACTTGTGCCAAAAAAAATATTCTATGAACTCGCCATGCCCCTCATGGAATACCTTGGGGTGTCTTCTTTCAAAAATGGGGTCACACATGGGGTATTTCTACTGCCCTGGCATTTTAGGGGCCCTAAAGCGTGAGAAGAAAATGCGTAAAAATGCCCTCCTAAAAGTACTCATTGGAATTTGGGCCCCTATGCATCTTGCCTGCAAAAAGTGTCACACATGTGGTATCGCCGTACTCAGGAGAAGTAGGGCGATGTGTTTTGGAGTGTATTTTTACATATACCCATGCTGGGTGAGAGAAATATCTCTGTATATTGACAACTTTGAATAAAAAATGTAAAAAGTTGTCGTTTACAGCGATATTTCTCACACGCAGCATGGGTATATGTAAAATACACCCTAAACACATTGCCCTACTTCTCCTGAGTACGGCGATACCACATGAGTGACACTTTTCTGCAGCCAAGATGCGCAAAGGGGCCCTAAACCAATGAGTACCTTTAGAATTTCACAGGCCATTTTATGCATTTGGATTCTCACACTTTAGGGGCCCCTAAAATGCCAGGTGAGTATAAATACCCCACATGTGACCCCATTTTGGAAAGAAGACACCCCAAGGTATTCTGTGAGGGGCATGGTGAGTCCACAGAATTTTTATTTTTGGCACAAGTCAGCGGAAATTGTTTTTTTTTTCTTAATTTTGTTTTTACAAAGTCTCATATTCCACTAACTTGTGACAAAAATAAAATTTTACATGAACTCACCATACCCCTCACAGAATACCTTAGGGTGTCTTCTTTCCAAAATGGGGTCACATGTGGGTATTTATGCTGTCCTGGCATTTTAGGGGCCCCTAAAGGGTGAGAAGAAGTCTGGAATCCAAATGCGTAAAAATGCCCTGTGAAATCCTAAAGGTACTCATTGGTTTTAGGGCCTTTGCGCACCCAGGCTGCAAAAAGTGGCACACATGTGGTATCGCCGTACTCAGGAGAAGTAGGGCAATGTGTTTTAGGGTGTATTTTTATATATACCCATACTTTGTGTGAAAAATATCTCTGTAAACGACAACTTTTAAAAATTTTTATACAAAGTTGACAATTTACAGAGATATTTCTCTCACCCAACATGGGTATATGTAAAATACACCCCAAAACACATTGCCCTACTTCTCCTGAGTACGGCGATACTACATAAGTGCCGCTTTTGCAGCCTGAGTGCAAAGGGGCCCAAATTCAACGAGTACCTTTAGGTTTACATGGCGGCTCACAATTTAGCCCCGCCCAAAATGCCAGAACAGTAAACACACCCCACAAATGACTCCATTTCGGAAAGTAGACACCCCAAGGTATTCACTGAGGGGCATAGTGAGTCCGTCTGAGATTTTTTTTTTTGCCAGAAGTTATCAGAAATTGAAACTTTTTTTTTTTTTTTTTCTCAGAAAGTGTCAATTTCCGCTAACTTGTGAAAAAAATGAAATGATACATGAACTCACCAAGCCCCTCCGCGAATACTTTGGGGTGTCTTCTTTCTAAAATGGTGTGATTTGGGGGTATTTATACCATCCTGACATTCTAGCACCTGAAGAAACATGACAGGCGCTCAGAAAGTCAGAGCTGCTTCAAAATGCCGAAATTCACTTTTTGCACCATAGTTTGTAAACGCTATAACTTTTACCCAAACCAATAAATATACACTTATTGGATTTTTTTATCAAAGACATGTAGAACAATAAATTTAGAGAAAAATTTATATAGAAATGTAGTTTTTTTTTAAAAATTTTACAACAGAAAGTGAAAAATTTCATTTTTTTGCAAAAATTTCGGTAATTTTTGATTAATAGCAAAAAAAGTAAAAATGTCAGCAACAATGAAATACCACCAAATGAAAGCTCTATTAGTGAGAAAAAAAGGAGGTAAAATTCATTTGGGTGGTAAGTTGTATGACGGAGCAATAAACGGTGAAAGTAGTGTAGTGCAGAATTGTAAAAAGTGGCCTGGTCATTAAGGGTGTTTAAGCTAGGGGGGCTGAAGTGGTTAAAATATAAAATCCACTCATCTCTACTGGCCACTAATATAACAATAGGCTTCACTTCTTGGTCTGTGCAGATCACTTTACTGCAGTTACCTGCTTATCTGACATTCTAATCCTGCCTGTAATGATATCACCTCTGTGTATAGATAAGACAGGATCCAACATTCACAATAAGTGATTGTCAGAGCTTATCTATTCTTTCCTTGTACAATGTCCTCTGCACAGCTCCAGAGGTTATACCTCCCCCGCCAAGACAGCTTTCAGATAGTTAATCCGATGATGTATACAGATAAAAACAATGTATACAGATAAAGACAATGATGAGTATTTGGACTTACTTCACTAGGGAGGGAAACCTTCAGAGATAAGCTCAAGACACTCTGAGGTTTTGCCTCCCTCGCCTGTGTCGCTTGAACTGATGGTAGAAATAATCAGCAGGTCCAATCGGATCTTCTTGATATTTTCTTTATTAATAAAAGACAGGCAGTGTGGTACAGAAAGCTCAACGCGTTTCGGGGTCACAAATAATCCCCCTTCATCAGGAGCATGGATATACATAGAGAATGACATTTTTTAAAGGCTAAAATGGCGCCAAAAGTTAACAGTGCGTCATTTCCGGTTTGTGTTCCAGAGTGGAACGCACCGGATGTAAGCAGATGTGCCAATATGTTCAAAATATTCAATTTCGGAGTCGAACTTAATCTACTTGATAATTTATAATATGGTGATGGTGATATACATTGAAAAAAACATATACATATACACAGGTCTACGTCGGGGAAATCGGGTGCGACGTCACTTCCGGGGTGTGTTTCAGTGGTGGAACGCATGGGCCGCGACTAGTTTCCAGTGTGAACGTCTATAGTCACGGGCCTAATCACGTCACTTCCGGCACTTGGAAAGACCTATTATTTCGGGCATAGATTCCCTCACTACCAACCTATCTGCTTATGTTGACAGTTTTCTTCAGAAACATGTCACACAATTACCTTCATATGTGAGAGACACCTCTCACCTATTGAATCTCTTAGATCCCATAATTTGGGAAAAGAATTATATTTTCGTCACCCTCGACGTAGCCTCCTTATATAGTAACATTGCCCATGATGATGCTTCCCTGACATTGGAACATAAGGAATTTTTAATTAATGCTATTAACTTCATTTTAAATCATAATTTTTTCATTTTTAATGATACTTTTTATATACAGAAAAAAGGCACCGCTATGGGGACGAAATTCGCCCCATCCTATGCAAACCTGTTTATGGGCCTCTTCGAAGAATCCCATGGCCTCCTATCTCACCCCAATATCAAATTTTATCGACGATATATCGATGACATTATCCTTATCTGGGAAGGTGGCACCCCACCACTGTTGTCTTTTATCAATGATCTTAACACAAATAAATGGGGTCTTAATTTTAGCCTAGAATATCACGACACTGAGATCATATTTCTAGACCTTCATCTAAATATTGTCTCAAACAAAATCAATACCAAAACACATTTTAAGAAAGTCGACGCAAATAGCTATTTGAATTTCACCAGTTGCCATCATTCCAAATGGAAACGCAATATACCATTTGGACAAATGAAAAGAGTAAGAAGAAACTGTTCCAGCAATGAAATATTCCGCCAACAATTAGACATCCTCTGCACAAGATTTAAAGAGAAAGGTTATCCCAAGACTCTGATAAACGAATCCCGCAAGAAGATTTTAAGACTCTCACAACAGGAGGCCTTACACCCAAAAAAATCTTTAGAAATTTGTAAAAATAAAATGCAATTTAATATGATAACGAGATACAACACAAAACACGCAGTGATTAGAAAAATAATTAAGAAACATTGGGGGATTATCCTAAAGGATCCCATTCTTAAAAACATTGCTCCTTCCATTCCAGGTTTAACCTTCAGAAGGGCACAAACCCTAAAAAACATTATCGCCCCCTCCTGTCCAAAACTACAATCAAATCATCGTACCCATAAAAAAAAACAACCTAACCCAAAAGGGGCTTTTAGGTGTAAAAACAAAAAATGCAAATGTTGCCCCATGATTCCAGACAACACTACAAAAATACATATCCCCCATTCTGGTGAAGAAGTATTTTTAAAACACCACATAACTTGTGGAACAAAAAAACGTTATATATTTACTCATATGCCCATGCGACTTATGGTACATAGGGAGGACCACCCAGTCCCTGAGGGAAAGAATGAATGAGCATCGCTCTAATATAAACCGTGGAACTCTAACCCACAGTGTATCCCGACACTTTTCTGAACACCACAACAAGGACCCAAATGGTGCAAAAGTCATCCCTCTAGACTGGATCCCTACATCCTTTCAACAACTTGCACGCAAGGAGATGTTCTGGATCCATAAATGCAACACACTAACCCCTTTTGGACTTAATGAAACTCTAGAACATACCAACTATTAAAAATGGTCCTTCCCATTTCTTCTTATACATATATTTTTACTATAATTTGTCTGCATACTAGATTTTTTATATATATTTTTTTAGATATATATACTTTTTTTTATATACCTATATTTATATATGTACCGTTTTTATGCTTTGAGTATATATATATATATATATACACTTGTACATCTTTTATATATTTAACTATTTATTTCCTTTTGATATAGATCTTTTATACATATTCTATTTAAACCTTTCAACCCGATTATATCACGGTATCGAAAGGTACCACTATTAATATCACCATTAACACACCATCTCCCTCTAGGCCTTTTTCTTCCCCCCTCCCCTGTTCCCTTTTCACCGTCTTTTACCTGGTTTAGTCATTTTAACATGAATACATCTTATTGCAAAAAATGTTTTCGATTGTATTTGTATTTATCCGATTTTATTTATACCAATCCCATTCATAACAAGAAATTCGCATTCTTTTCCAATGCGTTTCACTCTGACACGCATAAAACCGGAAGTGACGCGATCGGTTTTATCGTCTTTTACCTGGTCTAATCATTTTTACATGAATACATCTTATTGCAAAAAATGTTTTGATTGTAATTGTATTTATCCGATTTTGTTTATACCAATCCCATTCATAACAAGAAATTCGCATTCTTTTCCAATGCGTTTCACTCTGACACGCATAAAACCGGAAGTGACGCGATCGGGCCCTCCGTGAGACCCAGCTTTTTTTCTATATGGTTTTGTACTTCCTATCGAGAATAATATAACCACCATTCCCCATTATACTATCAATAACTACCTTCATTTACTGTTTTCTGGCCAGTTATTCATGTATTCGCTAAAAAACCGCGATGCGTTCCACCCTGGAACGCACATGTGCCGGAAGTGACGTGATTAGGCCCGTGACTATAGACGTTCACACTGGAAACTAGTCGCGGCCCATGCGTTCCACCACTGAAACACACCCCGGAAGTGACATCGCACCCGATTTCCCCGACGTAGACCTGTGTATATGTATATGTTTTTTTCAATGTATTTCACCATCACCATATTATAAATTATCAAGTAGATTAAGTTCGACTCCGAAATTGAATATTTTGAACATATTGGCACATCTGCTTACATCCGGTGCGTTCCACTCTGGAACACAAACCGGAAATGACGCACTGTTAACTTTTGGCGCCATTTTAGCCTTTAAAAAATGTCATTCTCTATGTATATCCATGCTCCTGATGAAGGGGGATTATTTGTGACCCCGAAACGCGTTGAGCTTTCTGTACCACACTGCCTGTCTTTTATTAATAAAGAAAATATCAAGAAGATCCGATTGGACCTGCTGATTATTTCTACCATCAGTTCAAGCGACACAGGCGAGGGAGGCAAAACCTCAGAGTGTCTTGAGCTTATCTCTGAAGGTTTCCCTCCCTAGTGAAGTAAGTCCAAATACTCATCATTGTCTTTATCTGTATACATTGTTTTTATCTGTATACATCATCGGATTAACTATCTGAAAGCTGTCTTGGCGGGGGAGGTATAACCTCTGGAGACACCTCCTTGTGTCCCACAGGTTCCCCTCCCTAGTGAAGTAAGTGCAATTATTACCACCACTGGTAACACCCATCCAGCATCTAATCTATCTATCTATTCTGGTGTGGCGCCATCTTCTACTTCTCGAAAGTAGTGTTATATATGGTCCAAAATATTCTCCTTTTTATCTATTCTGCTAGGCTGTATTGCTTCCTTCACGCCTTGAACCATAGGCTGCCTACCTTAAACTAAATGTGTTCTCTCTCTCCTATTAACCTAAACACTCATTCTAGATTTTTTTCTAGATTTTTTTTTTTTCTTTTCTCTTGCATTGTCCATCCTCTGGCGCCCTTGCCAGTTCTCTTCCTCAAAAAACGCGGTTGCTTTTCCGTAACTAAAGTTTTTTCTGGAGTGACACTCTGTTTTTTAATTTTTTACACCCTAAACTTTCCTCTGCACAGCTCACAGAGGATCCCTAGAAAACTCTCCCATAGAAGTCATAGAGGTCCCTTCCTGACCATTGTGTCTATGGACCATGGGGCTGCCGTAAAGCAATTTTATTAATGCTTTATAAATGCTGTTAACAGTTTAGGCAAGATGGCAACCCCATAATCATTTTCAGGAAATAGAATTAAAAAGTGATGTGTGTCACTATTTGGTTTTAACTGGCAGATACAATTTTTGATGACCCATTTCCTTTAAAGAACCAACATTGCATTTCTTATAATGCTAATGATCTACATTATTCTAAATTGTAAAATAAATGAGATATTTTCAAAATGTGGAATAATGTTTTAGTTTTAAGAAATAACTCTTTTAACCCTACATAAAAACTGCAAATGTGATTACTAGTGGCCAGTTTGCATATGTACAGTAAATATCAGGCATGTAGGGTCTGCTGTGCATATGGATCAGCAACAGACACTTCTATATTACAGACTTGACTATCTTAATCTCTATAACTAAACAGACCTGCGCCTAAATGTTTAAGAAGGGAAACGCTGACCAAGTTACTTCCAGTAATGACAAAACCCAGAATGCCTCAGATATAAATATTAACTTTAATGTATTAATTTTATCTCACAGAATGGATGAGTCACAAAACAGAACATCTAAAAGTTTCATGTATACCATATTTTAAGATGTGATGGGTTGCAGAGGGTTAGTTCAGGTTCAGCTCTGCCACATCTGAAGCATAAAAAACACGGTCATGGATAATAAAATATGGCTGATTTTAATATGCTGGAATTTAATCACACGGAACAGGATATTTGAAATGTTTATTTGGAGACAGCAGGTGGTGACTCCATCTACACCAGGATAATCTGCTCAGCAAATTCTGGATTATGCTAGAAAAATGTTTTGTTTAAGTTTGGCCTTTAAAGCTTAGATAGATAGATAGATAGATATAGCTAGATAGATAGCTACAACAGTCAAATAACAACAGCAGCACAGCAGTAGTGGGAATAGGTGAAATTCCTCAAGGATTTCAGGCAGAAAAATCCATAGATGATATCTAAAATAGCAAATGATGAGGCAGCACTCCAATGAAGTGAAGGGTGATATATCAGTTTATTTCCCTAGTCGCAACGTTTCAGCCCAGCTCAATGAGGCCTTTGTCAAGCTTGACAAAGGCCTCATTGAGCTGGGCTGAAACGTTGTGACTGGGGAAATAAACTGATCTATCACCCTTCACTTCATTTGAGTGATGCCTCATTATTTGCTATTTTAGATAGACAGATATATATATAGATAGATAGGAGATAGATGAATAGATAGATAGATAGATAGATAGACAAAGAGAGATAGTTAGATAGATAGATATAGATAGATATTAGACAGGTAGATAGATAGATAGATAGATAGATAGATAGATATTACATTGACAGGTAGATAGATATACACGATTCATTCACCTCTTTCCACTTCAAAGTCTTCCCACACTGCCTCCATCTGACATGTCTAGTGCTGTCTACTCCTTTTTCAGACTTCATGTATCTATTCTCTATTTAAATAAAAAAAAAAGAGAAAAAAGCATGGATTGCACATCCCCATGCTATGCATTGATCTATAATGGCTTCTCAGCATAAATAATAGTATACCAATCCCTAATCTACATAGCGTACATGAGGCATTAGCATATGTTTTGATCAAAATACATAAGCGCACTCACCACGCCAAGGTTGCCTCTACGAGTAGTTACCTACTATAAACTGGTACAGCAACCACCACTGCTGCAACAGGCGTCGCCACCCAGCAGTCCTATTCTTTATTTACTGTAAAATGATATGAAGTTTATCAAATTACCTTGTTAACATCGTATCACTTGTATTTCTTAATTGTTTTGATGTGTTACAAAATGCTATGATAGTTGATGGTTCTATTAAAGGGGTTATCTAACCCCTATAATGTCTCCCCTTATACCCGGGCCTCTCATACTGGTTATACTTATCCCGCTCCCCAGCACCCGCATAGTTTCTGATGTCTGCACGGCCACCGCTGCATCTCCCCATCACGCGGATCAAAACATCAGGTGACATGATCAGGGGTCATTTATTAAACAAAAATAAGCTGCTCACGTCAGGTCTAAAAGAATGGGTGTGGTGTGGGCGTGAAATGGCCGGCAGGCCTGTCTCACTTACCATTTTCTACGCTTTTTTTAGGTGTAAAAAATTGTCTAAATGTAAGACAGCTATGAAGCTGTCTTACATTTAGAGGCGGCGGTGGATCCGGCGCCTCTACATAACTGCAGAGGATCCATCGCCAGTACAGGGCCTTTTAAGACCAGCGTCTAAAACACGGGTCTTAATAAATGTTCCCCTAAGTATATCAGTATACGGTTTTACAAAATGACAGTTCTAAATGGAAATGTAGAACGTTATAATATCCCTTCAACATACTGTTGTATGTCTTTGGCACTATGCACACAAGCATATTTTTGGCCACATCCAATCTGCATTTTTTGTTGATTGGATGCAGACTCATTCATTTCTATGGGACTGCAAAAAATGTGGAAAAGCCATGTCAAGTCCGTGGATCCGTAAAAAAGGATCTGCGGTTTGTGAATTACAATACGGATACAGTTATGTGCATGGGGCTTTCAGATGGCCCACAATGAAGCTGGCACAACTCTGGAGCACTGCTGGAGCTTTATGTTTGATCCAGGCACAGAGAACTGACATGCAGCTCTCTCCCATTCATACTGCTGATAAATGCAGAATAATCTACACTACAAGCATTCCTATATTCCCATGTACTACTGATTAAACAGAGTGCACTTGGCTTTTTCAGTCAGCCCCATAGACCCAGAATAGAGTGGCAGGGTTCATATGTGATCCCCTATCCCAGTGATGGGCAACGTGCGGCTCTCCAGCTGTTGCAGAACTACAACTCCCAGCATGCAAAGCCTGTCTATAGCTATCAGCCTACTGCAGGGCATGGTGGGAGTTGTAGTTTAGCAACAGCTGGAGAGCCGCACGTTGCCCATCACTGCCCTATCCCATCAAAACTCCTCCATACACATTAACTTGTCAGACAGTCCTGTCGCAAACAGCGTGTTTAACCAAAAATAACCTAATTTGCATTGGGGATTTAATAATCTAATTCAGATAATCAGCGACTAGGATTGATGGTAATAAGGCCAGACAGTGTTCAGTAATTAATTCAGGAAATTGTACTGCTTTTGTCTATAGAATTTTTCCATATGGAAATAATAGCATAATAGGGCAGATTTACTACTGCAAATGCACCGGACTTCTGATACATATGCCTTATACCACGTTTATTAAGCATTTTCAACACTTGCTGATTAGAGTTGAGAGAATCCGAACTGTATAGTTCGGGTTCGTACCAAACTTTACGGTTTTCTGCACCCGGACCCAAACCTATCCTTAAAAGTTTGGGTTTGGGTTCGTTGTTCTGCGTTCGTTGTTTCAGCTTTTTGAAAGGCTGCAGGGCAGCCAATCAACAAGAATTTTACTACTTTGCCCTAAGAAGCCATCACAGCCATGCCTACTATTGGCATGGCTGTAATTGGCTTGGTGCAGCATGTGACCCAGCCTCTATATAGGATGGAGTCATGTAGCGCCGCACGTCACTCTGCTGCTCTTAGTGTAGGGACAGGTTGCTGCTGATGCTGTGAGGGAGAGATTAGGGAAGAAATCTGATGAATTTGGTGGTGTTAAATCTTCAATATACAGCAATTATTGAGGGTGCTATGCTGCATATTTGTACCCAGGCCTGAGCCCAGCGATACTGCAAAATAATTTTTAATCCATCTGTTACTGAGGTGGGGAACGGCAGCCATTTTAGTAACTGCAGTGTCCTTGGAACTGCATGTGACCTGCATGTGTGCCAGCCAGCCAGGGACATCAGTCTAATTATTTTTTGGTAGCTCAGTGGAGGAAAAAGTCCCCCTACATTACCTATTTTATAATTTTGCAGGGACAGAGTGCATTTCTGTAGTTGAAGGAATAAACTCGTACTGTCGTACTACAGAGCAAGTTTGCATACACCGCTGAAAAAACTATTTTAACATTTTGTGGTGACATAGGGTATTTCTGTAGTTGGTGGAATAAACTCGTACTGGCATACCACAGAACACGTTTGCATACACGGCCGATAAAACAGATTTATAATTTTGCGGTGAAACACAGCATTTTTGTAGTTGGTGGAATTAACCCGTACTGTCATACCACAGATCACGTTTGCATACATCGCTGAAAAACCAATTTTAAAATTTTGCGGTGACATAGTGCAGTTCTGTAGTTGGTGGAATAAACTCGTACAGTCTTACCACAGAGCATGTTTGCATACACCACTGAAAAACCTGTTTTTATAAATTTGCGGTGAAACAATGCATTTCTGTAGTTGGTGGAATAAACCTGTACTGTTGCATTTACATAGTTTATTGCAAAAAAACAGGTTTTGTGGTAGATAGCACATTTGCAGCGTACGCAGCATTTCTGACAGTCAAATTAAACCGTTAACCTCTGCTGTTACATTGTTGGTTTGAAAAATCTAATTTTTGTTGATAGTGAAGTAATTGTATTGAATTGCTCTGTTACACTGTTTTGGGACCTAAAGAAATGTATTCTGTTTATGACACGGGCACTGCCTTACTGTTAATTAACTTAATTGCTGACTTTTGGCAGTTTAATTGACACCTGAGATAAACCATCGTTTGGTGGGTGAACACAAATAATGAGGAGAACATCAAATAAGGGATGTGGACATGGTCGTGGTGGTGTTGGTGGAGCTCCTGTTGCTGGGAGAAGAAGTGGCCATTCTGCGCCAGCTACAGGTCCAAGTGAAACACCTTCCTCAGGTGTGACTAGACGACAGAACCTGCAGCGTTATTTGGTAGGCCGAATGCCGCTCTACGGATGTGAGGCCAGAACAAGTACAGGCAATAGTAGATTGGGTGGCTGACAGTGGCGCCAGTTCCTTCACAGTATCTCCCACCTAGTCCTCTGCAGAAAGCTCAGAGTTGGCACCTGCAGCCCATGCCCATTAGTCTTTTTACCTCACCCCCTTGCAAAGCAGCCATGCAGTCTGAGCTCCAAGTCATGCAGCAGACTCTTATGCTTTTTGATGACTCTGCTGGCAGGGTTTCCCAGGGCAATCTACATAGCCCTGCCTCAGAAGTGGAAGACATTGAATGCACTGATGCCCAACAACTTATGTTGCAGGATTAGGACATGGGAATACCACCGCAGCACATCTCTGATGATTGATGACGAAACACTGGTGCCAACTGCTGTGGCTTTCTGCAGTGTGGAGACCAACGTGGAGGGCAGGGGTCTCCTGTCTGCACTGCAGCGTAACTTCAGCCTTCCCGCTCACCTCCTCATATGTGACATGCCCACCAGGTGGAACTCCAATTTGCATATTCTGGAGAGACTGTGCGAGCAGCAGAAGGCGATAGTGGAGTTTCAGCTGCAGCACGCATGGGTCAGTCGCTCTGCGGAACAGCACCACTTCACCACCAATGAGTGGGCCTCCATGCGAGACCTGTGTGCTTTGTTGCGGTGTTTTGAGTACTCAACCAACATGGCCAGTGCCGATGATGCCGTTCTTAGCGTTACAATACCACTTCTATGTCTCATTGAAAAAGTGGAAGAAGAGAAGGAAGAGGGGGCATTTCCCAGGGTTTCAGGCCAGTCATTCAGAAGTGGCTCAGAGGGTGGGTTCCTGCACCAGTAGAGGCCAGGTACACATGTGGCCAACCAAGGCACAGTTCTGGAGGATGAGGAGGAGGAGGATGAGGTAGAGGAGGAGGAACCGGGTTCACAGCTGGGTGGCACCCAACGCAGCTCATGGCCATCACTCGGTCGTGGCTAGGGGATACGGAGGACACAGACGATACACCATCTACAGAGAACAGCTTATCCTTACTTCTGGGAAGCCTGGCATACATGAGCGACTACTGCAGCGTCCCACTCAAGACACGTGGGAACTGCAAATGTATTGCTTCATTGTCATTGCTGTGTTGCATGTCATTTTGCAATTTTACACCTGTTATACACCTGTTGAATCACTGGTCCAGGGTAATTTATACATCCCACCACTAGATGGGGATGGTACGAATCTGGGATGTCTAACCCAGCTCAGGCCTAGTCTGTAGTCAGTTAGCAGTAGATAGTGTCTGTGTGCAGATCAAGCAAGAAGTCTGCCGAGGAGTGAAGTGTAGTCCATGAAGGGACAAAGTGGAAAAGGACTTAAACCAAAGGGTAATAGCCGCTACCCAAGCATTAAAGACCTTTGGGAGTAAAGGTGAAGGATTTACTAGCCACCGGCAACCTCACCAGAATTTCACTGGATTCAAAAGGGACCAGAAGCTGAGTCACCTACCAGTAAGTGTAAACGTACTTCACCACAGCCTGAGTCAGGACCTAGCAAAACCTATTAACAGTGGATCAACAGAATTCCTCTATATACCAAGAGACTGTATTCTATCTGGTTGTTTATGCTGCAACCAAAACCAGCAACAGTAAAAGATGTCAGTTGTATCTTACCACTGTCTACCTCATTCTTCAATATTGCTACTATAATTGGTTGCACCTAGAGTTGAGCAAACACCTGGATGTTCGAGCTCGAGAAGTTCGTCCGAACTTCCCGAAAATGTTCAGGTTCGGGAACCAAACTCGACCCAAACTTCACCCCGAACCCCATTGAAGTCAATGGGGACCCGAACTTTTGGGCACTAAAAAGGCTGTAAAATAGCCCAGGAAAGGGCTAGAGGGCTGCAAAAGGCAGCAAAATGTATGAATTAAATGTAATGAATTAAAATAAAATAAAAAAAATTAAAATTAACCAATATAAATTGGATAGAGGCCCCATAGCAGAGAATTAGGCTTCATGTCACCCACCAATGGAGAAGGTCACTTTTACTTGTTTAGGACCCAGCACCCAGACAGAGGAGAGAGGTCCCATAGCAGAGAATCAGGCTTCATGTTACTCACCAATGGAAAAGGCCACTTTCAGTTATTTAGGACCCAGCACTCAGACAGAGGAGAGAGGTGGCATAGCAGAGAATCAGGCTTCATGTCACCCACCAATGGGAAGGCCACTTTTACTTATTCAGGCCCCAGCAACCAGACAGACGAGAGAGGTCCCATAGCAGAGAATCAGGCTTCATTTCACCTACCAACGGAAAAGGCCACTTTTACTTGTTTAGGCCCCAGCACCCAGACAGAGGAGATAGGTCCCATAGCAGAGAATCAGGCTTCATGTCACCTACCAATGGAACAGGCCACTTTCAGATATTTAGGCCCCGGCACCAAGACAGAGGAGAGAGGTCGCATAGCAGATAATCAGGCTTCATGTCACCCACCAATGGAAAAGGCCACTTTCAGATATTTTGGCCCCGGCACCAAGACAGAGGAGAGAGGTTGCATAGCAGAGAATCAGGCTTCATGTCACCCACCATTGGAACAGGCTACTTTACGATATTTAGGCCCCTGGCACCCAGACGGAGGAGAGGTTTATTCAACTTTGGGTTGCCCCGTAATATAATGGTAAAATTAAAAAAAGAGGATTGAACGAAGAAGTGCCCTGGAGTCCAAGAATATATGGTTAAGGGGAGGTAGTTATAAATGTCTAATCTGCACAAGGGATGGACAGGTCCTGTGGGATCCATGCCTGGTTCATTTTTATGAACGTCAACTTGTCCACATTGGCTGTGTACAGGCGGCTGCGTTTGTCTGTAATGACTCCCCCTGCACGTTCAGACAAAAAGCTGGCCGCCAGGCAGGCCAGCACCTCCAAGGCATAACAGGCTAGCTCTGGCCACGTGGACAATTTGGAGACCCAGAAGTTGAATGGGGCCAAACCATCAGTCAGTACGTGGAGGGGTGTGCACACGTACTATTCCACCATGTTAGTGAAATGCTGCCTCCTGCTAACACGTTCCGTATCAGGTGGTGGTGCAGTTAGCTGTGGCGTGGTGACAAAACTTTTCCACATCTCTGCCATGCTAACCCTGCCCTCAGAGGAGCTGGCCGTGACACAGCTGCGTTGGCGACCTCTCGCTCCTCCTCTGCCTTAGCCTTGGGCTTCCACTTGTTCCCCTGTGACATTTGGGAATGCTTTCAGTAGCGCATCTACCAACGTGCGCTTGTACTCGCGCATCTTCCTATCATGCTCCAGTGCAGGAAGTAAGGTGGGCACATTGTCTTTTTACCGGGGATCCAGCAGTGTGGCAACCCAGTAGTCCGCACACGTTAAAATGTGGGCAACTCTGCTGTCGTTGTGCAGGCACTGCAGCATGTAGTCGCTTATGTGTGCCAGGCTGCCCAGAGGTTGTCCTCTGTGGGAGGCATATTGTCATCGTCCTCTGTTTACCCCCAGCCACGCACCACTGATGGGCCCTTACTAGATGTTTTCCTCATTGTTACCGTTCACCACAATAAGAAAAAAAATATTTGGCCCAATGTATTGAATTCAAATTCAGGCCTTTTTTTTTTTACAGGCACCTAACACTATCTGGCTATCTATTTATGTACCGTATTACACTTATCCAGGCACAGCAGTAACCACAGATTTAGGGGAATATCAATTGTAGGCCTTGTATTTAGGCCCTGGATGAAAGGTATCCTGTTACGGACAGATTTACACTTGGAGATGCACAGTAGCGTGTAAAAAAATATATAGGATTATGCTTTCAGCACTTGTATTTTAACACTTTGTGTAATATACGCTTTAACGGAAAGAAATACACTTATAGATGCAAAACAGTGTGTGCAAATGTAGAGGATTATGCTGTATTTTAACACTTACTGTAATATACCCTTTAACGGAAAGAAATACACTTGGAGATGCATGGTACCGTGTGAGTTTATTGAGGATGACCCTATCAGCACTTGTATTTACACCTTGAGTGTAATAAATAGAGATGAGCGAACACCTGGATGTTCGGGTTCGAGAGGTTCGGCCGAACTTCCGGAAAATGTCCGGGTTCGTGATCCGAACTCAACCCGAACTTCATCCCGAACCCGAACCCCATAGAAGTCAATAGGGACCCGAACTTTTGGGCACTAAAAAGGCTGTAAAAGACACCCAGAGGATAATATACTGCAATAAACGCATTGCGATTACAACTTTGAGCTAACGATCACCATGGGAACGCCTCCTCCAGTAGAATGTACTGTCGGATCTGAGAATTAAGTTGAAATCGCAATGCGATTCTTATATATTTGCTTAATCGCATTGCGATTTCAACTTAGCATTGCTAAATAATTCCATCCATATCGTTAACTTACTGAGTCAGTAAGTTAAAGAATATGGATGGAATTATTTAGCAATGCTAAGTTGAAACGGCAATGCGATTAAGCAGATATATAATAATCGCATTGCGATTTCAACTTAATTCTCACATCCGACAGTACATTCTACTGGAGGAGGCGTTCCCATGGTGATCGGTAGCTCAAAGTTGTAATCGCAATGCGATTAAGAATACATAAGAATCGCATTGCGATTCCAACTTTTAGTACTCAACTTTTAAAATCGTACACCACTTTAAGTTCCAAAGTTGCAATCGCGTTCGAATAGAACTTAAAGCTGTCTCTTAGTCAGTTTTAGTATTGGTGTGTTGTAATAGAAGTTACATTCAGTACGCGAATATAACTTAGAGCAATACAGTCAACTTTACACTGTTAGTTTTATTATCGCGATAATACAACTATTCAAGAATCGTGTACGTGCGTCTGTACGTGTGTGCGTTACCTCGGACACTATTCTATTTTGCCAGCCACAGCTGAAACCACTGATTTATGGTATTGCTATTTTGGCAATTGAATTTAACCCCAGAAAATAATCTATCCTTTGCCAGACAGCAGACAGTATTATACTTGTCTAGCCAAAGCTGAAACACCAGATTTAGGGATTGGTATTTGGGCAATTGTATTTAACCCCTTAATAAAATATAGAAATTTCTTTCCTGAGTTTCTAGGGGTGACAATTAGCACAGCCAAGCCCCTGGTGTAGGATATAGCAAAAAAAACTAGTATTGATGGATTGATGGACTTGGTGGCAGCTTCTTCTGGCGCACCACAAGTCACAAAATGGCCGCCGATCAACCCAGAAAATAAGTGACAGAAAACGCTCTGTGCAGCCTAAAAACCAGCGAGCAAGTAACTAGCAGAAGTTCAATGATTCTCAGCTGTAAATTGATCCGTTCATTAGGTGCTGTTGCTGACTTTAACCTGCCTAATCTCGCCCTGATAGAAGCTGCGTCCTCTCCCTACACTAATCAGAGCAGTGTGACGTGCGGCGCTACGTGACTCCAGCTTAAATAGAGGCTGGGTCACATGCTGCACTTGGCCAATCACAGCCATGCCATTAGTAGGCATGGCTGTGATGGGCTCTTAGGGCAAGAAGTAAAATGCTAACTGATTGAGCCCTTCGGAAAGCGGGAAGAAATCGACGAACACCGGACCCGAACTCGAACTTTTTTGAAAATGTCCGGGTTCGGGTCCGTGTCACGGACACCCCAAAATTCGGTACGAACCCGAACTCTTCTCGAACTGTTCGCTCAACACTAGTAATAAACCCTTTTATGGACAGACATACACTATGAGATGAACAATAGTGCATGCAAATTTAAAGGATTATGCTTTCAGCAATTGTAATTTAACACTTTGTGTAATATACCCTTTTACGGAAAGAAATACACTTGGAGATGCACGCTGAGTTTAATATACCCTTTTGCGGACAGATTTACACTTGGCCTGCAACAGCTGGAACACCAGATTTTGAGTATTGCTATTTTGGCAATTGAATTTCACCCCAGAAAATAATATATCCTTTGACGGACACTATGAAACTTGTCCAGTCACAGCTGGAACACCAGATTTACTGTATTTCTATTTTTGCAACTGAATTTCACCCCAGAAAATAATATATCCTTTGACGGACACTATGAAACTTGTCCAGTCACAGCTGGAACACCAGATTTACAGTATTGCTATTTTGGCAATTGAATTTCACCCCAGAACAAAATATATCCTTTGACGTATACTAGTAAACTGCTTGTCCAGCCACAGCTAGAACACCAGATTTACTGTAAAATTCTATCCTGAGTTTCTAAGGGTGACAATAAGCACAGCCAAGCCCCTTATGTAGGATATAGCAAAAAAAAAAACAACTACTATTGATGGATTAATGGACTTGGTGGCAGCTTGTGCTGGCGCACCACAAGACACAAAATGGCCGCCGATCACCCCAGAAAAAAGTGACAGAAAAACGCTCTGGGCAGCCTGAAAACAGTGAGCAATTAACTAGCAGAAGTTGATGATTCACATGATTAACAGCTGTAGATCGATCACTTCATTAAGTGTTTTTGCTGAGTTAATCCCTGTCTAATCTTGCCCTCACAGCAGCTGCATCCTATCCCTACATTAATCAGAGCAGAGTGACGTGCGGCGCGATGTGACTCCAGCTTAAATAGGCTGGGTCATATGCTGCACTTGGCCAATCACAGCCATGCCAAAAGTAGGTATGGCTGTGATGGCCTCTTGGGGCAAGTAGTATGATGCTTGTTGATTGGCTGCTTTGCAGGCTTTCAAAATGCGCCATAGAAATCGCCGAACAACGAACCCGAACCCGAACTTTTACGTAAATGTTTGGGTTCGGGTCCGTGTCACGATCACCCCAAAACTCGGTATGAACCCGAACTATACAGTTCAGGTTCGCTCATCCCTAGTTGTACCACCATTAACAGTACTGGCGTCATGACAAATACCATCAAGGGACCCAGCCGCCACAAGCACCCTTAGCACCATTAACATCAGGGGACCTCAACCACCATCTTGGCTGGTGCTTCCCTTTCACAGAGTGTGCCCCGGAGGATTTCGTGCTGTCTTCCCCTTCACTGCGCGGCCGCCCAGGGAGGCTTTCTCCTAACCATGAGTAAAACCTATGAACTGTAATTTCCCATGGGCCCACGATGTACCTCACGTGTATCCCCTGCGGACTGGCATGCCGCACTACATACTGCAGTGCCTGCGCAATGACTGCAGAGTTGCCCACATTTTAACTTGTGCTGACTACTGGGTTGCCACCCTGCTGGATCCCCGTTACAAAGACAAGGTGCCGTCCTCAATTCCCTCACTGGAGCGTGATAGGAAGATGCGCGACTACCAGCGCATGCTGGCAGACGTGCTCCTAAGGGCATTCCCAACTGACACTGGGGGACAAGTGGAAGCACAAAGCGAAGGCGGAGGAGGAAGAGGTCTCCAACCCAGCTCAGTCACGGCCAGCACCTCAGAAGGCAGAGTTAGCATGCCTTACATGTGGAAAAGCTTTGTCATCACGCCACAGCAACCGGCATCACCAGCTGATATGGAGCGTCTTAGCAGGAGGCAGCATTTGAACAACATGGTGGAACAGTACGTGTGCACACGCCTACACGCAGGGCTGCCATCAGGGGGGGTACAACCCATACTCCAGTAAGGGGCCCAGACCCTGGGGGGGCCCGGCCAGTCCTGAAACTTTTTTTTTTTTTTATTGTGGCAGCCGGCTCTGGGGCCCAGTGCTCCTCCCCCTCTTCCTTCTGCAGCCCGTCCCTTATCTCCCGGGGCCCCGGGCCCCAGCTATCTTGTTCTGAGAACAAGATAGCTGGAGTCTCGGCAGATCCATGGGTAGAATGTAGTTGCTAGAAGGAGGTCTGTGACATCACTGGTCACATGCTCCTTCATAGTCACATGGACAAACCCCGACAGCAGCAGCAGCTTGTGGAGGGAGGAGGGGCTGTGTGCCTGCAGGCTGCTCAGTGATGGAGGATGTGCTGCAGTCCTGGAGTCCACAGAGCTTCATGGAGAGCAGGTGAGGGGCAGCTCATGTATGAGGGGGCAGGTGGAGCACTCAGGAGCAGTGGGGTGGAATCTGGTGCAATTAAGGGGGTTTATAGCACAGATCCAGGTGTATTCTGAGGGCCATGGTGTATGTGTGTCTGTCCCTGTCCCTGTGTGTGTCTGTGTCTGTCTGTCCCTGTGTGTGTCTGTCTGTCCATGTGTGTGTCTCTGTCTGTCTGTCCCTGTGTGTCTCTGTCTGTCCCTGTGTGTGTCTCTGTCTGTCTGTCCCTGTGTGTGTCTGTGTCTGTCTGTCCCTGTGTGTGTCTGTGTCTGTCTGTCCCTGTGTGTGTCTGTCTGTCCCTTGTTGTGTGTCTGTCTGTCCCTGCGTGTGTGTCTGTCCCTGCGTGTGTGTCTGTTACTGCGTGTGCGTGTGTGTCTGTGTCTGTCCCTGCGTGTGTGTCTGTCCCTGCGTGTGTGTCTGTTCCTGCGTGTGTGTCTGTTCCTGCGTGTGTGTCTGTTCCTGCGTGTGTGTCTGTGTCTGTTCCTGCGTGTGTGTCTGTGTCTGTCCCTGCGTGTGTGTCTGTCTGACGTGCTAATTTACTCACCTCACTGGCGCTGACATAATTGAAGAGAGGCGCTGTAATCTATATTATGTAATATATTAACTAGGAGGCGGCACTGGGCTCTAGAGTGTGGCGCGATTCTGAAGAAAAAAAGGTCTTTGCTTTATTATACCACTATTAATTCTGAGTGTTAGGGGTCACTTATGGGGGATCAGTGTGGATGGCACTTAGGGGGGATCTGTGGATGACATATATATAGCATAAGATGCCATATATATGCCATCCACAGACCCCCCCCCAAAACAGTGCCATCCACAGATCCCCCCCCCCCAAAACAGTGCCATCCACAAATCCCCCCAAAAACAGTGTCATCCACAGATCCCCCCCAAAACAGTGTCATCCACAGATCCCCCAAAACAGTGCCATCCACGGATCCCCCCAAAAACAGTGTCATCCACAGATCCCCCCAAAACAGTGTCATCCACAGATCCCCCAAAACAGTGCCATCCACAGATCCCCCCAAAACAGTGCCATCCACAGATTCCCCCAAAACAGTGCCATCCACAGATCCCCCTAAAACAGTGCCATCCACAGATCACCTCCCCAAAACAGTGCCATCCACAGATCCCCCAAAACAGTGCCATCCACAGATTCCCCCAAAACAGTGCCATCCACAGATCCCCCCAAAACAGTGCCATCCACAGATCCCCCCAAAACAGTGCCATCCACAGATTCCCCCAAAACAGTGCCATCCACAGATCCCCCCAAAACAGTGCCATCCACAGATCCCCCAAAAAACAGTGCCATCCACAGATCCCCCCAAAACAGTGCCATCCACAGACCCCCCAAAACAGTGCCATCTACAGACCCCCTCCCCAAAACAGTGCCATCCACAGATCCCCCAAAACAATGCCATCCACAGATCCCCCCAAAACAGTGCCATCCACAGATCCCCCAAAACAGTGCCATCCACAGATCTCCCCCAAAACAGTGCCATCCACAGGCCACCATTAGTTCAAATCCCACCAAATGCTTACCTTATGGTTAAAAAAAAAAAATTTCTTATTTTTCTCCTCAAAAACCTAGGTGCGTCTTTTCATGCTTTTCTATCTTGAAATAAACTAAACCTTTAATGTTATGAAATTTAAATTTAATTTATATTAATTCACGCCCCATCCATCTACTCTTGGCCCAGCCCCTGGGTCCAAAGCCTTTATTTAATTGACCAGTTTTCTGTTGTTCACAAAAAATAAATATTTTCAATATGTTCCTGTTTCAATATGTTCCATGGCACTTCTAATATACATTTAAGCTTTTCCATCACGCCGCCCCTCCCCTTCCTTACATTCTCAGAAACAAGCAGAGCATGGATGTCAATAAAATTATGTCGTCGCCCATGCACAGAGACTGGATTTAAGGAAAGGGTACCTCCAGCTGTTGCTGGGGAGCGAGCTGGTCGGAATCAGCGACACAAGTACAGGGGGTGGGGGGTCAATAATGGAGGGCTGTCTGGGGGCAAAATTAACTTGTGTGGGGGCAAATTACTTAGTGGGAGGTCAGTGTGGCGGGAAAACTACATGGAGGGCCATGTGGGGCAAATTACATAATGCAGGGCTGTCTGGGGGCAAAATTAACTTGTGTGGGGGCAAATTAATCAGTGGGGCGCAGTGTGGCGGGCGAACTACATAGTGGAGGGCCGTGTGGGAGACGTCCTTGGATGTAAGAAGTATGGGCGTGATATATGGGTGGGGCTGTGTGGGTGTGGCTTGAAGGTGGATGGAGACACAGGGACCCCATGATCTCCTATTCCTGGGGGAAGTGCCCCTCCAAAGACCAGGCTCTGGATCCGCCACTGGGGCACTGTCGGGGAGGGGGGGGGCAGCCCTGCCTACACGTACTGACTGATGGTTCTGCCCCATTCAACTTCTGGGTCTCCTAATTGTCCACATGGCCTGAGCTTGCCTTTCATGCCTTGGAGGTGCTGCCTGCCCTGCAGCCAGTGTATTGTCTGAACGTGTGTTTAGCACGGCAGGGGACTTCATTACAGACAAACGCAGCCGCCTGGACAAGCTCACGTTCATTAAAATGAACCAGACTTGGATCCCACTAGACTTTTCTGTACCTTGTGCTTAATAGACATTTATACCTGCCTCAACCATACATTCTTGTACTTAAGTGCACTGATTCTTTGATTTCTTTTTTGTTTTTGTCCCATTATTTTGATGGCTACCCCAATAAAAAAAAAAACACTGTTAGCTGGCTACCTCCTCCTCCATCATTGCCGCTTCCACCTACAACACCACATTCACCGCCTCCTCAACCTCCGACTCCACATCCACCTCCTTCTCCGAGTTGCAGGTTAATAATTTTTAATTTTTATTTGCATGCAGGCCTATTTATTGGCCTGTATTTGTGGGAGGGGCGTCAGTAGCACACTTATACCAGGCAGGCGCCTCCCTTGGGTGTGTCGACGGTGCTGCGTAGTTGTGTGCAGTCTGAGCCATCTGATGCAGCACTTGCGCCTAATCAGCAGCTTCCGTACCTAGTCGGCGTTCAGGAACCCAGCTGAGGTCCTACCGGTCGGATGAGGGTTTGCTGCAAGCTCGTGCAGCATCGTTACAGTCCGGTCGGTGGTGTGTTGGCTCCTTTGGTGAGGAGGAGCAGCACCATACCGGAGCGATCTGCCTGGCAGCCCACGCTTGGCGCCCACATGGCAGTACGGTTAGGCAGCAGGGGTCAGCATGACTCCGACTCGTTTTCTCGTAGGTTTCTATGTCTTGCAAGGGCTGTCGTGCTTCGCGAGGGGCAGGAGGGGGGGGGGGGGTCGTGATGTTTGGATATATGCCATTACTACAATAATGTTTTACACATTCATGCCAGCGGCACATGGGTAGTAGCACCAGCTGCATTTTTTTGTATTTGGCGGCATGAACCTTGGTTATGCCATGGGCATGCCGCCGTGGTCCGTGCCGCCCCCTTTTGGGGGGGTGTTAGGGGGTGAATATGTCATTAATTTGTCTTTGCATATCTACATGTCTTTCTTGTCTGCTTTAACTTTCTTGCTCGCCAGAAAACCTCTCTCTCTATCCACTATTATTTCTGCAGACAGATTAAGGCATTGTTCACACTGACCTACAGCATTATCCCCTTACTTGCATTATAGAGGGTGAGATGCAGGCAGCTGATTAATCCAGGTGAGGCAGAGCTGCTGTTAACAGAGTGTTTTTGTTTCTTTAGTATAACTGCTATTTGGTGATATGTATATTAAGCTCCTCTGTGTTGAGGTATGTTTCATTTGTAACATTTGTTTTTGGAAAGTGTAAAATCTGTGTGTATCACTTTAAGGTTGTGAACCTGAGTTTGTGTACTTAAAAAGCACCTGTCCAAGGTGCTGGGGATCCATCTTTAGTTCAGAATGTTAGCTGGACACTGGGGTAATTGCAAAGGCCCATGAGGACCATTTATTTTCTGTTATTTTGCCTTGTTTTATTGCTTTATTTTTGCTCAAAATAGATATGAGCGTTGCTTTTGCCAAGAACTGAGTTTAGACAGTTTTAACAGAATATACACCCACATCTCAACAGGGGGTACATGCTGATGGTTGCATCTTTTATATGTACTCGTCTATAGCAGCATGGTGTATTGCAGGTGGTCTATATTACTGCATGTCTCATGTCAGTGTCGGCATACTACCACAGCCAGGATCGTCATTGCACGTCATTTTTGCTTTTCAGGTCACGTCACAGCTCGCCATTCTCAGTTGGTGTGGTCAATTACATCTTTTGCTCTGGTAGTAGGATAAAAAGGAAAAAAAATTAAATAAAAAAAATTAAAAAATTTATTAGCATACAACGTGTCACGTTATGGGTGGATTTCCCATTAGGTTACGGGCTTCGCTACTTGACGTTTCTTCAAAGGTTGTTATAGGTTCATAATTTTTGGGTAAATCACATTTTCATCAGGTTGCGGTATCACAACATCAGACCTGACACGTCACTCAGGCCACGGCGGTCTCAACCATTTGGTATTTCTGATGCTTTCGCTGGCACTGGTTTTGTTGCAATTTTTGGCCCCCAATATAATCATTTTCTTTACGACATTCAGAGTGCCTGGTTCGTGTCTTTCAGAAGACCTTGAGAGTCCTCTGTTGCCGTTCCCACGGCACCACTCACCACCTCTCAGTTATGCGGCATGTCCATATGCCGGTGTCCAATTTAGGCTTGAAACCGACTGCTATCTGGCCTTTCCTTCAGGTTAGGTGCAGCATCTGGTGCCACTAGGAACAAAAGTTCTGGCCCATATTATCCGGAAATTAGGTTGATGGCGCTCTGCATGTTCAATAGGTACATACCTCAACCTAGTCTAGAGATGTTCTCGCATTCGAAAGGTTGGTCATGTTAGTGTTGTTGCTATAATCTATTATGCATTATTTAGTTGTCGGGTTTTTGCCCCCTTTTTGGCATTCCTCCTACGCAGCGGTTATGGCATAATTCAAGCCACTTAGTTCAGTTAGGCAGGTAGACGGTTACGTGTCATGTAGCCTACACGTCAGAGGTAGCCCCGACCACAAGTATGAAGGCTGATTTATTGCGGTGCAGTGATATGTTATAAAGCCATTTTTGTCGTGTAATAGTGACAAAATAAAAATATATTTGCCGTACAGCGGTGCAGTTATATGTTCTAAAGCCTTTTCTGGTGTGTATTAGTGGTAAAAGAAAAATATATTTGTTGTTGAGCGGTGCAGTTATATGTTATAAAGCCCTTTTTGTCGTGTATTAGTGACAAAATAAAAATATATTTGCTGTACAGAGGTGCAGTTATGTTTTAAAGCCTTTTGTGGCATGTGTTAGTGGCAAAAGAAAAATATATTTGCCGTTCAGAGGTGAAGTTATATGTTATAAAGCCCATTTTTCATGTAATAGTGACAGTTGTGGAAATTTTATTAGGATGTGTTTTTAATATGTCATGTATTTTTGATCATGTCTCTCAGTGTGTAAACCATTAGAGTGGATATCTTACTGTGGATGTAGAGAACAATCAGCTGCCGGGCGCAGAGGTCTCCGCTGGCAAACAGTCTATGTGCTATGCACTGGGCTGTAGGCCGGTGGAGACTGATGCGCTTCAGAGCAGTGTTTTCTTGGTAAGTGTATGTGCGCCAGTTTGGGCCCCCGCCCAAAGAGCGGATTCATTGGCTTGGCGTGGATGCATTTATTAAGAGAACAATATACAAAAAGGAACATGCTTTTGTTGTTCCCAGTGTGCCTGATCAACCGCTGGAGAATAGATAATGGCGCAATTCCTGTACATAAGCACACATGAGAATCCTAGTGAATCCTAGTGAACCCTAGTGAACTAAGGTTCACTCCAGTGGTGGTCAGGTGTTGGGCCTGCCCCTTCCTATTGTCACCCCTTTTTGTCTATTTAAATAAAGAAAAGGGTCTGGGCGGGGGCAGTGCGCACAAGATCTCTAAGCATGGAGCATCTTGTCTGACTCTGGTGGAGTGTGGCCTTTCAATACACAAAAGGAGCTTGATACACGTGCTTGTAAGCACGGAAGAAATTGTTTGTGGTTGGCGTAATTTGGTGCACTTTTAGCGAAGCTTGGATATGTGTGTCAGACACAAGGAAATTTCTACAACAGTGACAAAATAAAAAAATATTTGCCTTACAGCGGTGCAGTGAAATGTTCTAATGCCCTTTTTGTCGTGTATTTGTGGCAATAGAAAAATATATTTGCCATTCAGCGGTGCAGTTATACCGTATGTTATAAAGAATCACTGAAATTGGTGCACTACAATGGTAAATGCAATTGACAATATATGGCTAAATCCTCACGCTGAAATTAAAATGAGACAGTTCGCCAACATATTCTTATATCAAGAAAGTTGCCGAGCCCGCGCACCCGTCAAGGTCTCTCAGTGTGGCACGGGACCTAACGCTAACCTACCTATGCCAAATGGGCAGTTTATGATAGGTGTATAAAGTCTGACACACAGCCAGCAGCTCCCAGTTACCTCCAGCATGAAATCACACATACAGTGGGAGGAGAGAGGGACCATTTTATTCTGTGCTTTTATATGTTATAAAGCCCTTTTGTGTGTGTATTAGTGGGAAAAAAAGGGTTATTAGATGTTGGGTGGTGAAGTGGGAAAATTACAGACTTTTTTGGGGGTGTTTTAATTTCCTATTTATTTATTTAAACTGACAGTATGTCAGACAGAGAAGTGCCAGGCCCTGCACAGGGGAGTGGCAGAGGCCTAAATGTTTCTGGCGCAGGCAGAGGTCGCATCAGAGTAAGGGGCCATGGCAGCAAGGGTCACTTTGAGAGGCCTGAGCTCCCAGTGTCAGCTAGTGGTCGTGTCGTGACCAGCAACCCAGCGGTTCTTGAATGGTTGACTCGATCTTCGACTTCGTCGCAAGTGACAACAGATACCCCCAGCCAAGAGTCAGTGGGTTCATAATACACAACCCTTAGTTGGCAAGGCCCTGGAGCAGGCCCTGTGCACTCACCTGTCCTCAACATGCCTCTATCCTTTTCTGTTCCTTCAGCCAGAGGGCTCAGCTCCACTATACAGTGAGGAGGAGCTACTAGAAGACAGTCAGCAGCTACTGGCAAGCCAAGATGTGGAGGAGACATCTGATGCTTCCTCCACTAGGCAAGTAGTGATAAGGAGATTGGCGTGGGAGCTGGTGTTGCGAGCGGTCAGGCTCCTGACCCAGAGGACGGCATCAATGAAGTGCAGACAGTACTTGATGATGTAGCTGATTGCACTTGGGAGCCGGGTGATGAAGGGGCTTCAGCATCGGGAGACGAGGGTGGCAGCTTGCCTGAGAGGCAGCAGCGGAGCCAGCAAGTCAGTAGTGTGGCCGGGAGTCAGCAGGGTGGCAGCAGTGGGAGGTTGGAAGCCAAACGGGCCCAGGGTAGACCACCCGCTTCGCAGCAGCCTAACTGCATGGGAAGTAGTGGTGCACAGGTTCACGGAGGCAGCAGTGTTAGCAGTCAGTCAGTGCATAGTGTGTGGGTTAAAATAACCTACTCGTGGTGTGGCAGTTTTTTCTTAAGCCGCAGGGGAAGGTGAACATGGCCATATGTAGAATCTGTGGACAGAAGGCGAAGCATGGCCAGGGTGCCAATGTTGGCCCCATGGCCCTGCGTCAACATATGCAGCGTCACCATAAAGTGGCCACATATATTATCTAACAGATGCCCAGACGGGGCATCTTGACCCAGGTTATTATAAAACGTCACTTTTATTTAACATACACTAAAAGTTAAAGTGTGAGATGAATGCAACTTTAATAAACCAAAAAATATTTATTAAAAGTACAGTCAACACTCCACCTATGGATAAGGGTGTTATTCAGAAAGAGAGAGGGTAGGGAGATGTGCACAATCTCCCACCCTTTCACTGCTAGAAATAGCGTACTATGATGTCACTGTTTGCAGAGCAAGTTGCTAATAAGGTATGTCCGGCACCTTTGCTGTATTTTGTGGTGAAGACTTGTTTACCTTCACACCACTGTCAGATTAACACAGCCACCATTAGCATGTGTCTTAACTGACATTGAGCCTGATGGCGGTTAGCCCTGCAAACAGAGGTAGCTACATTTAAGTACTGCGGCTCACATCAGTACACTAAAGTGTCAAGCATTTGAACAAAGTCCAACCAGACTGTTATTAATTGATTGCTAGTGGAGTGAGAGGCCGCATTCAAAAACTAACACTGCCCCCCGACATGTTTCACCAGACTTCTGGCTTTTTCAGGGGAAAATGGGCAGCAATGAGTGTCCCCATCAAGCTGGAGAGTTACATAAGCTGTGTTCTGATTGACAACCTTGTCATCCTATCGCATTGAAAGGAGCAAAATAGCCAGCCAATAGCACTAGTTCCCAATCATTTACAAGGTAGGGGAGCCACCAATCACGGGCATCCCTACATTTGTAATCAGTGACGTCCTGCGCACTAAAAAGATGCGCATGGAATTAGAACCGCGAACAATTATTACTTTAAATGCGCATGAGCTGCACAAGACTAAGATGCGCACAGACTTGTGTTCTAAAGTCAGATTGCGCAGAAACTAGCTGCGCAAAGACTTAGAGCTGCAAGGCTATTGTTGCTAAGTCAGCTCATGCGTTGCGCAGACAGAAGATGCGCACTATTAGATTTAAACAGCCACTGATGTCAGTGTCATGATGCGCACTAATAGCTGCGCAAGGAGTAATACCTACGAGACTACTATAGATCGGACTGCACATGCGCTGCGGACTCCAAAGATGCACACAGTCTTATATTTTCAGTAGTTATATTGCGCAGAAATTAGATGTGCTGGCTGTTGAACGACATAAAGTGGCTATTCATGGACGCGTGCATGTACTGCGCAGTCTCATAATGCGCCCGTACTTATCCCATATTACGTATAATGCAGATTGAGTAGCGAATGAACTTTGGCAAAATGGAGCTAACCTCTGCGATTAGGACTGCGCTTGCGCTATGTCAAACAAAAGTGCAGCTAATTTCTGCACAATATGACTACTGAAAATATGCGCATCATGACACTGACATCAGTGGCTGTTTAAATATAAGATGTGAATCTTCGGTATGCGCAGCGCATGCGCGTCTTTAGCAACAATAGCCTCGCAACTCTAAGTCTTTGCGCAGCTAGTTTCTGCGCATGCGCATTTAAAATAATAATTGTTCGCGGTTCTAATTCTATGCGCATCTTTTTAGTGCGCAGGACGTCATTGATTACAAATATAGGGATGCCCGTGATTGGTGACTCCCCTGCCTTGTAAATGATTGGGAACTAGTGCTATTGGCTGGCTATTTTGCTCCTTTCAATGCGATAGGATGACAAGGTTGTCAATCAGAACACAGCTTATGTAACTCTCCAGCTTGATGGGGACACTCATTGCTGCCCATTTACCCCTGAAGAAGCCAGAAGTCTGGTGAAACATGTCGGGGGGCAGTGTTAGTTTTTAAATGCGGCCTCTCACTCCATTAGCAATCAATTATTACAGTCTGGTTGGACTTTGTTCAAATGCTTGACACTTTAGTGTACTGATGTGAGCTGCAGTACTTAACTGTAGCTACCTCTGTTTGCAGGGCTAACCGCCATCAGGCTCAATGTCAGTTAAGACACATGCTAATGGTGGCTGTGTTAATCTGACAGTGGTGTGAAGGTACACAAGTCTTCACCACAAAATACGGCAAAGGTGCCGGACATACCTTATTAGCAACTGGCTCTGCAAACAGTGACATCATAGTACGCTATTTCTAGCAGTGATAGGTTGGGAGATTGTGCACATCTCCCGACCCTCTCTCTTTCTGAATAACACCCTTATCCATAGGTGGAGTGTCGACTGTACTTTTAATAAATATTTTTTGGTTTATTAAAGTTGCATTCATCTCACACTTTAACTTTTAGTGTATGTTAAATAAAAGTGACGTTTTATAATAACCTTGGTCAAGATAGGTTTACTGCCCGTCTGGGCATCTGTTAGATAATATATGTGTTAAATAACCTTACCCAGGCTAGGTCCCATAGATGATTATTTCATTGTTATAGGCTCAACAGCCTTTTTTTGTGGTAGGACCCCTCCAAACCTAACAATCCTCTCCTCTCCTTCTAGTGTTACCCTGCAGTTAACTGCTGCCTTATGACAGGCTTCCTTTCTAGTGTACCATCCTCTAACCTCAATACCACTGAGGCTGCAGAAATATTCTCTACTGGTAGTCTCCCTATTAATACCACTGATATACAAGTGGCATTTAAAGAAATATATAAGACCTATAAGCAGTATGTTAGAGCCCAGTGGGAAGTTGCAAGTCTAGATACGTATCAACAACAAGGCCTGGTGTTTAGGGGCATGAGTATTAACATTGTCCCACATTCACATCAAGATGATGCTGCCTTTATCAAGGGTTGGCAACAATTACTGACAGAGAACTCTCTACGTATGCAACAATATTTGTTGGAATACGAGAAACAAGCGCTGACCAATGCAGCTAAACAGCTGGAGCTAGAGATTGCTCAGATCCAAAATCTTAGATCCCATTCAGACTTTGCTTCGCAGGAATTGCGGTTGCAGAAACATATTGAGTCTTTCCAAACGGAAATCAAAGAAAGAAAACATAGTAAATACATTAGAGACAAGAGGGATTTTGACACTGGTCAGATTTATTCTCACAAGCCTTATACTGGTAACAGTCAAACCAAAAGATATAACCTCTATAGGCCATACGTATCACAGTCTGATCTTTCAGAATCGGATTGGTCAGGATCGGAAAATCGATCTACCAACAACCCTGCTGGGACTAAACGTAAATATAAAGCTCGAGGACCGCCTAACCAAAGGAAGGCACCTGCCCCTCAGACAGTAACACAAACTGGTCAAACATGGCAAGGCGTTCAGATACCTACACCAAATACAGTCTCTACTGTACCGAGCTCTGCTCCAGTAGTTTACTCACAACAACCTGCTTCCAGCTTTGGAGGACAATTGTTATCCTCTGTACCATCGTCTGCCCACTCAGTTCCATCTATCATGACCATTTCTGCAGGAGTATCAATGACTGCACACTCTCCCCGGTCAACCAAGTCCGCTGCCTTGGAGTGACCTTGGATTCTGCCCTCTCCTTCCGACCACACATCCAAGCCCTTTCCACCACCTGCCGTTTCCAACTCAAAAACATCTCCCGCATCCGCCCTTTCCTCAACTTTGAATCTGCAAAAATGCTTATACATTCCCTCATCATCTCCCGCCTAGACTACTGCAACATTCTCCTCTGTGGCCTTCCATCTAGCTCTCTCGCACCCCTACAATCTATCCTCAACTCTGCTGCCCGACTAATCCATCTCTCCCCCCGTTACTCCTCTGCATCTCCCCTCTGCCAGTCCCTGCACTATAATAAGAAACAAATCCCAGCAATCGTAACTTTGTTGTAGTTTATTCGAATATCTTGATAGTATAACGTTATCCTGGACGCGCGTTTCGGCAAATAGCCTTTCTCAGCAGGTCACAGGAGTCAATGTTAAGCACATATATAAGGCAAAGTGACGTCAGACGCCCACAATGAGTGACAGGAAAAACATCCAATTGACAACATTGTTTCACTCTCAAAGTAAACAAACAGATTAATTAAACATGTTACCATCCGTTCTTAATTCACAGAAGACATCTGTAAAAATAATGAAATGAAAGCAGAATATCAGCATAAGGGCATTTTACAATTGTATTCATAAGTTACAATAGAACATAAACTTTTTAACCATTTGTGGCTAGGGTTACAATCTTGTTATTTCATATTCGCGATTCAATCCACGCGGATGCAGAGTATCCAAAGTGTGAATCCAGAAAGCTTCCCTACGGAGCAGAAGCCTCTTGATATCACCGCCCCTTCTCGGCATTTTGACCTGCTCAAGCACCTGAAATTTTAACTGTGCTATATTATGCTTATATTTCTCAAAGTGATTAGGTAATGGTAATAACAAATTTTTTGTTCTAATTGTAGACTTATGCTTGCAGATCCTATCCCTAATCGTCTGCATTGTTTCACCCACATAAAGTAACCCACAGGGGCACTTAATAGTATAGATTACATTACTAGAATCACAGGTAAAATAACCAGTGATATTGAATGGTTTTCCTGTATGTGGGTGAAGCACCTGCGACCCTTTGATAATGTGCGAGCACTGCAAACAACGTAGGCATGGAAATGTGCCTTTTTTCTGACTCAACAAAGTACTTTGTCTTATTGTTGTTATATCACTACCCAAATCGGCCCGTACCAATTGATCCCTATAGTTAGGATTCCGTTTATTACATATCAATGGCGGAGATTTGAATTCTTCCACCAATGGATATGCCTTTGTGAGCAGGTGCCAATGCTTACGTACTATATTGTCAAAACCCCTATTGAAGGCGTGGAATTTATGTATTAAAGCAATCCTTGGTGCTTTTTTATCTGCAATAACATCACTCTCAGGCCGGGAGCATAGATCCTTTTTGACCTTATCGAGAATAGATCTAGGATAGCCTCTCTCCTCAAACCTAGTGGTCATCTCCTCCATTCTAAAATTCAATTGTTCAGGGTCCGTCACAATGCGGTGTACACGTTGGAACTGTGATTTTGGTATTGCTTTTTTTAAAGAAGGAGGATAAGCACTGGTGTAGAAGAGAGTGCTATTCCTATCAGTGGTTTTTCTATAAAAATCACTAGAAAGGACGCCATTATCATCCTTGATAATCACTGTGTCCAAAAAGCTGACCTGGTTCCTATCGCTGGTCATGGTAAATCTCAAACCCTCACATACTGAGTTCAGATATTCAAAAAAGGAAACGAGGGTATCATGTGGCCCCGCCCATACGCAAAATATGTCATCTATAAATCTCTTCCATACTAAAATTTTTACAAAATTCCTTATGGATGTATACAAATTGATCTTCAAAGGATGACATAAATGCGTTAGCGTAGGGCGGGGCCACATTACTACCCATCGCAGTCCCCCGTCTCTGACCATAATAGGTATCCTCAAAGAGAAAGTAATTTTCATACAGCACTAAATGTAACAACTGCAATAAAAATTCCTGCTGGAGATCAGAATAGCTGCTGGTGCGCAGCATCTGAGATACAGCTTGTATTCCTTTATCATGATCTATAGATGTGTAAAGACTAACAACATCTATAGTCACCAACCAGCTATCTGCAGGTATTTTCTCCATTTCCCTGATTACAGTCAAAAATTGTGTTGTATCAAGCAAAAATGATGGGGTGTTCCTGATTAACGGTGTTAATACTTTTTCTAATACAATTGATAAAGGAGACAAAATAGAGTCTACTGAAGCAACAATGGGACGTCCCGGTGGGTCTATCAGAGTTTTATGAGCCTTTGGAAGTATATATAATACCGGGGTGATCGGTTTCTGATTAATCAAATAATTCTTCATTTTCTCGTCTATAACGGCATTCATTGCAAAATGACATACCACTTCAGTAATTTTCTGTTTAATCAGGAACACTGGATTATTTTGCAAAGGTGTATATGTCTCTTTATCGGATAGCTGACGAAGAACCTCTTTTACATAATTTATCTTATCCATTATTACAATGGAACCACCCTTGTCAGCTGGTTTTATTACAAGATTTTTATCCTGCATCAACATTTTAATGGCATTCCTTTCTCCCACAGTTACATCATGGGACAACATCAGTTCTTTTTTCCTAATAGAAAATAGTCCCTGCACTGCCTCCCCATTGCCCAGCGAATTCAGTTTAAAATACTAACCCACACATACAAGGCCGTCCACAATCGGTCCCCTCCCTACATCTCTGAGCTACTTTCCCGATACATCCCCACACGCAATCTTCGATCCTCACAGGACCTCCTTCTCTCCTATCCTCTTATCACCTCTTCCCACACTCGCCTACAGGATTTCTCCCGTGCATCCCCTATACTCTGGAACTCTCTACCCCAACATATCAGACTCTCACCTACAGTGGAATCCTTCAAAAGCAACCTGAAAACCCACCTCTTCAGACAAGCCTACGACCAGTGACACTGCTGCCTCTATACCGCCATGACCAGCTTCACCCTCACCTACTGTGTCCTTCTCCCATACCATGTAGACTGTAAGCCCTCACGGGCAGGGCCCTCTATCCTTCTGTACCAGTCTGCAACTTGTCTCGTTCATGCTTAAGGCAATTGCCTGTATTATGTATGTGCACCGCTTATGATATGTACAGCGCTATGGAATGAATGGCGCTCTAAAAATAAATAATAATAATAATAATAATAATAAATAATAATAACTCTCCCTTCTTTTTTAGGTCAGGGCCCAGCCCTGAAAGACAGGGACAAATGGGCTTACAATGTAAGGACATAGATGACCCACTGAGAATAATTAATCTCTCCAGCTTTCAGCTGGAAACAAGACACTTTAAAATACCCAGCAAGGGTTTGTCCTTTACTCCTACTCCATTTTTTGATTGTTTTAATTGGGTCAAGGACATTAATCTTTTTGCACGTAAACTGGCCTTGCACAAGTCTTTTAACCATTAATCCAGAGACTTTTTGCGGACACAGGCCAAAGAAAAAGAAGCTTTAGCCATTTTGGAATCACTGGACACTTTGGAGGAAGGTGCCCAGGATCTAATTGAGGCACCCCTGTCATCATTAAAACCACAATCAAAGTACACCCCTCCTTTCTCTCAGTATGGTAACATTGATACCTTTGTCCAATTGGTGACAAGAGACCTGAAAACCTTGAATACCAAGATACCTCACTCATTGCTGAACCTGGAGGTGGATGAAAAACAAGCATTGGATGAGCTGAGTGGGAATGATGATTTGGTAATAAAACCCTCGGACAAGGGTGGTAATGTGGTCCTTATGGATAGGTTGGATTACAAAAAGATGGTTGAGGCCCTTGTCAGGCAAACTAATACCTATCAGAAATTGGACTGTAATCCAACAGAGAGGTTTCTGGGTGAATTAAAAACGATACTGACGGCAGCAAGGGATGATAAACTCATCTCTAAGGATGAATATAAATTCCTTTTTAAGATGCATCCAACGACTGCCACTATCTATGCCACCCCTAAGGTGCATAAGCAGAGGCGACCGGTGCCAGGCAGACTTATAGTGTCAGGTAACAACAGTCTTACTGAAAATATCAGTCAATATGCGGATTAATTCATTGCACCGTTTGTACCAAGCCTACCATCTTACATCAAGGATACTAAGGATGTGGTCATCAGGCTCCAGGATATACATATTATATAGGATATAGTTACTTCACAAACTAAACTTGCCAGCCTCGATATTGAGGCATTGTACACAAATATTAGACATGACTTGGGGATTAAGGCGGTTTCTACCTTTCTTTCTACTAAAAGCACCCAATTTCAGGCACATAATGAGTTTTTTTTTGACTCTTCTCAAATTTTTACTCACGCACAATTATTTTCTTTTTGATGGACATTATTATTTACAGTTGGTTGGCACTGATATGGGAAGTAAATGTGCACCAAATTATGCTAATCTGTTTTTAGGGTGGTGGGAAGACACTATTGTTTTTACACATGACCTCTCTTCATTTACCCAGCACATTCATTTTTGGGGAAGATACATTGATGATGTATTAATTCTTTGGGATGGCACTACTGATATTTTTTACCAGTTTGTTTTGGCACTTAATACCAATTCTATTGGTATGATATTCACGTCTGAAATTCACGAGAGCACTATCACGTTTTTGGATCTCAAAATCACTCTGGACCCTGATGGCCACATCCAGACAGAGATCCATCGAAAACCAACATCGACGAATAATTTATTACAGTGTAATTCTTATCATCCGAGACCACTCAGAAATTGAATACCTGTGGGACAATACATAAGAGCCTGCAGGAATTGTTCAGATGACGCTAGTTTTGTTAAAGAGAGCAAAACGTTATATGACCGCTTTCGTGCAAGGGGTTACCCTAAAAAAGTTTTGCATCATGCCTATGCTAGGGCAAGTAACACCAATAGGATGGAACTGCTTAACTCCACACGTAAAAAGACCAAGACACATGCCGTTAGATGCATTGGTACCTTTGATGCTCAAAATAAATGGATTTTTTAGATCCTGGAGAAGCACTGGCATATTTTGTGGGCAGACAATGATCTAAGGGTAGTTATCACACCATCCAAGCATCACCTACCGTCGAGGTACAAACTTAAAGGATTTGCTGGTCCACAGTTTCTACCGATCTACACCGCCTAAAACCACCTGGCTTACATCCAATACAGTGGGTACTTACCCCTGTGGAGACTGCATCTTCTGCCCCCTTGTTAAGAGATTCCGGTCCTTTGTTAATCCTGTGGATAATAAGGAATTCCAAATAAGACAATACATCAATTGTAAGACTAGGGGCCTTGTGTATGCCATTCAATGTTCATGCCCTAAGATTTACGTTGGTAAAACGTCCCAGAAATTTAGAAGAAGGATCTGCCAGCATATAAGCAGCATCAACACCAAGGCGGATACATCAATATCTAGGCACGTCAGGGCCTACCATGGTGGTAATCATAAGGAGCTCAAATTCTGGGGAATATGGAAAAAAACTCTGGGTGCCAGGAAGGGAGACCTAGATGCTACTCTATTGCAAGAAGAGACTAAGTGGATATACCGCCTTGACAGCCTAAGACCCACGGGACTCAATGAGGGCCTTGCGTTCACTGCTTTCTTAGAATTATGGAGAGGTTTTGTTGTTTGTCATTTTTTCTTTTCTTCTATTTTCAGGGTGTTAATGATATACCTATACGATTGTATAAATACGCAATGAACCAAAGAACAATGTGTACCCCTTCTGCTGCTCAGATTGTTACCAATGGATACAAGTATACTGTACTGGTAAAAATATGCTGCCAATTCAACTACTACTGTCATTTTGACAATTATGTAATTGCACTGGCCCTATGTCCATTTGTCCCTATGGTTAATACACTGCGATAAGTTTTTTCTTTCGAACCATACCTAATAATGTAATGTATTTGTCTCTTTGCCCATGGCTGTATTTTTATAATATAGTTATTAGGCATGGGACCATATGCACTTTTGTTTGACATAGCGCAAGCGCAGTCCTAATCGCAGAGGTTAGCTCCATTTTGCCAAAGTTCATTCGCTACTCAATCTGCATTATACGTAATATGGGATAAGTACGGGCGCATTATGAGACTGTGCAGCACATGCACGCGTCCATGAATAGCCACTTTATGTTGTTCAACAGCCAGCGCAGCTAATTTCTGCGCAATATGACTACTGAAAATATAAGACTGTGTGCATCTTTGGAGTGTGCAGCGCATGCGCAGTCCGATCTATAGTAGTCTCGTAGGTATTACTCCTTGCGCAGCAATTAGTGCGCATCATGACACTGACATCAGTGGCTGTTTAAATATAAGATAGTGCGAATCTTCTGTCTGCGCAGCGCATGCGCTGACTTAGCAACAATAGCCTCGCAACTACAGTATAAGTCTTTGTGCAGCTAGTTTCTGCGCAATCTAACTTTAGAACACAAGTCTGTGCGCATCTTAGCCTTGCGCAGCGCATGCGCATTTAAAGTAATGATAGCTCTCCAGTAACTCTCCAGCTTGATGGGGACACTCATTGCTGCCCATTTACCCCTGAAGAAGCCAGAAGTCTGGTGAAACATGTCAGGGGGCAGTGTTAGTTTTTAAATGCGGCTTCTCACTCCATTAGCAATCAATTAATAACAGTCTGGTTGGACTTTGTTCAAATGCTTGGCACTTTAGTGTACTGATGTGAGCCGCAGTATTTAACTGTAGCTACCTCTGTTTGCAGGGCCATCGCCTTCAGGCTCAATGTCAGTTAAGACACATGCTAATGGTGGCTGTGTTAATCTGACAGTGGTGTGAGGTTACACAAGTCTTCACCACAAAATACGGCAAAGGTGCAGGACATACCTTTTTAGCAACTTGCTCTGCAAACAGTGACGTCATAGTAAGCTATTTCTAGCAGTGATAGGGTGGGAGATTGTGCACATCTCTCTACCCTCTCTCTTTCTGAATAATACCCTTATCCATAGGTGGAGTGTCTACTGTACTTTTAATGAATATGTTTTGGTTTATTAAAGTTGCATTCATCTCACACTTTAACTTTTAGTGTATGTTAAATAAAAGTGACGTTTTATAATAACCTGGGTCAAGATAGGTTTACTGCCCGTCTGGGCATCTGTTAGATAATATATGTGTTAAATAACCTTACCCAGGCTAGGTCCCATAGATGATCATACCATAAAGTGGCCTGGGAGATCTGTAGCTCCGATGTTCTGGTCCAGCCTGCCACAACAACCACTACATCACCCAGTGGAACGCACCTGGTTTCAGGCAGCTCACCTCAGCCGAAGGGAGCTGTCTGTTCTTCCCATCATCTGCTGGTACTGATGCTCCTGCTCCTAGGCCTCCTACTACATATCAGACATTCCATCAGCAATTTATCACCAAAGCGATTGCCAAGAGACAAAAGTATGCATGCACTCATCCAACTTCACAGAAGCTTAACGTGCTCCTGTCCAAGTTGCTGGTGCTGCAGTCCCTCCCTTTCCAAGTGGTGGACTCTGCACCTTTCAGAGAACTGATGGCTTGTGCCGAGCCGAGGTAGAGAGTCCCAAGCAGTCATTTCTTTGCCAAAAAGGCAGTACCAGCCCTTCACACATATGTCGAACAGAAGGTGGGCCAGTCCTTGAGCCTGTTGGTGTCTGCCAAAGTGCACGGTAGCGCCGACATGTGGAGCTGTAACTACGATCATGGACAATATATGTCCTTTACGGCCCACTGGGTAAATGTGGTTCCTGCACAGGCACACCAGCAACTTGGCCAGGTGATGCCGCTTCCACCTCCACGTTATCATGCCGTTGGTGCGACAATGTCCGCCTCTGCCTCCTCATCCTCCAAAGTGTCCTCAGCCTCCACTGTAGGGACAATTCACAGTGCCCCTTCAGCATACCACATGTGCTTTGCACGGCGGAGTCACGCTGTTCTGCACCTAGTTTGCCTGGGTGAACGGAGTCACACAGGGGAGCTACTGCTCAGTGTCATTCATCAAGAAATCAAATCCTGGCTTTCTCCACGACAACTCAAAATTGGAACCATAGTGACCGACAACGGAAAGAACATGGTGTCAGCACTGCATCAAGGAGGACTGAGATATGCGTCCTGCATGGCACAGTGTTCAATCTGGTTATCAAGCGATTCCTGAAGTCTTCCACCAATCTGTAAGACGTCCTAAAAATGGCCAGGATACTTTGCATACACTTCAGCCACTCATACACCTCAAAGCACACCCTCCTTGAGCTGCAGAGGCAGAACGGCATCCCCCAACATAGGCTGATATACGACGTTTCCACCCATTGGAATTTCACCCTCCATTCTCTATATGTTGGACTGACTATGCAAACAGAGAAAGGCCATAAACGATTTCTTGATGATCCAAGCGGACAGAAGTACTCCACTATGTAACTTCGATGTCAGATAGTGGCAGCTTATGCGTGACACCTGCCAGACACTTGCTCAGACCCTTTGAGATGGCCACGTTATTTGTCAGTCGCCAGGACTAAGGGATGAACGATGTCATTCCACTGCTTCATGTCCTGCAACAGATGCTGGTAAATCTGGCTGGTCAGGGGACTGGAGACGTGGCCGCATGATTCCTGTGGGGGCTGAACTGGAGGAGGAGGTGGAGGAGGACATTGGAGCACAAGAAATGTGTAGCAAAATGGGTGGTTTTTCTACACATATGATAGGAGAGGAAGAGCAGGAGCAGCCGGAGGAGCTACAGAGCTATGAGGAAGACGAAGCAGAGGACCCAGACACTGTGGCAGTATGCAGTGGAGATGGAGTCCCTCTGAGTCTTTTGCACAAATGGCCCGAAGCATACTCACTTGCTTGTGTAGTGACAGCCGAATTGTCACCATTCGGGAGAGGGATGACTTCTGGCTCTCCAACTTGTTGGACCCTCGCTACTGATCCAAAATGGGGGCCTTCTTTACACCGGCTGAAACGGAGGACAAACTTAACTACTATAGAGACATCCTATGTAGTCAATTGGCCACTGCCTATCTGCGCCATTGTCCATCCTCTCGCAGGTCTGACCAGGGGAGCCCTCTGTACTTGTGTTCCTCTGCCATGACTGCTGTGGAAGGGTGGGGGGGGGGGTGTAGGAGCAGTTCCAGCTCCATCAGCAGCAACCTGAGTCTAGACTCGCTGATGAGCAGCTTTCTTTACCTACCTAGTGAAGAAACTACTCACCAGCAGCAGCTAGACCTGGAGCAGGACCTGACCTGGGATGGCATACTTGGACAGCACCCTGCCACCCCACATTGAAGATCTGCTGGACTACTGGGCAGCCAAACTGGATTTTTGGCCGCAATAAAGAGAGTTTCTAAAGGGAGGAACAAAACTACCTAAATTTAGCCAACTAACCGAGGCCATAGGCCTAACTAACTGGGAGAAAGTCCTCAAAAATAAAAACACAACCATAAAATTGAAGATTTTTAAAAGCATTGTAACATCTAATTGTGAGAGGTACATACCTTTATAGGAATAAAAGGCTAAGGAACAATGAGAAACCAATATGGATAAATGGAACTGTAAAGAAAGCAATAAATGACAAAAAGAAAGCATATAAATCACTAAAACAGGAGGGGAGCCAGGAAGCACTGATAAACTATAAGGAAAAAAATAGAATATGTAAAAAACTAATAAAATTTGCCATACTAGAAACCGAGAGATTAATTGCCAAAGAGAGTAAAACTAACTCTAAAATGTTCTTCAATTATATAAATAGTAAAAAATATAAATCTGGAGTCGGCCCTCTACATAGCAATGAGGGGGGTGTTGCAGAGAGCGATGAGGATAAAGCAAAACTATTAAATATTTTTTTCTCCACTATATTCACTGAGGAAAGTTCACTGAGGAAAATAAATTGTCAGATGAAATGCAGAATGTAAAAGTAAATTCCCCATTAAAAGTGCCCTGTCTGACCCAGGAAGAAGTACAACAGCGACTTAAAAAGATTAAAATAGACAAATCGCCAGGACTGGATGGCATACACCCCCGTATCCTAAGGGAATTAAGTGATGTCAAAGCCAGAGCTTTATTTCTGATATTTACGGACTCTATACTGACTGGGAATGTTCCACAGGATTGGCGCCTAGCAAAAGTGGTGCCAATATTCAAAAAGGGTCCAAAAACAAAAAAAAAATAAGCAAATAACGCCATATCAGCATGGCTTCATGAGGGATCGGTCATGCCAAACAAATTTAATCAGCTTCTATGAGGAGGTAAGTTCTAGACTTGACAGCGGCGAATCAATGGATGTCATATATCTGGACTTCTCCAAAGCATTTGACACTGTACCTCATAAAAGGTTAGTATATAAAATGAGGATGCTCGGACTGGGAGAAAATGTCTGTATGTGGGTAAGTAACTGGCTGAGTGACAGAAAACAGAGGGTGGTTATTAACAGTAGATACTCAGATTGGGTCACTGTCACTAGAGGGGTACCTCAGGGGTCAGTATTGGACCCTATTCGCTTCAATATATTTATTAATGATCTTGTAGAAGGCCTGCACAGTAAAATATCTATTTTTGCAGATGACACTAAACTGTGTAAAGTAATTAACACTGAAGAGGACAGTTTTCTGCTACAGAGGGATCTGGATAGATTGGAGGCTTGGGCAGAGAAATGGCAGATGAAGTTTAACACTGACAAATGTAAGGTTATGCACATGGGAAGGAATAATGCAAGTCACCCGTACATATTAAATGTTAAAACACTCGGTAACACTGACATGGAAAAGGATCTAGGAATTTTAATAAACAGCAAATTAATCTGCAAAAACCAGTGTCAGGCAGCTACTGGCAAGACCTATAAGATAAGGGGTTGCATCAAAAGGGGAATAGATGCCCATGATGAGAACATAGTCCTACCACTTTACAAATCACTAGTCAGACCACACATGGAGTACTGTGTACAGTTCTGGGCTCCTGTGAACAAGGCAGACATAGCAGAGCTGGAGAGGGTTCAGGGGAGGGCAACTATAGTAATAACTGGAATGAGGGATCTACAGTACCCTGAAAGGTTATCAAAATTAGGGTTATTCACTTTAGAAAAAAGACGACTGAGGGGAGATCTAATAACTATGTATAAATATATCAGGGGTCAGTACAGAGATCTGTCCCATCATCTATTTATCCCCAGGACTGTGACTGTGACGAGGGGACATCCTCTGCGTCTGGAGGAAAGAAGGTTTGTACACAAACATAGAAGAGGATTCTTCACTGTAAGAGCAGTGAGACTATGGAACTCTCTGCCTGAGGAGGTGGCGATGGTGAGTACAATAAAGGAATTCAAGAGGGGACTGGATGTATTTCTGGAGTGTAATAATATTACAGGCTACAGCTACTAGAGATGGGTCGTTGATCCAGGGAGTTATTCTGATTGCCTGATTGGAGTCGGAAAGGAATTTTTTTCCCCTTAAGTGGGGAAAATTGGCTTCTGCCTCACAGGTTTTTTTTGCCTTCCTCTGGATCAATTTGTAGAAAACAGGCCGAACTGGATGGACAAATGTCTTTTTTCGGTCTTATATACTATGTTACTATGTAACTGGCAGAGTTTGCCCTGGAAAAGCTGTCCTGGCCAGTGGTGTGGCATAAGAGCTGGTGTTACCCTATAGTTACCCCATAGTTACCCCAAGAAGAACTCGCCTATCCACCCAAAATGTGGAGAGACCGACCTTTGTCAAGATGAATCTGGCGTGGATCAGCCAGGACTTCCCCCACCAATGCCTGATGCATCAGACTAGATCATCCATGGTGCCACTCCAAAACTTTGACAAAAGAGACAGGTTTCTTAAGGCTACCTGCCTCAGCTACTATTCTGATGCTGCCACCCGCCTGATGCCACACATCTAATGCCAAGTGCTCCTTCTTACAACCACCATTGTCAGTGAGTCCTGTTATTGCCACCTATCTCTGTCACCGGTTGACTCTGTGGCCTCCTGATGCTGCTGACACCTCCACACTATGTCACCTTGCCAATCTGTGGCCTCCTCATGCTGCTGCCACTTCCACACTATATCACCTTGCCACTCTGTGGCCTCCTCATGCTGCTTCCACCTCCCCACTTCATGACTGGGCCACTATTTTGCCTTTCGGCCTGGCTGGCACCATTATTTATTTGACCCTTCTTCTGATCTGTCAGAAGGAAGAAAAAATGAGATGCACAACGGATTGTGTCTGTGTAGCAGTTGTAAGGCCTGTACGGTCCCATCAGAGTTGGCTTGTGATTTTACACAACAAAAATGGCTTTATAACATATCACTGCACCGCAATAAATCGGCCTTCATACTTGTGGTCCTGGCTACCTCTGACGCGTAGGCTACATGACATGTAACCGTCTACTTGCCTAACTGAACTAAGCAGCTTGAATTGTGCCATAACCGCTGCGTAGGAGGAATGCCTAAAAGGGGGCAAAAACAACACAACTAAATAATACATAATAGATTATAGCAACAACACTAACATGACCAACCTTTTGAATGCAAGAACATCTCTAGACTAGGTTGAGGTATGTACCTATTGAACATGCAGAGCGCCATCGACCTAATTTCCGGATAATATGGGCCAGAACTTTTGTTCCTAGTGGCAGCAGATGCTGCACCTAACCTGAAGGAAAGGCCAGATAGCAGTCGGTTTCAAGCCTAAATTGGACACCGGCATACGGACATGCCGCATAACTGAGAGGTGGTGAGTGGTGCCGTGGGAACGGCAACAGAGGACTCTCAAGGTCTCGGTCTGTTAAGGCTGCCAGTAACTGCTGAAAGACACGAACTGGGCACTCTGAATGGAATGTCGTAAAGAAAATAATTATATTGGGGGCCAAAAATTGTAACAAAACCAGTGCCAGTGAAAGCATCAGAAATACCAAATGGTTGACACCGCCGTGGCCTGAGTGACATGTCAGGTCTGATTTTGTGATACCGCAACCTGATGAAAATGTGATTTACCCAAAATTCTGAACCTATAACAACCTTTGAAGAAACGTCAAGTAGCGAAGCCCGTAATCTAATGGGAAATCCACCCGTAACGTGACTCGTTGTATGCTAATAATTTATTTTATTTTATTTATTTTATTTACTTTTCATCCTACTACCTGAGCAAAAGATGTAATTGCCACACCAACTGAGAATGGCGAGCTGTGACGTGCCCTGAAAAGCAAAAATGACGTGCAATGACGATCCTGGCTGTGGTAGTATGTCGACACTGACATGAGACATGCAGTAATATAGACCACCTGTAATACACTACGCTGCTATAAACGAGTACATATAAAAGATGCAACCATCAGCACGTACCCCCTGTTGAGATGTGGGTGTATATTGCGTCAAAATTGTCTAAACTCAGTTCTTGGCAAAAGCAACACTCACCTCCAGATATTTAGATATTTTGAGCAAAAATAAAGCAATAAAACAAGGCAAAATAACAGAAAATAAATGGTCCTCATGGGTCTTTGCAATTTCCCCAGTGTCCAGCTAACATTCTGAACTAAAGATGCAGGAGTGGGTACAAAACACGGAAGACATGCAAATATTCCATTCACGTGTCATCTCTGTTTTGGATCCACTCCTGTTTATTTTTGGTATTAGCAATACTGATGTATTACTGACCAAATGCTGACCGAGTGAATGCAGAGGCTCAACAGACAGGATCCACTTTTTGGGGGTTATTGTTGTGACAGATTAGAGGAAGGTGACATCAACACAAACTTATTGATGACACCTTCTCCACTCTGTCTGGGGGCTTTACTTGTTTAAGAATTTTATAGAACAGGTTCTGTTGACATCTATGCGGAATCAACTGATGACGGTGTAAAAGGAGGGCGCTTCTTCTTGGCGCTAACATTGACCTGTAATGCCGAGTTCATACTTGAGTTATTTGGTCAGTTTTGGCCCATAACTGCCCAAATAAGTGACGTGTGCAGTGATTTTAAGAGCAACACCTGTCATACTAACTCACAGTATAATTTTACTACCAGAGCAGACTCCCTATGTGTGTTACTGCAAGGCACAGTGTTCTACACCACTATAAAGGCTCTCTGCAGCCAGGAAATAGTCGTTTTTAATTAAATTCGCAGTGAATAAATTCATATCGAACCAAATTTTTTCAAAAAATTCTGCGAATCGGCCAAGTCAAATTTTTTTTAAATTCGCTCATCTCTGCCCATAATGAATGTAAAATACAAACCAGTGTGCCTCCAACCCCGATGTGTGTTTCGCTAATCAGCTTCCTCAGGGGATTACTTATACTAGCTTTCTGGTTTGCACTCTGCACTTTACTTGCTTATATGTATCTTATGTGATTAGATGATAGGTTTGGGCGCTTTAATATGATGTATTAAGCCCATGTGATATGTGAAGCCACTTACTACATGACGAATGTAACTTCCTTTTTTTTTGTATATGTATGCCACTGTTGTGATTGATTTTAATAAAGATTTTTGAGATTGATTATTTAGTGTGGTGGTTTTTGGTTCTATCGGTGTGCATACTTTATATAAAACCACAAATGACCTAAACAGCTGTAGCTAGTTAGTGTGTTTTGGGTGGGGGGCATTTTTTTGTAAGTGCAATGATAAGGAACTGCAATAGTGCCGCCCCCCATCATTGTACCCCTCAGATGCCACATTGATACATGATCTCGGCGTCTGAGTGCAAAAACAATGTAAAATGAACATAAAAGAAAATTACATTAAACGTACCGCCTCCATTTGCCAGTGACGGGCCAGCCCTGCCATCTTTCTTGAAGATCTGCCGTGAAATCTTGCGTGGCACGAGAGTATGTCATCATGTTGGCCAGCGCGGTGACGTTATACGTCACCACGCACGAGATTTCGGACAAAATCTTCAATCAAAATGGAGGCCCATCAGGAGCAAATGAGTAGGTAAGTATGAATTTGTTTGTTTTTTACACTATTTCAGGTTAAATTGATTCGTTAACACAAAGCACGAGGAAATTCGGCTTCGAGGCAAATCAAATTTATCCTGAAATTCAGATTGAGTTCCAATTCGTGGGATTTGATTCGCTCATCTGTAGTCTCCATTGTTACAGACTAAAAACAAATCCTGTTACTCAGTGTGACAGTGGTTGCTGTCCACCGATGTTCCCCCTGCTTACCACCGTGGTGCTGGGCTCCATGTTCGGCAGTGAATACACTTCACGGTTTCCATTCTGCTCTAGGCACAGCATGCTTTTAGTTTGTTACCTGTATCACTTCCTTAGGGTCAGCCCACATCACTTCCTGTGATTTATGCGTTTTGCACATGTGACCGTGCTGACCAATCCTAGCCTTCCTGGCCTGCACCTACTGTATATAAGTGGTCCAGCCCTATTCCTGAGCCTCAAGGTCCTTGTTGTCCTGCAAAGGTTGCTGATATCTCTGCTTGTGTTCCTGTTTACCTGACCCGTGTTTGTGTTTCTGGACTCTGCTACCTGCTTGATCCCTGCCTGCTTGCCTTGACTCTCTTGTGGCTGACCTGTATTGCCCGACCTGTACCTGTGCCACCTGATAAGGAGAGGAAATTGTTTGTAAATACATCAGACAAATTGAAAGCACTTATAGAGTCTGCCCTTAAATTTAAAGGGGAACCGGACTTCGATAAAAGAGAATGAGTTGAAAGATTCCAGAACCTCATTAAGGAGAGGAAACATAGGCAATTCGTAAGAGATTTGTGTGAATTCAGAGAGAACAAGGCTTACTGCTTTGTGAAAGCCAATAACTCACCAACTGAATCTGAGATATCATATTCCGAAGGGGAACTCTCTGACTGGGGAAAGATCCGGCAAAAGAGGAGAAAATAGAGGAGGCCATTTCCCGAGAGGGCATAGATCAGGATGCAGATGGCAGAGATGGGGAAGACAAAGAGGTTCATGGGGGAATTACGGTGGAAGTATTACTCCACCCTCTGGCCCACAAAACAATACACAAACCTCAGCACCCGTGAATACCGGTCTAGCGTTGTCTGCCTCTACATCTACCTCATCCTCTTCTTTTTTATCCAAAGGCCCAAATGTTTATCAACTGAGGGACCACAACAAAAACAACTGCCCATGACTGACCAATTACAAGTTATTAACCTTTCTGACTATAAACTGACTACCACAGAACTGAGCTTACTCCAGAGGGGATTGTCCTTTGTCCCGACTACAAAATTTGATGCCTTTTCTTGGGTCAAAGACCTTAACCTATTTGTTAGAAAACTTAAATGGCACAAATTTTTCAGAAATACTCAAGAAAAAACATGTATAGAATTGGGTATCAATCTTGAGGACTATCCGGACCTCCAGAATCTTATGGACCTTCGTGAGGAGGGTTCTAGACCACCAGGGAAAGGACCTTTTACTGAATTGCGCCCCACCAGTACTAAGTCACCGCCCCCAGTCAATACTGAACACATAGACATCGTTTTGCGGCTAGTGATCTCAGATATTGAGAAGTTACAGACACTAAAACTGGATAATTGGAACCTTTCGAAGCCTGAATTCCAGGCCTTGAGGGACCTTGAAAGTAATAAAAACATAATTATAAAAGCCCCCGACAAGGAGGGCAATCTGGTGATTTTGGACCACAAAAAATATCAACAGATGTGTCTATCCCTTCTCAATGATGACAAGAGTTATAGAAAAATCCCCTCAGACCCCACTGGCTTATTTATATTAGAACTGAACCAGATTCTCACATGGGGATTATAACAAAGTGCAATCAGTAAGGCTGGATTTGAATTCTTGACCCCGAAATGTCCACAGTTAGCAACATTTTATTGTTTGCCAAAAATTCATAAGGGACTCTCTCCCCTTAAAGGACGCCCCATTGTATCCGGCATTAATTTCCTCATACATCATTGCGGTATCTATCTTGACAAAGTCCTATGTAGTTTCGTTTGGTCATTACCATCTTTCACTAGGGACACCATGGATTTTCTCCGGAGAATCGAAACCGTGACTGTTGAACCAAACAGCCTGCTAGTAGTGTTGAGCGAACAGTTCGAGCATAGAATTTTGGGGTATTCGGGACACGGACCCGAATCCGAACATTTTCAAAAAAGTTTGGGTTCGGGTTCGTTGTTCGGCGATTACTTCCCGCTTTCTGAATGGCTGCACAGCAGCCAATCAGCTAGCGTTTTACTTCTTGCCCTAAGAGCCCATCACAGCCATGCCTACTAATGGCATGGCTGTGATTGGCCAAGTGCAGCATGTGACCCAGCCTCTATTTAAGCTGGAGTCACGTAGTGCCGCACGTCACACTGCTCTGATTAGTGTAGGGAGAGGACGCAGCTTCTGTGAGGGCGAGATTAGGCAGGGAAAGTCAGCAACAGCACCTAATGAACTGATCGATCTACAGCTGTGAATGATTGAACTTCTGCTAGTTACTTGCTCACTGGTTTTTAGGCTGCACAGAGCGTTTTTCTGTCACTTATTTTCTGGGGTGATCGGTGGCCATTTTGTGACTTGTGGTGCACCAGAACAAGCTGCCACCAAGTCCATCAATCCACCAATACTAGTTTTTTTTTGCTATATCCTACATCAGGGGCTTGGCTGTGCTAATTGCCACCCCTAGAAACTCAGGATAGCAATTTCTATATTTTATTAAGGGGTTAAAAACAATTGCCCAAATACCAATCCCTTAAATCTGGTGTTCCAGCTTTGGCTAGCCAAGTATAATACTGTCTGCTGTCTGGCAAAGGATAGATTATTTTCTGTGGTGAAATTCAATTGCCAAAATAGCAATACCATAAATCAGTGGTTTCAGCTGTGGCTGGCCAAGTTTCATAGTATCCGCAAAAACATATATTTTGTTCTGGGGTGAAATTCAATTGCCAAAATAGCAATACCATAAATCTGGTGTCACAGCTGTGGATGGCAAAGTATAATAGTGTCTGCCAAAACATATATTTTGTTCTGGGGTGAAATTCAATTGCCAAAATAGCAATATCTAAACCCAATGGTGGACTAGTCTTAAAACATAACTTTTAATGTGACTCTTGTGAATTAGTCTTATAAAATTATAAATGTGTATGTGCGAGGTGAGTATCTCATACACAAGCTGGTCACCTAGCACGTGGCAGATCTGACTTCTCAGGTCTAGACCAGTGGCAAGCACGTGACAATTCCAATCTAAAATATGATAGCGACGCTATCAGTGTATAACATTTCCAGCAGCTATAGGATATGGAAATGTTGAACGTATCCGGTGATTACCAGTCAACAGTTGCCCACGAGTAGTGATTGGTAGGGAAGATGCACACTAGTTGTTGATGCATTTGTAACACCTACCATATATACATAACTAGTGGGCCTATAAGCCAACATACCATAAACTGCATGAGAATAATACCTTACCGCGTCCAGGTGTGAGAGTCGGAAACGGTATACCATGCGGACTGACTTCAGCATAAAGTCAAAGGTTATGACTGCCACATGCTAATTGACAGATGTCCGTATCAGTGGCAGGTGAGTCTCCTAAATGACCCTATATAGAGGTCCTACCTGGTAATAGGGAAGGGTCTAATCTTACCCCTGCCTACTGACACAGAGCACCCGCCCCGACAGGGGCGACCCCATACGGATCCTGTCCCTGTGTGGGGCCTAAAAGGACTAAACTCCCCCTTATTCTAAATTCCCTACGTGCCACGTTTCGTCCCAACACTTGGGACTCATCAGGGGACGTAATATCAATTGTTTGGGGAAATAGATGCAAGCATGCACTCTCGGAAGGCTGAAATAAGAACAGTGGTTCCGGACAGCAGTCAGCGTGAGGGAAGTGTCCCTTCTGCCGCCGTGTCTCACCCCTTAAAGTGTTTCAAGGAGTCAAGACTTCATGACTAGAGATGAGCGAACACCTGGATGTTCGGGTTCGAGAGGTTCGGCCGAACTTCCGGAAAATGTCCGGGTTCGTGATCCGAACTCAACCCGAACTTCATCCCGAACCCGAACCCCATAGAAGTCAATGGGGACCCGAACTTTTGGGCACTAAAAAGGCTGTAAAAGACTCCCGGAAAGGGCTAGAGGGCTGCAAAAGGCAGCAAAATGTAGGTAAATCCCCAGCAAACAAATGTAGATAGGGAAATGATGACTTAACATAAAATAAAATAAAATTAACCAATATTAATTGGAGTTAGGTCCCACAGCACAGAATCAGGCTTCAAATCACCCACCAATGGAGAAGGTCGCTTACTTTTATTTCGACCCCAGCATCCAGACAAAGGAGAGAGGTCCCATAGCAGAGAATCTGGCATCATATCAACCACCACAGGAGAAGGCCACTTTCAGTGACTTAGGCCTTAGCACCCAGACAGAGGAGACATGTCAGATAGCACAAGCATTACATTTATACCATCCAGCACAGGAGAAGGCCACTTTTAGTTACTTTGACCCTGCACCCAGAAAGAGGAGAGAGGCCCCACAGCACATATTCAGGCATCATATCACCCACCACAGGAGTAGGCCACCATTTAGTTAATTTGACCCCTGCACCCATGTCAGCTGGTACAAGCATCAGTTTTACATCACCCAGCACAAGAGAAGGCCACTTTTAGAGACTTTGACCCTGCACCCAGACGGAGGAGAGAGGTTTCACAGCAGAGAATCAGGCATTTAGATCACCCACCACAGGAGTAGGCCACCATTTAATGGGACCCCGGCAACCATGTCAGATGGCACAAGCATCAGTTTTACATCACCCAGCACAGGAGAAGGCGACTTTGAGAGACTTTGACCCCTGCACCCAGACGGAGGAGAGAGGTTTTCACAGCAGAGAATCAGGCATTTAGATCACCCACCACAGGAGTAGGCCACCATTTAATGGGACCCCGGCAACCATGTCAGATGGCACAAGCATCAGTTTTACATCACCCAGCACAAGAGAAGGCCACTTTGAGAGACTTTGACCCCTGCACCCAGACGGAGGAGAGAGGTTTTCACAGCAGAGAATCAGGCATTTAGATCACCCACCACAGGAGTAGGCCACCATTTAATGGGACCCCGGCAACCATGTCAGATGGCACAAGCATCAGTTTTACATCACCCAGCACAAGAGAAGGCGACTTTGAGAGACTTTGACCCCTGCACCCAGACGGAGGAGAGAGGTTTCACAGCAGAGAATCAGGCATTTAGATCACCCACCACAGGAGTAGGCCACCATTTAATGGGACCCCGGCAACCATGTCAGATGGCACAAGCATCAGTTTTACATCACCCAGCACAGGAGAAGGCGACTTTGAGAGACTTTGACCCCTGCACCCAGACGGAGGAGAGAGGTTTTCACAGCAGAGAATCAGGCATTTAGATCACCCACCACAGGAGTAGGCCACCATTTAATGGGACCCCGGCAACCATGTCAGATGGCACAAGCATCAGTTTTACATCACCCAGCACAAGAGAAGGCCACTTTGAGAGACTTTGACCCTGCACCCAGACGGAGGAGAGAGGTTTTCACAGCAGAGAATCAGGCATTTAGATCACCCACCACAGGAGTAGGCCACCATTTAATGGGACCCCGGCAACCATGTCAGATGGCACAAGCATCAGTTTTACATCACCCAGCACAAGAGAAGGCCACTTTGAGAGACTTTGACCCCTGCACCCAGACGGAGGAGAGAGGTTTTCACAGCAGAGAATCAGGCATTTAGATCACCCACCACAGGAGTAGGCCACCATTTAATGGGACCCCGGCAACCATGTCAGATGGCACAAGCATCAGTTTTACATCACCCAGCACAAGAGAAGGCCACTTTGAGAGACTTTGACCCCTGCACCCAGACGGAGGAGAGAGGTTTTCACAGCAGAGAATCAGGCATTTAGATCACCCACCACAGGAGTAGGCCACCATTTAATGGGACCCCGGCAACCATGTCAGATGGCACAAGCATCAGTTTTACATCACCCAGCACAGGAGAAGGCGACTTTGAGAGACTTTGACCCCTGCACCCAGACGGAGGAGAGAGGTTTCACAGCAGAGAATCAGGCATTTAGATCACCCACCACAGGAGTAGGCCACCATTTAATGGGACCCCGGCAACCATGTCAGATGGCACAAGCATCAGTTTTACATCACCCAGCACAAGAGAAGGCCACTTTGAGAGACTTTGACCCTGCACCCAGACGGAGGAGAGAGGTTTTCACAGCAGAGAATCAGGCATTTAGATCACCCACCACAGGAGTAGGCCACCATTTAATGGGACCCCGGCAACCATGTCAGATGGCACAAGCATCAGTTTTACATCACCCAGCACAAGAGAAGGCCACTTTTAGAGACTTTGACCCCTGCACCCAGACGGAGGAGAGAGGTTTCACAGCAGAGAATCAGGCATTTAGATCACCCACCACAGGAGTAGGCCACCATTTAATGGGACCCCGGCAACCATGTCAGATGGCACAAGCATCAGTTTCACATCACCCAGCACAAGAGAAGGCCACTTTGAGAGACTTTGACCCCTGCACCCAGACGGAGGAGAGAGGTTTTCACAGCAGAGAATCAGGCATTTAGATGACCCACCACAGGAGTAGGCCACCATTTCATGGGACCCCGGCAACCATGTCAGATGGCACAAGCATCAGTTTTACATCACCCAGCACAAGAGAAGGCCACTTTGAGATACTTTGACCCCTGCACCCAGACGGAGGAGAGAGGTTTCACAGCAGAGAATCAGGCATTTAGATCACCCACCACAGGAGTAGGCCACCATTTATTGGGACCCCGGCAACCATGTCAGATGGCACAAGCATCAGTTTTACATCACCCAGCACAGGAGAAGGTGACTTTGAGAGACTTTGACCCCTGCACCCAGACGGAGGAGAGAGGTTTCACAGCAGAGAATCAGGCATTTAGATCACCCACCACCGGAGTAGGCCACCCTTTAATGGGACCCCGGCAACCATGTCAGATGGCACAAGCATCAGTTTTACATCACCCAGCACAGGAGAAGGCGACTTTGAGAGACTTTGACCCCTGCACCCAGACGGAGGAGAGAGGTTTCACAGCAGAGAATCAGGCATTTAGATCACCCACCATAGGAGTAGGCCACCATTTAATGGGACCCCGGCAACCATTTCAGATGGCACAAGCATCAGTTTCACATCACCCAGCACAAGAGAAGGCCACTTTGAGAGACTTTGACCCCTGCACCCAGACGGAGGAGAGAGGTTTCACAGCAGAGAATCAGGCATTTAGATCACCCACCACAGGAGTAGGCCATCATTTAATGGGACCCCGGCAATCATGTCAGATGGCACAAGTATAACATTTATATCACCCAGCACATGACAAGGCCACTTTCAGTGAGTTAGGCTTTAGCAACGAGACAGAGGAGACAGGTCAGATAGCACAAGCATCAGTTTTACTGATCACCCACTACAGGAGTCGGCCACCTTTAGTTAATTTGATAGCTTCAACCATGTCAGATGGCACTTGTATCACATTTTTATCACCCAGCACATGACAAGGCCACTTTCAGTGAGTTAGGCCTTAGCACCGACACAGAGGAGACAGGTCAGATAGCACAAGCATCAGTTTTAGATCAACCAACACAGGAGAAGGGCACTTTTAGAGACTTTGACCCCTGCAGCCACACGGAGGAGAGAGGTCCCACAGCAGAGATTCAGGCATTTATATCAGCCAGCACAGGAGAAGGCCGCTTTCAGTGACTTAGGCCTTAGCACCGACACAGAGGAGACAGGTCAGATAGCACAAGCATCAGTTTTACATCAACCACCACAGGAGAAGGGCACTTTTAGAGACTTTGACCCCTGCAGCCACACGGAGGAGAGAGGTCCCACAGCAGAGAATCAGGCATCATGTCAACCACCACAGGAGTAGGCCACCTTTTGTTTCTTTGACCCCTGCACCCAGAAAGAGGAGAGAGGTCCCACAGCAGAGATTCAGGCATTTATATCAGCCAGCACAGGAGAAGGCCGCTTTCAGTGACTTTGGCCCCCTGCACCCACACAAAGGAGACATGTCAGACAGCACAAGCATCAGTTTTACATCAACCACCACAGGAGAAGGGCACTTTTAGAGACTTTGACACCTGCAGCCACACGGAGGAGAGAGGTCCCATAGCAGAGATTCAGGCATTTATATCAGCCAGCACAGGAGAAGGCCGCTTTCAGTGACTTAGGCCTTAGCACCGACACAGAGGAGACAGGTCAGATAGCACAAGCATCAGTTTTACATCAACCACCACAGGAGAAGGGCACTTTTAGAGACTTTGACCCCTGCAGCCACACGGAGAAGAGAGGTCCCACAGCAGAGAATCAGGCATCATGTCAACCACCACAGGAGTAGGCCACCTTTTGTTTCTTTGACCCCTGCACCCAGAAAGAGGAGAGAGGTCCCACAGCAGAGATTCAGGCATTTATATCAGCCAGCACAGGAGAAGGCAGCTTTCAGTGACTTTGGCCCCCTGCACCCACACAAAGGAGACATATCAGACAGCACAAGCATCAGTTTTACATCAACCACCACAGGAGAAGGGCCTTTTTAGAGACTTTGACCCCAGCAGCCACACGGATGAGAGAGGTCCCACAGCAGAGAATCAGGCATCATGTCAACCACCACAGGAGTAGGCCACCTTTTGTTTCTTTGACCCCTGCACCCAGAATGAGGAGAGAGGTCCCACAGCAGAGATTCAGGCATTTATATCAGCCAGCACAGGAGAAGGCCGCTTTCAGTGACTTTGGCCCCCTGCACCCACACAAAGGAGACATGTCAGACAGCACAAGTATAACATTCATATCACCCAGCACAGAAGAAGGACACTTTCATGTACTTTGGCCCCGGCACCCAGACAGAGGGAAGGTTCATTCAACTCTGGGTTGCACACCAAGATCCTACTTAATTTCAAAAATTGATTTTTCAATGAAGAAGTGGCCAGGAGTACAAGACAACATGGTTTAAGGCAGTTATTAAGGACTACTCTGCACAAGGGAGGGTCAGGTCTTGTGGGATCCATGCCTGGTTCATTTTTATAAACGCCAGCTTGTCCACGTTGGCTGCGGACAGGCGGCTGCGTTTGTCAGTAATGACGCCCCTGCCGTGCTGAATACACGTTCAGATAAAACGCTGGCCGCCGGGCAGGCCAGCACCTCCAAGGCATAACATGCTAATTCTGGCCACGTGGACAATTTGGAAACCCAGAAGTTGAATGGGGCCGAACCATCCGTCAGTACGTGGAGTTGTGTGCAGACGTACTGTTCAACCATGTTAGTGAAATGTTGCCTCCTGCTAACACGTTCCGTATCAGGTGGTGGGGCAGTTAGCTGTGGCGTGGAGACAAAACTTTTCCACATTTCTGCCATGCTAACCCTGCACTCAGAGGAGCTGGCCGTGACACTGCTGCGTGGGCGACCTCTAGCTCCTCCTCTGCCGTGGCCTTGGCCTTCCACCTGTTCCCCTGTGACAGTTGGGAATGCTCTCAGGAGCGCGTCTACCAGTGTGCGCTTGTACTCGCGCATCTTCCTATCACGCTCCAGTGCAGGAAGTAAAGTGGGCACATTGTCTTTGTACCGTGGATCCAGCAGGGTGGCCACCCAGTAGTCAGCACACGTTAAAATGTGGGCAACTCTGCTGTTATTGCGCAGGCACTGCAGCATGTAATCGCTCATGTGTGCCAGGCTCCCCAGAGGTAAGGACAAGCTGTCCTCTGTGGGAGGCGATCGTCATCATCCTCTGTATCCCCCAGCCACGCACCAGGGATGTGCCTGCGCTGTGCTGGGTGCCACCCCGCTGTGAACCTGCTTCATCCTCATCCTCCCCTACTTCCTCCTCATCCTCCTCGTCCTCCAGTAATGGTCCCTGGCTGGCCACATTTGTACCTGCCCTCTGCTGTTGCAAAAAACCTCCCTCTGAGCCACTTCTAACAGACTGGCCTGAAAGTGCTAAAAACGACCCGTCATCCTCCTCCTCCTCCTCCTGGCCCTGGCCCACCTCCTCTTCCATCATCGCCCTAAGCGTTTTCTCTAGGAGACATAGAATTGGTAACGTCACGCTGATAACAGTGGCATCGCCACTGGCCATGTTGGTGGCGTACTCTAAGCAGCGCAACAGGGCACACAGGTCTCGCATGGAGGCCCAATCATTGGTGGTGAAGTGGTGCTGTTCCGCAGTGCGACTGACCCGTGCGTGCTGCAGCTGAAACTCCACTATGGCCTACTGCTGCTCGCACAGTCTCTCCAGCATGTGCAAGGTGGAGTTCCAACGGGTGGGCACGTCACATATTAGGCGGTGAGCGGGAAGGCCGAAGTGCCGCTGTAGCGCTGACAGGCGAGCAGCGGCAGGATGTGAACGCCGGAAGCGCGCACAGACGGCACGCACTTTATGCAGCAGCTCTGACATGTCTGGGTAGTTGTGAATGAACTTTTGCACCACCAAATTCAGCACATGCGCCAGGCAAGGGATGTGCGTCAAACCGGGTAGTCCCAGAGCTGCCACGAGATTTCGCCCATTATCGCACACCACATGGCCGGGCTTGAGGCCCACCGGCAGCAACCACTGGTCGGTCTGTTGTTCAATACCCTGCCACAACTCCTGCGCGGTGTGGGGCCTGTCCCCCAAACATATGAGTTTCAGAATGGCCTGCTGACGTTACCCGGGCTGTGCTGAAGTTGGTGGTGAAGGTGTGTGGCTGACTGGATGAGCTGGTGGAAGCAGAGGAGGAGGAGGAGGAAGCCGAGTAGGAGGAGGAGGCTACAGGAGGCAAAGAATGATGCCCTGTGATCCTTGGCGGCGGAAGGACGTGCGCCAAGGAACTCTCCGCCTGGGGCCCAGCCGCCACTACATTTACCCAGTGTGCAGTTAGGGAGATATAGCGTCCCTGGCCGTGCTTACTGGTCCACGTATCTGTGGTTAGGTGGACCTTGCCACAAATGGCGTTGCGCAGTGCACACTTGATTTTATCGGACACTTGCATGTGCAGGGAAGGCACGGCTGTCTTGGAGAAGTAGTGGCGGCTGGGAACCACATACTGGGGACAGCCATGGCCATCAGCTGTTTGAAGCTGTCTGTGTCCACCAGCCGGAATGACAGCATTTCAAAGGCCAGTAGTTTAGAAATGCTGGCATTCAGGCCAAGGGCTCGAGGGTGACTAGGTGGGAATTTGCGCTTCCTCTCAAAGGTTTGAGAGATGGAGAGCTGAACGCTGCTGTGTGAAATAGTGGAGACGCTAGGTGACGGTGGCGGTGGTGGTGTCGGTGGCACATCCTCTGTTTGCTGCTCGGCAGGTGGCAACATTCCTCTCGAGGCGGAAGCCGAGGCAGCAGCGCTAGAGGGAGCAGGGGGAGCCTGAGCGGGTTCCTTGTTTTTAAGGTGTGTACTCCACTGCAGTTCATGCTTTGCATGTAGATGCCTGATCATGCAGGTGGTGCTCAGGTTAAGAACGCAATGCCTCGCCTCAGGGTCTGATGGCACAGCGTGCAAACCACTCTGGTCTTGTCCTCAGCACATTGTTTGAAGAAGTGCCATGCCAGGGAACTCCTTGAAGATGCCTTTGGGGTGCTGGGTCCCTGTTGGCACTGGCCAATAGCAGGCGAACTCTCTGGACGCCGGCTGTTCTGCTTTTGCCCCCTGCTCCCTCTTTGGCTTCGCTGTTGTCTCGGTCTCACCACTGCCTCTTCCTCTGAACTATTTAAGTCAGCGGCACGACCTTCAGTCCATGTGGGGTCTAAGACCTCATCGTCCTCTGCATCGTCTTCCACCCAGTCTTCCTCCCTGACCTCCTCCTGTTCAGTCTGCACACTGAAATAAGACGCGACAGTGGGCACCAGTGTTTCGTCATCATCAGACACTCGGTCACTCTGCTGTGGTGGTATTCCCATGTCCTCATCATCTGGATACATAAGTGGTTGTGCGTCAGTGCATGGAATGTCTTCCACCGCTGGGGAAGGGCTAGGTGGACGCCCCTGGAAAACCGTGGGAGCAGAGTCTTCAAACAGAATTAGAGACTGCTGCATAACTTGAGGCTCAGCCAGTTTCCCTGATATGCATGGGGGTGATGTGACAGACTGATGGGCTTGGTTTTCCGGTGCCACCTGTGCGCTTTCCGCAGAAGACTGGGCAGAAGACAATGTGGTGAACGTGCTGGAAGCACTGTCGGCCACCCAATCGACTAATGCCTGTACCTGCTCAGGCCTTACCATCCTCATAACGGCATTGGGCCTCACCAAATATCGCTGTAAATTCTGCCGGCTACTTGAGGGAGTTGGTTCACTACTTTGTGCGCCTGAGGCCGAACGGACACGTCCTCTTCCAGCAACAGAGGCTCCACGGACACCACCACGACCGCGTCCTCGTCCCTTAATAGAATGTTTCCTCATTGTTGCGATTCAACTCGCACCACAATAAAATATATTATTTTTTAGCCCCAAAATTCCCACACTGGAAGATATAATTCCTTTTTCCGGTATTAATTACAAGAAAACTGCTGCAAATTGGACACCAGAATTTTTAAAATGCTAGTTTTGGTACATAGATTCCCACACAGGGAGATATAATTCCTTTTTACAGGAGTAAAAACGTGTGGTCTACTGTTTCTGGTCTAACTAACACCAGATTGATTAAATTGGCCTTTTTTTCACCAAAATTACAACACTGGACAATGTAATGCCTTTTTCCGGTATTAATTCCTTTTTACATGAGTAAAAACGTGCTGCCTACTGTTTCTGGTCTAACAAACACCAGATTGATTAAATTGGGCTTTTTTTCACCAAAATTACAACACTGGACAATGTAATGCCTTTTTGCGGTATTAATTACAAGAAGACTGCTGCTAATTGGACACCAGAATTTTTAAAATGCTAGTTTGTGTACATAAATTCCCACACTGGAAGATATAATTCCTTTTTCCGGTATTAATTACAAGAAAACTGCTGCAAATTGGACACCAGAATTTTTAATATGCTAGTTTTGGTACATAGTTTCCCACACGGGGAGATATAATTCCTTTTTACAGGAGTAAAAATGTGAGGCCTACTGTTTCTGGTCCAACAAACACCAGATTGATTAAATTGGCCTTTTTTTCACCAAAATTACAACACTGGACAATGTATTGCCTTTTTGTGGTATTAATTCCTTTTTACAGGAGTAAAAACGTGAGGCCTACTGTTTCTGGTCTAACTAACACCAGATTGATTAAATTGGCCTTTTTTTCACCAAAATTACAACACTGGACGATATAATGCCTTTTTGCGGTATTAATTACAAGAGGACTGCTGGTATTTCAGAACACCGGAATTTTTAAAATGCTAGTTTTGCTAGATAAATTTCCCACACTGGGAGAAATATTGCCTAAGCCTTTTTACAGTATTAATTACAACAGGAGTGCTTCTTCTGGTCTAACACCAGAATAATTTTATTATTACGGTGAAAGCTTTTTTAATTTATATTTCTGGCACATAAAAAAAAAATATTTCTGGCTGACAGTATTGGACTCGGCTGTAGTGGCACTGGCTAGCCTAGCTGGAACAGCACATTCATGGGATTTGCTATCCAAGTGGGTTACTTTCAGTTTCACCACTGATATATTAAATATCTTTGCAGTTAGTATGGGTGACACAAGCACAGCCAAACCCCTGATGTAGTATATCTATGAAAAATCGACTATTACATGAGATTAATGGACGTTGTGGCAGCTTTTGCTGTAGCACCACAAGTCCCAAAATGGCCGCCGCCTATCAGCCCAGTAACATGTGCCAGAAAACGGTCTGCCCAGCCAGAAAAAAAAATAGAATTTGACTGAGCAGCTGAATCGCTGTTGTTCTGATTCACAGGTGTAGATTTTACACTTCTTTGGAGCTTTGGTTTAGACTCTGTGGCAGCTTGTGCTGGCGCACCACAAGTCCCAAAATGGCCACCGCCGGTCAGCCCAGTTACATGTGCCAGTAAAAATCGCTCTGGCCAGTCTCAACAAAATAGTGACTTTCAGTGAACAGCTCAGCTGAGTTGTTCTGATGCACAGGTGTAGAAAGGTAGATCATTCAATCACTTCTTTATCCCTGCCTATCTCGCCCTCACAGAAGCTGCATCCTCTCCCTACACTAGTCAGAGCAGTGTGACGTGCCGTGCTACGTGACTCCAGCTTAAATAGAGGCTGGGTCACATGCTGCACTTGGCCAATCACAGCCATGCCATTAGTAGGCATGGCTGTGATGGGCTCTTAGGGCAAGAAGTAAAACGCTAGCTGATTGGCTGCTGTGCAGCCCTTCAGAAAGCGGGAAGTAATCGACGAACACCGGACCCGAACCCGAACTTTTTTGAAAATGTCCGGGTTCAGGTCCGTGTCACGGACACCCCAAAATTCGGTACGGACCCGAACGATTTTCGAACTGTTCGCTCAACACTATTCAAGACTCCTTGAAAATAAAAAAGCTTGTGCTGCAATCGGAGGGAGTCTTCTTGCTGACTGCAGAACAGAAACCTGTCCAGTACATCCAAGGAAACAACTTGTTGAAGAGCGAACCTGGATACCATAGGGGAGGCACGTCTGAGGTTAAGCCACCCTTGACCCACCAGACGATCCCCCCTATCGAAGTAAGTGGCTTTCCTCCATTCTGCACTGGTGTCAATTTGCACTATCCTCCATCCGCTGTTTGAGCTGATTTGACCAGATGTGGCTTTGTGAAAACTAGATCCTATTGTCAACGCAATCCAAGCTTAGGGGGTGAGGGTCACAGACAACTGTTCTTGTGATCAGCCCCCTAGTGAAGTAAGTTAAATTGAATATCTTGCCTGCTATCCTTAACCATTGGGTTTGGCACTGAGAATTTGGGACATTTTTTCTATTTTCTCGAGACTAGACCTGAGAAGTCAGATCTGCCAGGTGCTAGGTGACCAGCTGATCAGCTTGTGTATGAGATACTCACCTCGCACATACACATTTATAATTTTATGAGACTAATTCACAAGAGTCACATTAAAAGTTATGTTTTAAGACTAGTCCACCATTGGGTTTAGATAATTAATTAGAGGTGCGACCAGAACCCCCTTGTGGCCATACTTACACAAGAGCGTTCAACCATGGTAATACTCCAAAATAGCAATACCATAAATCAGTGGTTTCAGCTGTGGCTGGCAAAGTTTCATAGTGTTCGTAAAAACATATATTTTGTTCTGGGGTGAAATTCAATTGCCAAAATAGCAATACCATAAATCAGTGGTTTCAGCTGTGGCTGGCCAAGTTTCATAGTGTCCCCAAAAACATATATTTTGTTGTGGGGTGAAATTCAATTGCCAAAATAGCAATACTATAAATCAGTGGTTTCAGCTGTGGCTGGCCAAGTTTCATAGTGTCCTGCAAATTTTATATTTTGTTCTGGGGTGAAATTCAATTGCCAAAATAGCAATACCATAAATCAGTGGTTACAGCTGTGGCTGGCCAAGTTTCATAGTGTCCGCAAAAACATATATATTGTTGTGGGGTGAAATTCAATTGCCAAAATAGCAATACCATAAATCAGTGGTTTCAGCTGTGTCTGGCCAAGTTTCATAGTGTCCTGCAAATTATATATTTTGTTATGGGGTGAAATTCAATTGCCAAAATAGCAATACCATAAATCAGTGGTTTCAGCTGTGGCTGGCCAAGTTTCATAGTGTCCACAAAAACATATATTTTGTTGTGGGGTGAAATTCAATTGCCAAAATAGCAATACCATAAATCAGTGGTTTCAGCTGTGGCTGGCCAAGTTTCAAAGTGTCCGCAAAAACATATATTTTGTTGCGGGGTGAAATTCAATTGCCAAAATAGCAATACCATAAATCAGTGGTTTCAGCTCTGGCTGGCCAAGTTTCATAGTGTCCTGCAAAGGATATATTTTGTTCTGGGGTGAAATTCAATTGCCAAAATAGCAATACCCTGAAGCTGGTGTTCGAGCTGTTGCAGGCCAATTGTAAATCTGTCCATAAATGGATACCTTTCATCCAGGGCCTAAATACTAGCCTCGGTCTGGGTGCTGGGCCGAAATAACTGAAAGTGGCCTTCTCCAGTGGTGGGTGATATGACGCGTGATTCCTTGCTGTGGGACCTCTCTCCTCTGTCTGGGTGCTGGGGCCGAAATAATTGAAAGTGGCCTTTTCCAGTGGTGGGTCATATGACGCATGATTTCTTGCAGTGGGACCTGTATCCTCGGTCTGGGTGCTGGGCCGAAATAACTGAAAGTGGCCTTCTCCAGTGGTGGGTGATATGACGCATGATTCCTTGCAGTGGGACCTGTATCCTCTGTCTGGGTGCTGGGCCGAAATAACTGAAAGTGGCCTTCTCCAGTGGTGGGTGATATGACGCATGATTACTTGTAGTGGGACCTGTATCCTCGGTCTGGGTGCTGGGCCGAAATAACTGAAAGTGGCCTTCTCCAGTGGTGGGTGATATGATGCATTATTCCTTGCAGTGGGACCTGTATCCTCGGTCTGGGTGCTGGGCCGAAATAACTGAAAGTGGCCTTCTCCAGTGGTGGGTGATATGACGCATGATTCCTTGCAGTGGGACCTGTATCCTCGGTGTGGGTGCTGGGCCGAAATAACTGAAAGTGGCCTTCTCCAGTGGTGGGTGATATGTCCCATGATTCCTTGCTGTGGGACCTCTCTCCAATTGATATTGGTTAATTTTTATTTATTTTATTTTAATTCATTTCCCTATCCAAATTTGTTTGCAGGGGATTTACCTACATTTTGCTGCCTTTTGCAGCCCTCTAGCCCTGGACTATTTTACAGTCTTTTTAGTGCCTAAAAGTTCGGGTCCCCATTGACTTCAATGGGGTTCGGATTCGGGATAAAGTTCGGGTCGAGTTCGGATCCCGAACCCGAAGATTTTCAGGAAGTTCGACCGAACTTCCTGAACCCTAACTACCAGGTGTTCGCTCATCTCTACCTGTTAGCAAGTATAGACGTAGAGTCTTTATACACGTCAATCCCACATGATAGGGGCATTGGGGCAACAGCCTATTTTCTAAATACAAGGGGAACACAATTCTATACTCACAATGAGTTCATTTTGCGACTTCTGGAGTTTACCCTTACCCACAATTATTTTCTATATAGCAGGTCGTTCTACCACCAGCTCAGGGGGATGGCGATGGGGAGCCCAATGCGCGCCATCCTACGCCAATCTCCTCCTGGGCTGGTGGGAGGACAAATACGTCTTTCCGAACCAACATCAATGGTGGAATAGACATATTACATTCTGGACCCGTTATATAGACAATGTCTTCCTTATCTGGGAGGGCAGTGTCTCTGCATTTCGGGAATTTATCGGAATACTCAACCAAAATGATGTAGGTTTGAGCTTTACCTTTGAAATCCAGACACACCAAATTACCTTTCTAGATGTAATTGTGAAAAAAACGGAAGGGACTCTGAGTACGTCTATACATCGGAAGCCTACAGTGACAAACAGTATTTTACACTGGGGCAGCCATCACGCATTAGCAGTCAAGAAAGGCATACCAAGGGGGAAATACCTGCGGGTCCGCAGAAACTGCTCCAATAGTAATAACTTCTATGTGGAGTCTAACAAACTACAGAATAGACTTAGACAAAGAGGGTATCCACAGAATCTCCTCAAGGAGTCCTTTCAACACGCAGAGACAAGGAAAAGAGAGGATCTACTTGTACCAAAGTTAAAGGATAGGTCAGTTGAGCACCCTATACGCCTTATTTCCACCTTTGATACTGCCAACAAGGAGATAGTGTCTATACTAAAATCACACTGGCCAATACTTACAATGGACCCGGATTTGACCCAGGTGATTAAGGCATACCCCCAGATTACCTACAAAAGAGGCAGGAGTCTGACGGATCGGCTAGTCCACAGCCATTATGAGGGTCCCAAAAAAGAAGGGACATGGCTCGATCATAAGCCTACTGGTGTCTATAGATGTGGGACTTGTAAGGCCTGCAAATACATTAACATGAACAAAACAGTGACGTGTTCAGCAACAGGCGTTCCCTTTGCAGTTAGAGATTTTGCAAACTGTAAGACCATTGGTGTAGTCTACATTTGCCAATGTACCTGTCCGAGGGACTACATTGGTAAGACCAAAAGGGAACTAAGGAGGCGAATTTGTGAGCATGTCAATGATATCCAAAAACAAAGGGATACTCCTGTTGCTGTCCACTGTAAGGAATACCATAACAATAATCCTGGGTCAATACGCTTCTCGGTCCTTGAAGTGGTACCTCTCGCCGAGAGGAGGGGAGACTGGGACAAGAAGATCCTACAAAAAGAGGCCAAATGGATCTATAGGTTCCGATCCCAGTAGCCCCTCGGTCTCAACGAACGACTTACATATACTTGCTTTATTTGATATTCCTATCTTACTAAAATGTCTTCTAGTGAAGTATGCTATGCCTACCTGACCTTATCGGTGCGCAAAGCACCATATCATAGACTGATGTATATCTATCAGCCTCATCAAACCTGGGTATTGCATCCCCCTTGGAAGGGCGGAGCATGACCTTTTCAATCTTCTCCTTATCAATATAATATGAAATGTCGACACTCTACTTCTCTGCAACACGTCTAGGACTAACATGTATACCCCTTTCCGTCACCCCTTTTATTCACAAAGGTAACTGACTAACCACACAGTGTCTATGTTATATCCAGGGCTGCTTATTTTGTAGTAATCGGCATTATCTGCGCAAGTGCGCAGCAATTGCGGTCCATCATGCGCTTCACCGCACTGGTAGCTTCCAAACCGGAAGTAGAGGTCACGTGCAATACCTATGTGGTCCATTATGCGTTCCACCGCACCGGAAGTCGACAAACCGGAAGTATACATCATGTGATGCGCTCCAGGATGCGCTCCAACTTATGCTATGCTTCCGGTGGCGTCTGATTCACGATAGTGAGCATGCGCACGGCGGGATAACTTAAATAGAGGCCAGTTAGTCCCGGTGTTTGTAGCTTTTCAGGCATGGAACGATATTGTGGTTATCCCTGTAAGTAAGCAATCTTATTTTTGACATGAGCCTAACTGTTTATAACCATTGTTGATCATGGCTTCATGTTATTTTCAGGCTTATATCAACAGGACTTGAATAACTTGACCGTCACCACTGCCCAAGGATATCTATCTGAGAGCTAAGTACCTCTTATCTGTATCTTAATTATCTACTTGATGTTCAATTCTGACTACCCCCTGATGAACCTATAAAGCCATAGGTGAAACGCGTTGGGGTCTTTTTGTACGGTTATATGTATCAGTAGGGGCCAGAATTGTATACCGGTGTTCTAACCTGATGTATATATCTGGTACCCACAAGTTGTTATATCTGAACTTCTAAACTGTCTTGTATCTGATACACATCTCAATTTGAGGGTTTTAACAGGGATTTTACAGGTTTAGGTTCGGGGACAGGGAGCCTCCACCTTCAGGGGGTCACCCTGGGCTGAGAAGAAAAGGGCCATTGTAGGGCTATATACATATCTGTATCTTTGTGAATGGCTTACCATCTTCCCTCCTACCTATTCCTGTCTTTCTGTAGAATGTCTATGGGAGTAATGCTCCCCAACCAGGCTATAATTGATCTAACACATTGTATTATTTAATGGTATATTTATACCGTACCCAGTGTATTTAGAATTAAAGGTATATCTTTTAAAAGTCACGTATAAAATATGGATATATAGAAATTGATTCCAACGTGTCAGACTATCAGATTTAATTATCTATACCTTATAGTGGATTGTAAAACCACACATAACCTAAACAGCAGTAGCTAGCTAGTGTGTTTTGGGTGGGGGGGCATTTTTTTGTAAGTATGGGGTACAATGATAAGGAGCTGCAATAGTGCCGCCCCCCATCATTGTACCCCTCAGATGCCACATTCATACATGATCGCGGCATCTGAGTGCAAAAACAATGTAAAATGAACATAAAAGAAAATTACATTAAACGTACCGTCTCCATTTGCCAGTGACGGGCCAGCCCCGCCATCTTTCTTGAAGATCTGGCGCGAAATCTTGCGTGGCGCGAGAGTATGTCATCATGTTGGCTAGCGCGGTGACGTTATACGTCACCACGCACGAGATTTCGTCAAATTTTTCAATCAAAATGGAGGCCCATCAGGAGCAAATGAGTAGGTACTGTAAGTATGAATTTGTTTGTTTTTTACACTATTTCAGGTTAAATCGATTCGCTAACACAAAGCACGAGGAAATTCAGCTGCGAGGTAAATCAAATTTATCCTGAAATTCAGATTGAGTTCCAATTCGTGGGATTTGATTCACTCATCTGTAGTCTCCATAGTTACAGACTAAAATCAAATCCTGTTACTCAGTGTGACAGTGGTTACTGTCCACCGATGTACCCCCTGCTTACCACCGTGGTCCTGGGCTCCATGTTCGGCAGTGAATACACTTCACGGTTTCCATTCAGCTCTAGGCACAGCATGCTTTTAGTTTGTTACCTGTATCACTTCCTTAGGGTCGGCCCACATCACTTCCTGTGATTTATGCGATTTGCACATGTGACCGTGCTGACCAATCCTAGCCTTCCTGGCCTGCACCTACTGTATATAAGTGGTCCAGCCCTATTCCCAGGTGCCTGAGCCTCAAGGTCCTTGTTGTCCTGCAAAGGTTGCTGATATCTCTGCTTGTGTTCCTGTTTACCTGACCCGTGTTTGTGTTTCTGGACTCTACTACCTGCTTGATCCCTGCCTGCTTGCCTTGACTCTCCTGTGGCCGACCTGGATTGCCCGACCTGTACCTGTGCCACCTTCCCTGACCTTTTTGCTTGTTTGACTTCACCTCTGCCTCATCCTTCGGTACTGTTGCTCCTGGTTATGACTCGGCCTGCTAACTATGTCTGTACCTCTGGTACCTTGCTCAGGTACCCCCTGGTTCGCCTGAACCAGCTACCTTGTGTGCCAATCCTCCTCAAGAGGTAAAGACCTGGAGTTCCCCTTAGCTAAGTCTATCCCCACCATCAGGGGTAATGCGAAGAATGAGGGGTTCCCTTAGACAATGACTTTAGAGGAGGTTGGTCATGTGGCACAGCAGGTTCACACCCGCTGGTTCGTGACAGTCAGACCTAATGGTTTAGCAAGAAGGGGCATCAAATGGAAAGGTGTAACACATGAGGCAAATAGCATTAAAGGGTTTCTGTCACCAGGTTTAACCCTATGAAGTTAGCTGACATTAGCGATGTGCTAATGTCAGCTAAACCTAACTAGCCTATTCTTACTTTTCTCAGTGCCTGCATTAACCGTAAAAATCAAACTTTTATAATATGCTAATGAGACTCTAGGAGCAGGGGGGGGCGTTGTTCCTGCTCCTAGAGCTTCCATTCTCCCACCTTGGTCTCCTCCCTCCAAGTCTTGATTGACAGGGCCAGGCAGCACTTGCGTCCGTCTGCCAGCCCTGTGCTCGGATGAAATCTCGCGCCGTTCTGAACTCAGCGCTGGCGCGGTGAGGAAAAGACGCTCGTCGGCTGCCAGGTTCCTCACTGCGCCTGCGCTGAGTTCAGAACAGCGCGAGATTTCATCCGAGCACAGGGCTGGCAGACGGACGCAAGCGCTGCCTGGCCCTGTCAATCAAGAGGGAGGAGACCAAGGTGGGAGAACGGAGGCTCTAGGAGCAGGAACAACGCCCCCCCCTGCTCCTAGAGCCTCATTAGCATATTATAAAAGTTCGATTTTTAGGTTAATGCAGGCACTGAGAAAAGTAAGAATAGACTAGTTAGGTTTAACTGGCATTAGCACATCGCTAATGTCAGCTAACTTCATAGGGTTAAATCTGGTGACAGAAACCCTTTAAGGCACATAGCATTGAGGCACATAGATCTGCATAAGGGCTGTTAGGCACACAATTTTCAGTAATCTATTTGAAAAATTTTGCAGAGCTTTTAAGACAAAGCCGCTGCATTAAAAAAGTTTTCCTCCCTCTTTACTTTCCTGGAATCCTTTCTAACTTTTGGTAAAAAATTACAGAGGCAAGTATGGATTTTTTGTACAATACAAAATCTAATACGTAATCAGTGGCTCACTAGATAGTCAAGAATAGGTAAGGTGCACACCCCTGGTACCACCTGGACCAAAGGAGGATTAAGGAGAATATATAGAGTATGGGGGGCACTCATATGTTTAGTAACAGATGGACATAGATTCGATAAAATCATACATTTATTAAAACTAACAATTAGAAATAGCAACATACATCCTGAACCATAAAATTAGAGGCACAAATAATTAAAAGTAAAAATACAAATAAAATAAAGTCATTGGATGCGGCAACTGGCAATGATGATATTGTAATAGTCTGAAGTGCGCTCTGCTGTTTAAGCGATTATGACGAGTCCCAAATATGGGTAGTATTTAATGCATAAGAGTCCGCAAGTAGGTACTTTCGTATGTTCTCAATAAATGACTGCAGTACATTACCAGTCTTCTGATAGCAGCAAGTTGGTTTTTTTCCTCTATTCGCCGACCGGACCTAGCACAGCGTCCTGTGCGGTCTCACGGTCAAAGCGCGGCATCCCTCGTGACCGGCGGCAGCTCACGCGACAATAATGTCACGGAGATGGGCAGCTCCTTCCCAGGTCCTTGAATAGGATTAACCAAGTATTGATGTAGCGCTGCGGGAGGAATTCTTTAGTTTCTTTCGGCTTGCAAGCGATATTATAAATTACTTATGAAGTATACTCTGCAGGGCACGCCATACGCGGGACTCGTCATAATCGCTTAAACAGTAGAGCGCACTTCAGACTATTACAATACCATCATTGCCAGTAGCCGCATCCAATGACTTTATTTTATTTGTATTTTTACTTTTAATCATTTGTGCCTCTAATTTTATGGTTCAGGATGTATATTGCTATTCCTAATTGTTAGTTTTAATAAATGTATGATTTTATCGAATCTATGTCCATCTGTTACTAAATATATGAGTGCCACCCATACTCTATATATTCTCCTACAATACAAAATCTGTAGCCTAAACCTACGAACCAGTCTAAATGATTATTTGTACCTTGCGTCACCTGGTACAAGTGGACAGTAATCATTTATAAATGGTAATGTGTGAAAAACCTTTACCAGGAAAACATTCTAAGTAGGTACAATATATTTAGCAGGATATGATATATGCCAAGCAAGCTGTATCCATGAGATGTGAGCAGCAAGCAGAGAATCAGCAAAGACAAGTGACCTTTACTCTTGGAAGACGGCAGTACATTGCACACGTTTGGCAATACTGCTATTGTAGATGCTGAGTCAGTGTGACACAGAAGGGAACTATGGTACATGAAGTCCTTCCCATCTCAAGTGACACATTGGGGACTACATCCAGATACCTCAAGGCTCCAGAAGCATATTATCCATTAAGTCACTATTATAGGGGTTGTCCAGAGGCACAAAATACATGGCCACTGCTAAATTAAAGCACTGATTTGTTTCCATTAGCAAATATGCCCCTCAATGGAGAAGTGTTACATAATCCAGGAAGTTTAGCAGTTTTTGTTTTCTTAGAAGGCTGCTTTGTCAGAGATATACTTTACAGGGATCTCCTCCTGTGTCTGTAATGCAGGGGAAAAGGCCCTGGTGTTTTGGAGCATTGATGACCATGTGGATGAAAGGGATCTTGAACATGCAATTGTTAGATCGCTTGTCCCATAAACTGCAGTGAATTACCATTGCACTTTATGGAACATTTAGTTCATATAGAAACTATTGCAGATGTAGTCTCGGTTCTTTCAGAAGGACTAAGGCTACCAAAAGGAATGAATTGCTCTCCCAATTGCCGCACTTCTGGAGAAAGGCACCTCAGACGCTGTGGTCACAACTGACCATGGCAGTTGAGGGTTTAAATGCCTGTGATCGACATTGTTGCACATTTTTAAAGAATGGACTTCGATGTCCCTGAGGGGTTATATAGAAATAAAAAGATATGGCTTTTTTTAAATTCTAAATTAGTTCAGTTTGTGGTAAATTCTGAGGTATGTACCTCCTCCATCAATGACCTCTGCAGTAATTTTAATTATAGCATTATGGACTAAAGATTGCCTAGAGATTAGAGTGTGGTAGCAAGGAATCGTAGCCAGAAGTTGCATGCTCCCAGGGTATTAGGATCAGGGGCGGATTAAGTGCATGATAGGTCCGGGGCTGTCTACCCAACTTCCTCCCTCCATTTTAGTTAATTTATTTTTTTTGTATGAAGAGGCTGCGGTGCTTTGTGAGTGCCACAGTCTCTTCCTATGTCATATGACATCTTCAGACTAAAAAAAAATAATTACCTCAAATTGGGTCCTAAACTGAAATATTGGGTCGCCAAATTTAAAATACATATAATTATAATAAAAAAGACATGGAGGAGAAAACCGCACCACATACCTCTTACATCCAGTGACATCTCCTGTCATGTAGACTTTCTCTTTCCTCTTGTCATGTAGACTTTCTAAATTTTTTCATCAACCTCCCCATCCTGGTGTCCCCACAGTGTCATCCTGCTGCCATCCTCAATACTGTGCTTGTTGTGCTCCCCAATGCCCCAGGTACTATACTGCTGAAAAAATAGTGACCCTAATAGACATAATTGGGGTAATTTATCAAACTGGTGTAAAGTAGAACTGGATTTCCATAAGAGCTGTCAAAAATGAATGGTGGAACCTGATTGGCTTCAATGGGAAACTAAGCCAGTTCTAGTTTACACCAGTTTGATAGATTACCCCAAATGTCCCTATAGTGTCTATAGCAGCTATAATGTCCACTAGAGTACCCCCAGTATTAATGCCAACCTATATTGTGCTCCAGGCAGTGCTTCCCCAATAGCAACACAAACCTGATTGGCTTCAATGGGAAACTAAGCCAGTTCTAGTTTACACCAGTTTGATAGATTACCCCAAATGTCCCTATAGTGTCTATAGCAGCTATAATGTCCACTAGAGTACCCCCAGTATTAATGCCAACCTATATTGTGCTCCAGGCAGTGCTTCCCCAATAGCAACGCCCCCATATAGTAATTTCCCCCACACTGCCCCCACATAGTAATCACCCCATAGTAATTTGCCCCCACACAGTAATTTCGCCCGAATAGTAATTTCCCACACACTTCCTCCATAGAGTAATTTCTCCAACATAGCAATTTCCACCACACTGCCCCACATAGTAATTTCCCCCCACACTGCCCCACATAGTATTTTGCCCCCACACTGCCCCCACATAGTAATTTCGCCCACACTGCCCCCACACAGTAATTTTGCCCACACTGCCCCCACATAGTATTTTTCCCCACACTGCCCCCACACAGTAATTTCCCCCACACTGCCCCATATAGTAATTTCCTCCACACTGACCCATATAGTAATTTCCCCCACACTGACCCATATAGTAATTTTTCCCACACTGCCCCAACAAAGTAGTTTTCCCCACAGAGTAATTTCCCCCAAATAGTAATTTCCCCACTTCCCCCATATAGCAATTTCCCCCACACTGCCGCCACACAGTAGTTTTCCCCACACTGCCCCCACATAGTAATTTGCCCCCACACTGCCCCATATTGTAATTTTCCCACACTGTCCCACATAGTAATTTCCCCCACACTGCCCCCACATAGTAATTTCCTCCACACTGCCCCACATTGTAATTTCCTCCACACTGCCCCCCCCACAGTAATTTCCCCCACACTGCCCCATATAGTAATTTGCCCAGACATAATAATTTCCCCACACTGCCCCCACACACAGTACTTTACCCCACACTGCAGTTTTCCCCACACAGTAATTTGCCCCCACATTGCCCCATATAGTTATTTGCCCCCACATAGTAATTTCCGTCACACTGCACTAATACAGTAGTTTTCCCCACACTGCCCCACATAGTAATTTGCCTCCACATACTAGTCCCTCCCATAATAATTTGGCCCAACACAGCTCCCATATAGTAATCCTTCTATAATAATTTGCCCCATTCAGAAGCCCCAATATAGTAATTTCTCGCAGATGTACTCAATGTCTCTTAATATGTCCTCCTGTGTGTCCCCACCCCACATGTCCCCCAAAGAAGGCACATGGAATAAAAAATTTAAAAACTAAAAGCTAAATACTCATCTATGTCCAGGGCCAGGCGCTTGCTTGCAGAGGAAGGCAGGATGTGGCAGGCGCGCACGCGTCACAGTTCTGTGTCCCGGCACAGGCGTGCGATGACATCACGCCTGCCTGCGCCAGGATTTCACTACCCCATAGGCCTCAGGCCTACTATTCCTGAAGCCTATGGCAGTGATCAGTGGCAGGGCAGGGAATTATGCGCTCCTCTACCCCGCCGCAGTATGTGGGCGTTCGGGTCAGCGTTGGGCCCCCCAGCGGTGCTGGGACCGGGGCTGCTGACCCGAATGTCCCTATTGTAATCTGCCACTGATTAGGATATTAACACTGTTGTTGCTATGCATGGTCATGTTATTGCAAAAAGGTACAGTAAGTGCTTTTCTCTTCATACAAACCTGCCGTAAAACAAGAGCTGCACTTGCTTCTTTCTCCCATTACACATTGCCAGAACACGGATGCTGATCAGTGCCCAATTTAGAGTATAGACAAAATACATTAGTGGACAGGGAAGATATTATAAGAACATGACATTTTAGAGCTCTATTTCCTTGTACTATGCAATACTACAGATTTTAGTATCTTCAACAGGGAAATACCCAGAAATTCTAGGATGCACATTCCTATGTGACATTGCTGCAGTCTATGCTATGGGCTATTCTGAGTGTGTTTGCTGAGCTGCTCAGTGCCTGTACTGCATAAGAGATTAGACAGCACTGCTGGCTGTGGACGAGATGGGGGTCTGCTCTGCACATAGGACTGACTTCACTTCTAATTACCTCTATCATGATGTCTGACACCAACACGTGCATTTACCTCTTCTCAACTAGATGGCCCTGGAGATATTAAAAGGAGACTTAATGAAAGAAGCAGTGTCCCTAGTTGCAAGCCAAAGCTTTCCCCAGCAGGTTGCTAATCCCCCACACAAACACTCAGTCCTGCCTTAATACAGTTACTTAATCACCAACACATTAATGGGATGAAAACTTGTCCAGGGAGCGCAATAATCTGTTTAACCCTTTAATATAAAGGAAAGGCAGAAAAAGAGGCTATCACTGTGTTATAGTGTACAATAATTCATAATTCCTTTTAAATACAGTGAATAATAGCCTAAAGACAGATTTTTACTGCTAGTCAGCAACCAAAAGCGATTCTTCTGTGCCATGTAGCCATGTAACTACTTGTGTATTGTGTAAAAATAACTATTACTACAAACCACTTCAAGATAAAAATGCAAGGTTACAATAAAGATAATTGAAATGGATTTATACAAATTTTTACAAAACTTCGCCATCCAAACTAATCCAAAGCTTTTACGATTTGCTGACAAATCACGTAAAAACGGCACCCAGCAATATTTTCCTGGTAACTTTAGTGGGTAAAAGCCATGAGGGAGGAAGAAGACAGAGGATCATATGACACTCATCAACCAATTAGGGGGAATGGGGGGGGGGGGGTCAGTAGACAGGGAGATGCCTATGCTGAACCAGCAGAAGTGTCACATTGTGTTCAGCTTCTGACCTGGAAGGAGTATGTCTGCAGTGTGTGCCAAAGAAAACAAGTATACAGAGCCACACGCTACGATTGTAAGATATAAAGATATAATTGTGCACATTTAAGAGATTTTGATCAGGGAAAGCTATGAGGGAGGGAGAGCTAGCCACTCTGTGCATAAGCTGCTTGCTACTGCAGAAACTCGGCCTGGCAGTTCTACATTACAAGACCAACTCCCTGCAAGAAAAAAAAAATGTTTTTTAATATGAACATAGACAACTTTTTTCCAAAACTTTAAGTTTCTATAGTTCCATTATTGCCAGCGCAGCACCTCAAAAGCATTCTGCTGCAAACACTGTCTGAAACACTGTATATTTTTTTTTTAGTGCATTATATCTGTTATTAAATGCATTGCATTATAGCAAAAGCATTTTACAGCTATAACACAATTTTTATACAAGTGATATTAAACAGTTCAAAAATATTGCACCAAAACACTGCATTGTTATATTCATATTAGCAGATGCATTATTGCAGCGGACCGTGTTTTTCATAGACATTTTAGTACAATAATGCAATTGTTGATGCTTAGGCATCATATTAGGCTGTTTTCACATCTGCATTTTTGCTAGATCTGGCAGGGATCAGCAAAAACACTTCCGTTAGGAGAATTCAACCATCTGCATCTGTTATGAATGGATCCGGTTGTATTATCTCTAAAATGACAAAGACGGATCCGGCAGTAAAGCCATTGAAAGTCAAAGTGCATTGTGTCAGAGAAAACGGATCTGGCACCATTGACTTACAATGTGTTTCATGACGGATCCGTCTTGATCAGTGTCCAGCAAGGAAACGCAACCAAACAAAACGGAATGCATTCTGGTGCATTCCATTCAGTTCAGTTTTGTCACCATTGACAATGAAAGGGGACAAAACTGAAGCATTTTCCCCTGTTTTTGCGATCCTATGATGGATCTCAATAGCGGAAAGGTAAAACACTGATGTGAAAGTAGCCTTACCCTTTAAAGATAATTTGCCACAAACAGTGTATTTCATTGCAAACACTGCATTGTTATATTAGTGTAAGAAGATGCATTACTGCATCAGACCATGTGTTTCAGACATTTACTGGTTCATCAGTTAATGCTTCTTCTGCTCAGACGATTCCTCTTCTTATTCTGCTGAAATCTCAGCCATCAAATGAAATGGGGAGCAAAGAAGCAGCTCTACATGACCAGCTAACCTATGGTTGACAGGATTAATTTCAACCTGGTCAAGTTGCTGGTGGTGCAGTCGCTGCTGTGCCACTCTGTGGATTTTGCTGGAAGTAACCTAGCTACCATTATTTCTATAAAAAAAAAAAAAAACATTCATGCCTTGTACTCTCATATTGCAGAGAATGTGGGATGTTCCTTGCAATTTTTTCTTTGTAGCAAGGTGCACGCCACTGTGGACACCTGGAGCAGCTGTTACGGGCAGGGGCAGTACATGTCTTTCACGGCTAACTGGGTCAATGTTTTTCATGGCAGCGGTGATGCAGCACCTCAGCCACCATGCCATGTCCTATTGACTCGTCGACATTTGCATCTATCTGGTTTCCACAACAGGTGGCTTTATCCACCAACTCCACATCCTCCTTCATGGATATGCTCCCATCCTAAAGAGTAGCAGTTCAGAGAGTCGCTCCCATTTCCTCTCACTACTATCATATGTCTAAAGTGATGCAAAGTCATGTTGATCGGCCTGGGTGAGAGTAGCCGATCACTTTCTAAAATACATTAAGCAACAAACATTCTGCTGACTGTCTCCCTGCGATTTTTGTCTTGACAAGGTGGTCAGCAATAAAGGCCAGAACATCGTGGCCATGCTGCATTTGGGGGAATTAATGTATGCTCTCTACATGGTGCATACTATCAATTTAGTCATTAAATGCTTTTTGAAGAATTACAGTGGCCCGCAGAGGGTACTGGCCATGTCCAGCAGACTGTTCTCGCATTTCAGCCATTCTTATGTGGCAAGGAATGGCCTCTTGGGCTTGCAGCAACAGAACATTCCGCTATTCCACCACTTGATCTGTGACGTTCAAACTATGGAATTCCACCTTGAATATGCATGAACAGGGGTCAGCAACCACCGGCACTACAGCTGTTGGAAAGCTACAAATCCCAGCATGCTTCATATGTTTGTATAGGAGTTCCAAGTGCATGCTGGGAGCAGGGGCGTAGCTAACGGCTCATGGGCCCTGGTGCAAGAGTTCAGCTTGGGCCCCCCCTTCCCTCAGTGCTTTGTGTGTCTTCTTATGCGGCACAAGGGTCTTTGGGCCCCCTCAGGCTCCTGGGCCCGGTAGCGAATGCTACCTCTGCACCCCCTTTAGCTACGCCCATGATCCCATCACTGCCCATCATCACTGGGCCCTGGGCTGGGCGCTGCCTGCCCCGGCCTGCAGTGCTGGCCATGATCCCATCACTGGTCTGGGCCCTGGGCTAGGCGCTGCACTGCCCGCCCAGGCCATGATCCCATCACTGCACATCATCAGTGGGCCCTGGGCTGGGCGCTGCCTGCTGATTCCATCACTGCAGTGCCAGCCCAGTGCCCACTCAGTCTGCACAGCATGATCACTGGGCCCTGCCTGGCCTGCTGATTCCATCACCTGCAGTGCCAGTGCCAGGCTGCCAGCCCAGTGCCCACTCAGTCTGCGTGCTGCATGATCACTGGCCTGGGCCCTGCCTACTGTTGATTCCCATCACCTGCAGTGCCAGGCTGCCAGCCCAGTGCCCACTCTCTGCCCAGCATCAGATTCATCACTTCACAGGGCCCTGGGCTGAGCGCTGCCTGCCTGCCTGCCCCAGCCATATCCCAGCCATCACTCTGCAGCCAGTCTGCCTAACCAAGTGCCGATCATCACAGGGCCCCCTGGCCCCCGATCATCAGGACAGGGCCCCCTGGGCTGGGCCTGGGCGCTGCACTGCCTGCCCCGGCCGGCCTTAACTCGGCAGAGTAGTTCACTTACTCTCACCTGTCTGGACCTCAGTCCACAGACACACTCCTCCTGAACTGCCAGACACCGGTCCTCACACTGTCGCGTGCCGTCTGCTTCTGAGTCGGACTGGGAGGGAGCCGGAGATGCGCTGTCGCCGAAACCACGCCTCCCTCCTAGTCCTCAGTCAGACCTAGGCTCGCCTCGCTCCTCCCGCTCCACAGTCTCTGCGAGTCCGCCCCTCTCTGGCAAGTAAGCCGGCCGCGGCTGCCCATAGCCTGTGCTGCGCGGCTGCGCCCTTTTAGATTTTTAATAGCTGCTCGCTGCTGCTGCCTGATTTTGATCGAGGAGGCGGTAGGGGGCCCGTGGGCCCCCCTGGCTCAGGGGCCCGGTCGCAATTGCGACCGCTGCGACCCCTGTAGCTACGCCACTGGCTGGGAGTCATAATCACCACAGCTGCAGCGGCGGAGGTTGCTGATCCCTGTGCTAGAGCATCTGCATTAGCAGCATAAAGCCATTAATTATTTTGCTATGCACCAGACCACCTCAGCAAGGAACACGTGTAGTTTCGAGGTCAGGCAATGGCAGCTCACCAGAGACTCCTGTCACATACTCAGACCAAATAGGAACAACTGTGGCATCAACATTGTCACCCCCCTGATATCTTTCTTAGAGCTAACACTCATGCTGATGTAACAAGGGACTGTGGAAGAAGAACAGCTTCCGTATCTTCCTGGTTGCCCTGTAGCTATTGGAGACCCACGTAGGGAAAGTCCCATAGATGAGTAAGAAGAGGATAAGGAGCTGCCACTGGAGGAGGAGTTGCTTGAGCATGAGGGCAAGGCTGACGCTGATCATGATGACTATACTGGCTATAATGACCAAACATCTCAGTGGGAAGCTAAACCAAATTACCTTGGGCACGCTGGTGAGAATGGCAACTGTATGCTTGCTTGCTTACATACTGAAAGGTGTATCATTCACATGAAGCAATTTGATTATTACTGGATAGCCATGCTTTTAGACCCTCACTATTAAAGCAACATGGGGAAATGTTTTCTTGTTGCCAAAAGGGAGGCCAAATTGCTTTATTACCAGGATACACTGTACGCAGCTTGCTGCAGCTTTTTGCAAGCAGATGCCTTCCACCTGTTTGTCTGACCAGGAGACCCCTCTCTGCCCCCTGTTGAGTAACCCTCCTCCCACCCTGTCCACTACCACAACCAGCAGAAGCTGCAACTGTAGCCAGTTCAGACATCGGCACGGTGAAGAAGTTTTTCATGTGCTATGCCAGACTGACACAAACCAGCAAACACATACTGCCTAAATACCCAACCTGTTGTTATCTGTTGGTGTACAAAACATTATCTTTGTGAAAATCAACAACACATGGATCCATGAAGATTTTCACACTCCTCCAGTTCAGACTAATGAATAGATCTACTCTGGCTGATGGTGCCCCACTGATGGTGCCACTAACACTGCTAATGATGAGTATTAGGCCTCATGCACACGAACATTTATTTTATTAGTTTACGGGCTGTTTTTTGTGTTCCATATACAGTTCGTATACGAAACTATTTATTTCAATGGGTCTGCAAAAAAATGGAAGGTCATTAACTAAGGGACAGGCGGCGTGATGACGTGAATGTTCACGTTGCGCTCTCCCTCCCTCCCTCCACGTCTCCCGTGTAGCGCCTGGGGCGCGAAGTTTGACCCGAAAGTCTGCCTCCCTGAACTGACGGCGTTCTTGGACTGCTCCCGTCTCCCGCCTCCTGACCTCCTGTTTGCTGCTTTCGGCCTTCGTCTCTCCTTCTCTCCCTCGTGTGTGATCCGGCATCTCTTTTCTCCTGCCGTGGCTTTGTTTGGGTCTTCTCCGGTCCTCCCCTCCGCCTTCTCTGCTTCTCTGTGCTGTTCCCTGGTTGGATCTGCCGTTCCCCCCTGCTGGAGCGGTGCTGTGTCGGCTTCTCCTGGTTTCTTGCTGCCGAGCCGGGCTATTTGTCTCCGCCTGCCCCTGTCTGCTCCTGTCCGGAATCGTGTCTGTCAAGTGAGGACGTCTGGGGCTGGGCATCCATCTGACACGTGAGAAAACCTAAGGACTGTGTGTGCTGTTTTGTTTCTGCTTGCACTTACCTAGGCGCCCTGTGCTCTGTGTGGTGCTCCACAGGAGTTGTCTATCTGGACATTGTCTATCTGGACATTGAAGTATAAGGACAAAAAAAAAAAAAAGGGAGGGAAGAAAGAAAAAGAGGAGAAAAAAAGAGTGAGAAGGGAAAAAAAAAAAAGGGGGGGGGGATAATAATAATTAAAAGTCTAACCAGCAAAGCAAAAGTGAAAAAGAAGAAAAGGGGGGGGGGGGGGAAATCCCTAAAAAAAAAAAATCCCCTAAAAAATCCCTAAAAAATCCTCAAAAAAAATAAAATAAAGCTTTTTTGGGAAGTAAAAGGAGGGGCTTTAAGGAAATATAGAGGGAGGTAGAGAGGTAAAGGGGGAAGAAAGGGGTAAAAAAAAAAAAAAAAAAAAACGAATATAAAAACAAATATATTAACATAAAAAAGAGGCTTTTAACAGAAATGGCCCCTAAGCGGCGCTCAATTGACTCTTCTGGAACTAAGCCGGGGTCCAAGACCTTAGAGAGCAAAATTGATAAGTATTTGAAATCTCCCTCTCTAAGTGAAAAGGATTTACCCAAAGGGAAATTGCATGTTAACCAAGAAAATTGTTAAAATCCCTCAAGCTGAAGAACTGTTGGAGGACGGGTCCTTAGAGGTGGGCCAGGAAGGAGGGGAGGAAAGTCTGCTGGCGCCAACAGAGATCGAACATGACCCCTTAGCTCTGGGAAAATCCTGTGTGCTGTCAAAGATAACGGTATTCTAATGCAGGGATGTCCGCCCAGTTGGGGTCTATGCAGAGTGATATATCTTTAATAAGAGACGAGCTGGCAAAAATCCGCGATCGAGTTCTTAACGTGGAAAAATGGTTGACTCCCTGCAAACAGATACTGTCATGTTAAAAACTAAGACGGCGTCCCTGGCTTCAGAAAACTCCTTTTTACAAAATAAGCTGGAGGATCTGGAAAACAGATCAAGGCGTTATAACATCCGTATAGTTGGATTTCCAGAAGGAGTTGAAGGCCGGCAGCTAGTGGAGCAACTTAAAGATTTGATTGTGGAAAATCTGGGCACTGAATATTTTTCGTCTATGTTTCAAATAGAAAGAGCCCACCGGATCCCAGGGGGGAAACCCATCCCAGGGAGGCCGCCGCGAGTAATCTTAATAAAGCTGTTATTGTCGATGGATAGAGACATGATACTGAGAAGAGCTAGAGAATGTTCACCTATTGACTACCAGGGTACAAAATTGCTATTCTTCCCTGATTTTGCTCGGCAGACTCAAGAGAAAAGGAGAAGTTTTATTGAGATAAAGAAACGTTTGGCGTCTAAGGATATTAAATATTCTCTACAGTATCCAGCGAAATTGAGAGTGATTTACAACGGGACTTCCCAATTTTTTGAAAAACCGCAACAAGTGCTGGACTGGATGGAACAACTGGGCATATGAAATACTTTCTTGAAAGGAAATGAATTGGAATAAACTAACGGGGGGGATGGAGGGAGGATGGGATGAGTGGGGGGGAGAACGGCCGGAAGATAGAGGTTTGCCGACTAGATCGGGCGGACCAACAGAGGGGGGGAGAGGGGATGGGTACTGCCTTGCAGGGAGGGGGTTTGGTGTTTTTTTTTTCTCTTGTCTATAATTGATGTCTGTTAGAACCGTTAGAATTGTCTCTTGGAATGTTAGAGGCCTTGGGGAAAGGGTTAAGAGGCAAGCTATTATGGATGCATTAAAGAGATATCTTCCTGCAATCATTTGCATAGTGGAAACTCATCTTACTGATGAGTCTGTGACCCGTTTGATGATGGGATGGCATTCCCAATCCTACCACTCAACCTTTAGTAGTGCCTCTAGGGGAGTATCAGTCCTGATTCATAATTCTATAGATTTTTCCCTATTAGAATCTTATATAGATGACCAGGGTAGATTTATTTTTTTGTATGGTAGGCTTTATGGTCATAGTTACAATCTCGCTTTCTTCTATATACCTCCGCCATTTTCTATGTATCCACTTATCCAATTACTGCGCTTTTCGGAAAAGAGACCAGAATGTCGGCTTGTGCTGATGGGAGATTTTAACACTGTTATGGATCCTGAAAAGGACAGACTGTCTCTAGATGCAGAATTGGGAAGGAATATCCGCAGTTCTCCATTGCCTCAGTTCTGTTCGGAGGTTGGATGGGTGGATATATGGGAATATCTTGGCAGAGGAAAGAGAGTTTACTCCTGTGTTAGCAGAGGGGGTAGAGCAATGTCTAGGATTGATTTAGCGTTTACTAATGAGAGAAATTTGAATAATATTAGAAGGATACGTTATGGAGTAAGAACAGTTTCAGATCACTCACCCGTTTCTATTGAGGTTTTCATTGGGGAGGATAAAGATAATAGGGGCCTCGGCTTTAGGCTGAATCCATACTGGCTTACCATTATGGATAATTATCAGTCCATTAAAATACATGTATCCTCTTTTTGGGAAGTGAATCTCCCCTCTGCTAGAATCAATCCAGTTTGGGACGCCTTGAAAGCGTATTTGAGGGGGGTTCTTTTAAGTGATATTGCGGCTGTGAGGAGAACATTTAGGAAAAAGAGGAGGAATTGGTTAAGATCGTGGCATCCACAACTGAGCGTTTTATTGCTCAACCTAGTCGAAGATAATAAAGAAGAGATGCAGAAGGCTAGTTGCTCTCTGGAGGACTTTGTAATGGAGAAAGCAAATCATAGATTGTTTTTAAGGGACAAAAGTATTTTTCAGAGTCCGGACGTCCTGGTAAGCTCCTAGCCAGAATAATTACACAACAGGATAAGAAAAAGAAAGTTATTACTTCGATCCGTAATTTAGATGGTGTAATTATATCAGACCCAGAGGAAATCAGAGATACTTTTTTGCAATACTTCTCTCAGATTTATAGAGCTTCTCCTGGATTGCCATCTGACTTGGCGAGGCAGTTCCTGGAGAAAATCCCTCTTCCAATGATAACGGAAGCCCAAAAAAATTTTTTGGAAAGAGAATTGTCTCTTTTGGAGATCCAGGAGGCCTTGAGATCTATTTCTGGGAACTCATCGCCAGGGTTAGATGGTCTTCCGTATGAATTTTATCGCAAGTATAGGGATGTCATTCTTCCTCATCTACTGGAGGTGTTTTCTGAAGCCCTACAGGGAGGGAGCCTACCACAGTCCATGATGGAAGCTTTGATAGTCCTAATTCCTAAAAAAGATAAAGATCCGCATGATCTGAGTTCATACAGACCTATTTCCTTATTAAACTCGGATGTTAAGATACTATCAAAAATTCTGGCTAGGAGGCTCTCCGGGGTTATGTCCTCCGTTATCCATCCAGAACAAAATGGCTTTATGCCAAAAAGGGGCACCCACCATAATCTGCACAGGTTCTACACTAACATTCAATCTCCCGGGAGTGGCGCCTGCTCTATTCTGTCATTGGATGCCACTAAGGCGTTTGACAGAGTCGAGTGGGGGTTCTTCTGGGAGGTGATGAAGAGGATGGGCTTTGGCCCTAAGTTTATGGCGATGGTGCAGTTGCTATATAAATGCCCAGTAGCTAGGATCAGGATTAATGACATACTGACAGAGAGCTTTGTACTGGGAAGAGGTACACGTCAAGGGTGTCCCCTTTCCCCTCTTTTATTTAATATCTATATTGAACCCCTTGCAGCTAGCATTAGGCAGGACTGGAAAGCGGTCGGTTTTGGTGTAATGGGGAAGCAGGACCGTATATCTCTCTATGCAGATTTATCCAGCAAACAGAAACTACACTCCCTCGAATAATGGAATTGGTTAATCTGTTTTCTGCCTCTTCCGGACTTGAGGTTAACTGGGAGAAAACTGCTCTTCTCCCTGTAGATGAATTGCGAGTAGTGTTGAGCGAACAGTTCGAGAATAGTTCGGGTTCGTACCGAATTTTGGGGTGTCCGTGACACGGACCCGAACCCGGACATTTTCAAAAAAGTTCGGGTTCGAGTTCAGAGTTCGGCATGTTCTCTCGGCGCATTTTGAAAGTACTATATAGCAGAATAGTACAGGCTTAAAGCTGAAATCGCATTGCGATTACAACTTTGAGCTACCGATCACCATGGGAACGCCTCCTCCAGTAGAATGTACTGTAGGATGTTTGAATTACGTTGAAATCGCAATGCGATTCTTATATATTTGCTTAATCGCATTGCGATTTCAACTTCTCAAATCCGACAGTACATTCTAGCATTTTTCCCATGGTGATGTAGACGCTCCATTAGCACGGAATCCGGCTGAAGCAGAAATCGCAATGCGATTCTTAGAACTCAAATAAATCGCATCACACTACACGTTCTAATTGCATTCGATTTTAACTTTACTGTTTGGTTTTGTATCGCGATAATACAAAATTTGAATAATCGTGTGCGTGCTGTTCTAGCACGCAGTGCTATTCGTATCCCACTATTAAGTTCTAATCGCATTCGATGTTAACTTATGCATTTTTTTTTTTGCCAGGCATCAAATAGAATGCGATGCCTGTCAAAAAAGCATAAGTTAAAATCGAATGCGATTAGAACTTAAGAGTGGGATACGAATAGCACTAGTGTTGTGTTGTTGAGCGCACATTTCGAGAATAGTTCCGGTCCGTACAGAATTTTGGGGTGTTCGTGACACGACCCGAACCCGAACATTTTCATAAAAATTCGGGTTCGGTTTTGTAGTTCGTCATTTTTGTGGCGCATTTTGAAAGGCTGCAAAGCAGCCAATCAACATGCATCATACTACTTGCCCTAAGATGCCATCGCAGCCATGCCTACTATTGGCAAGGCTGTGATTGGCCAAGTGCAGCATGTGACTCAGCCTCTTTATAAGCTTGTGCGCACGTCGCGATGTGCTCACTCCCGCTGTGATTAGACCAGGGATAGATGCAGCTGCTGTGAGGGCGAGATAGGCAGGGATAATTGAGGAAGAAAACCTGATAAGAAGTGAATGATCTAAACCTGTGCATCAGAACAACTCAGCTGAGCTGTTCACTGAAAGTTTATTTTTTTACACTGGCCAGATCGATTTTTACTGGCACATGTAACTGGGCTGACCGGCGGCGGCCATTTTGGGACCTGTGGTGCGCCAGCTCAAGCTGCCACAGAGTCCAAAGAAAAGCTCCAAAGAATTGAAAAATCTACTCCTGTGACACAGAACAACAGCGATTCAGCTGCTCAGTCAAAGTCAATTTTTTTCTGGCTGGGCAGACCATTTTCTGGCACATGTTACTGGGCTGATAGGCGGCGGCCATTTTGGGACTTGTGGTGCTACAGCAAAAGCTGCCACAGCGTCCATTAATCTCATGTAATAGTCGATTTTTTCATAGATATACTACATCAGGGGTTTGGCTGTGCTTGTGTCACCCCTACTAACTGCCAATATATTTAATATATCAGTGGTGAAACTGAAAGTAACCCACTTGGATAGCAAATCCCATGAATGTGCTGTTCCAGCTAGGCTAGCCAGTGTCACTACAGCCAGGTCCAATACTGTCAGCCAGAAATTACATTTTTATTTTTTTGCCAGAAATATAAATTAAAAAATCTTTCCCTGTAACAAACATAATTCTGGTGTTAGACCAGAAGAAGCACTCCTTCAGTAAATAATACTGTAAAAAGGTTTAGGCAATAATTCTCCCAGTGTGGGCAATTTATGTACCAAAACGAGCATTTTAAAAATTCCGGTGTTCTGAAATACCAGCAGTCCTCTTGTAATTAATACCAGAAAAAGGCATTATAGTGTCCAGTGTTGTCATTTTGGTTCCAAAAGGCCAATTTAATCAATCTGGTGTTGGTGACACCCGAAATAGTAGGCCGCACGTTGTTACTCCTGTAAAAGGAAATAGTTCTCCCACTGTGGGAATTCATTTAACATAAGTAGCATTTAAAAAATTCTGGTGTCCAATTTGCAGCAGTCTTCTTGTAATTAATACCAGAAAAAGGCATTATAGTGTCCAGTGTTGTCATTTTGGTTCCAAAAGGCCAATTTAATCAATCTGGTGTTGGTGACACCCGAAATAGTAGGCCGCACGTTGTTACTCCTTTGAAAAGGAAATAGTTCTCCCACTGTGGGAATTCATTTAACATAAGTAGCATTTAAAAAATTCTGGTGTCCAATTTGCAGCAGTCTTCTTGTAATTAATACCAGAAAAAGGCATTATAGTGTCCAGTGTTGTCATTTTGGTTCCAAAAAGGCCAATTTAATCAATCTGGTGTTGGTGACACCCGAAATAGTAGGCCGCACGTTGTTACTCCTGTAAAAGGAAATAGTTCTCCCACTGTGGGAATTCATTTAACATAAGTAGCATTTAAAAATTCTGGTGTCCAATTTGCAGCAGTCTTCTTGTAATTAATACCAGAAAAAGGCATTATAGTGTCCAGTGTTGTCATTTTGGTTCCAAAAGGCCAATTTAATCAATCTGGTGTTGGTGACACCCGAAATAGTAGGCCGCACGTTGTTACTCCTGTAAAAGGAAATAGTTCTCCCACTGTGGGAATTCATTTAACATAAGTAGCATTTAAAAAATTCTGGTGTCCAATTTGCAGCAGTCTTCTTGTAATTAATACCAGAAAAAGGCATTATAGTGTCCAGTGTTGTCATTTTGGTTCCAAAAGGCCAATTTAATCAATCTGGTGTTGGTGACACCCGAAATAGTAGGCCGCACGTTGTTACTCCTGTAAAAGGAAATAGTTCTCCCACTGTGGGAATTCATTTAACATAAGTAGCATTTAAAAATTCTGGTGTCCAATTTGCAGCAGTCCTCTTGTAATTAATACCAGAAAAAGGCATTATAGTGTCCAGTGTTGTCATTTTGGTTCCAAAAAGGCCAATTTAATCAATCTGGTGTTGGTGACACCCGAAATAGTAGGCCGCACGTTGTTACTCCTGTAAAAAGGAAATAGTTCTCCCACTGTGGGAATTCATTTAACATAAGTAGCATTTAAAAAATTCTGGTGTCCAATTTGCAGCAGTCCTCTTGTAATTAATACCAGAAAAAGGCATTATAGTGTCCAGTGTTGTCATTTTGGTTCCAAAAGGCCAATTTAATCAATCTGGTGTTGGTGACACCCGAAATAGTAGGCCGCACGTTGTTACTCCTGTAAAAGGAAATAGTTCTCCCACTGTGGGAATTCATTTAACATAAGTAGCATTTAAAAAATTCTGGTGTCCAATTTGCAGCAGTCTTCTTGTAATTAATACCAGAAAAAGGCATTATAGTGTCCAGTGTTGTCATTTTGGTTCCAAAAGGCCAATTTAATCAATCTGGTGTTGGTGACACCCGAAATAGTAGGCCGCACGTTGTTACTCCTTTGAAAAGGAAATAGTTCTCCCACTGTGGGAATTCATTTAACATAAGTAGCATTTAAAAAATTCTGGTGTCCAATTTGCAGCAGTCCTCTTGTAATTAATACCAGAAAAAGGCATTATAGTGTCCAGTGTTTTCATTTTGGTTCCAAAAAGGCCAATTTAATCAATCTGGTGTTGGTGACACCCGAAATAGTAGGCCGCACGTTGTTACTCCTGTAAAAAGGAAATAGTTCTCCCACTGTGGGAATTCATTTAACATAAGTAGCATTTAAAAAATTCTGGTGTCCAATTTGCAGCAGTCTTCTTGTAATTAATACCAGAAAAAGGCATTATAGTGTCCAGTGTTGTCATTTTGGTTCCAAAAAGGCCAATTTAATCAATCTGGTGTTGGTGACACCCGAAATAGTAGGCCGCACGTTGTTACTCCTGTAAAAGGAAATAGTTCTCCCACTGTGGGAATTCATTTAACATAAGTAGCATTTAAAAATTCTGGTGTCCAATTTGCAGCAGTCTTCTTGTAATTAATACCAGAAAAAGGCATTATAGTGTCCAGTGTTGTCATTTTGGTTCCAAAAGGCCAATTTAATCAATCTGGTGTTGGTGACACCCGAAATAGTAGGCCGCACGTTGTTACTCCTGTAAAAAGGAAATAGTTCTCCCACTGTGGGAATTCATTTAACATAAGTAGCATTTAAAAAATTCTGGTGTCCAATTTGCAGCAGTCCTCTTGTAATTAATACCAGAAAAAGGCATTATAGTGTCCAGTGTTGTCATTTTGGTTCCAAAAGGCCAATTTAATCAATCTGGTGTTGGTGACACCCGAAATAGTAGGCCGCACGTTGTTACTCCTGTAAAAGGAAATAGTTCTCCCACTGTGGGAATTCATTTAACATAAGTAGCATTTAAAAATTCTGGTGTCCAATTTGCAGCAGTCTTCTTGTAATTAATACCAGAAAAAGGCATTATAGTGTCCAGTGTTGTCATTTTGGTTCCAAAAAGGCCAATTTAATCAATCTGGTGTTGGTGACACCCGAAATAGTAGGCCGCACGTTGTTACTCCTGTAAAAGGAAATAGTTCTCCCACTGTGGGAATTCATTTAACATAAGTAGCATTTAAAAAATTCTGGTGTCCAATTTGCAGCAGTCTTCTTGTAATTAATACCAGAAAAAGGCATTATAGTGTCCAGTGTTGTCATTTTGGTTCCAAAAGGCCAATTTAATCAATCTGGTGTTGGTGACACCCGAAATAGTAGGCCGCACGTTGTTACTCCTGTAAAAGGAAATAGTTCTCCCACTGTGGGAATTCATTTAACATAAGTAGCATTTAAAAATTCTGGTGTCCAATTTGCAGCAGTCCTCTTGTAATTAATACCAGAAAAAGGCATTATAGTGTCCAGTGTTGTCATTTTGGTTCCAAAAAGGCCAATTTAATCAATCTGGTGTTGGTGACACCCGAAATAGTAGGCCGCACGTTGTTACTCCTGTAAAAGGAAATAGTTCTCCCACTGTGGGAATTCATTTAACATAAGTAGCATTTAAAAAATTCTGGTGTCCAATTTGCAGCAGTCTTCTTGTAATTAATACCAGAAAAAGGCATTATAGTGTCCAGTGTTGTCATTTTGGTTCCAAAAAGGCCAATTTAATCAATCTGGTGTTGGTGACACCCGAAATAGTAGGCCGCACGTTGTTACTCCTGTAAAAAGGAAATAGTTCTCCCACTGTGGGAATTCATTTAACATAAGTAGCATTTAAAAATTCTGGTGTCCAATTTGCAGCAGTCTTCTTGTAATTAATACCAGAAAAAGGCATTATAGTGTCCAGTGTTGTCATTTTGGTTCCAAAAGGCCAATTTAATCAATCTGGTGTTGGTGACACCCGAAATAGTAGGCCGCACGTTGTTACTCCTGTAAAAGGAAATAGTTCTCCCACTGTGGGAATTCATTTAACATAAGTAGCATTTAAAAATTCTGGTGTCCAATTTGCAGCAGTCTTCTTGTAATTAATACCAGAAAAAGGCATTATAGTGTCCAGTGTTGTCATTTTGGTTCCAAAAGGCCAATTTAATCAATCTGGTGTTGGTGACACCCGAAATAGTAGGCCGCACGTTGTTACTCCTTTGAAAAGGAAATAGTTCTCCCACTGTGGGAATTCATTTAACATAAGTAGCATTTAAAAAATTCTGGTGTCCAATTTGCAGCAGTCCTCTTGTAATTAATACCAGAAAAAGGCATTATAGTGTCCAGTGTTGTCATTTTGGTTCCAAAAAGGCCAATTTAATCAATCTGGTGTTGGTGACACCCGAAATAGTAGGCCGCACGTTGTTACTCCTGTAAAAGGAAATAGTTCTCCCACTGTGGGAATTCATTTAACATAAGTAGCATTTAAAAATTCTGGTGTCCAATTTGCAGCAGTCTTCTTGTAATTAATACCGAAAAAGGAATTACGGTATATCTTCCAGTGTGTGAATTTTGGGGCTAAAAATAATATATTTTATTGTGGTGCGAGTTGAATCGCAACAATGAGAAAACATTCTATTAAGGGACGAGGACGCGGTCGTGGTGGGGTCCGTGGAGTCTCTGTTGCTGGCAGAGGACGTGGCCGTTCGGCCTCAGGCGCACAAAGTAGTGAACCAACTCCCTCAAGTAGCCGGCAGAATTTACAGCGATATTTGGTGGGGCCCAATGCCGTTATGAGGATGGTAAGGCCTGAGCAGGTACAGGCATTAGTCGATTGGGTGGCCGACAGTGCTTCCAGCACGTTCACCACATTGTCTTCCGCCCAGTCTTCTGCGGAAAGCGCACAGGTGGCACCGGAAAACCAAGCCCATCAGTCTGTCACATCACCCCCATGCATATCAGGGAAACTGTCCGAGCCTCAAGTTATGCAGCAGTCTCTTCTTCTGTTTGAAGACTCTGCTGGCAGGGGTTCCCAGGGGCGTCCACCTAGCCCTTCCCTAGCGGTGGAAGACATACCATGCACTGACGCACAACCACTTATGTATCCAGATGATGAGGACATGGGAATACCACCACAGCAGAGTGACCGAGTGTCTGATGATGACGAAACACAGGTGCCCACTGCCGCGTCTTATTGCAGTGTGCAGACTGAACAGGAGGAGGTCAGGGAGGAAGACTGGGTGGAAGACGATGCAGAGGACGATGAGGTCTTAGACCCCACATGGACTGAAGGTCGTGCCGCTGACTTAAATAGTTCAGAGGAAGAGGCAGTGGTGAGACCGAGACAACAGCGAAGCCAAAGAGGGAGCAGGGGGCAAAAGCAGAACACCCGCCGTCCCGAGAGTTCGCCTGCTATTGGCCAGCGCCAACAGGGACCCAGCACCCCAAAGGCATCTTCAAGGAGTTCCCTGGCATGGCACTTCTTCAAACAATGTGCTGAGGACAAGACCAGAGTGGTTTGCACGCTGTGCCATCAGACCCTGAGGCGAGGCATTAACGTTCTTAACCTGAGCACCACCTGCATGATCAGGCATCTACATGCAAAGCATGAACTGCAGTGGAGTGCACACCTCAAAAACAAGGAACCCGCTCAGGCTCCCCTGCTCCCTCTACCGCTGCTGCCTCGGCTTCCGCCTCGAGAGGAATGTTGCCACCTGCCGAGCAGCAAACAGAGGATGTGCCACCGACACCACCACCACCACCGCCACCGTCACCTTGCGTCTCCACTATTTCACACAGCAGCGTTCAGCTCTCCATCTCTCAAACCTTTGAGAGGAAGCGCAAATTCCCACCTAGTCACCCTCGAGCCCTTGGCCTGAATGCCAGCATTTCTAAACTACTGGCCTTTGAAATGCTGTCATTCCGGCTGGTGGACACAGACAGCTTCAAACAGCTGATGGCCATGGCTGTCCCCCAGTATGTGGTTCCCAGCCGCCACTACTTCTCCAAGACAGCCGTGCCTTCCCTGCACATGCAAGTGTCTGATAAAATCAAGTGTGCACTGCGCAACGCCATTTGTGCCAAGGTCCACCTAACCACAGATACGTGGACCAGTAAGCACGGCCAAGGACGCTATATCTCACTAACTGCACACTGGGTGAATGTAGTGGCGGCTGGGCCCCAGGCGGAGAGTTCCTTGGCGCACGTCCTTCCGCCACCTAGGATCGCAGGGCATCATTCTCTGCCTCCTGTAGCCTCCTCCTCCTACTCGGCTTCCTCCTGCACTGCTTCCACCAGCTCCTCCTGTCAGCCACACACCTTCACCACCAACTTCAGCACAGCCCGGGTAAACGTCAGCAGGCCATTCTGAAACTCTTATGTTTGGGGGACAGGCCCCACACCGCGCAGGAGTTGTGGCGGGGTATTGAACAACAGACGGACGAGTGGTTGCTGCCGGTGGGCCTCAAGCCAGGCCTGGTGGTATGCGATAATGGGCGAAATCTCGTGGCAGCTCTGGGACTAGCCGGTTTGACGCACATCCCTTGCCTGGCGCATGTGCTGAATTTGGTGGTGCAGAGGTTCATTCACCACTACCCCAACATGTCAGAGCTGCTGCATAAAGTGCGGGCCGTCTGTGCGCGCTCCGGCGTTCACATCCTGCCGCTGCTCGCCTGTCTGCGCTACAGCGGAACTTCGGCCTTCCCGCTCACCGCCTCATATGCGACGTGCCCACCCGGTGGAACTCCACCTTGCACATGCTGGAGAGACTGTGCGAGCAGCAGCAGGCCATAGTGGAGTTTCAGCTGCAGCACGCTCACGTCAGTCGTACTGCGGAACGGCACCACTTCACCACCAATGATTGGGCCTCCATGCGAGACCTGTGTGCCCTGCTGCACTGCTTTGAGTACTCCACCAAAATGGCCAGTGGCGATGACACTGTTATCAGCGTTACAATACCAATTCTATGTCTCCTAGAGAAAGCGCTTAGGGCAATGATGGAAGAGGAGGTGGCCCAGGTGGAGGAGGAGGAGGAGGAGGGCTCGTTTCTAAGACTTTCAGGCCAGTCTGTTAGAAGTAGCTCAGAGGGAGGTTTTTTGAAGCAGCAGAGGGCAGGTTCAGAAGTCGCCAGCCAAGGCACTCTAATGGAGGACGAGGAGGATGAGGAGGACGTGCAGGAGGATGAGGATGAAGCAGGTTCACAGCAGGGTGGCAGCCCACACAGCTCAGGCCCATCACTAGTGCGTGGCTGGGGGGATACGGTGGACGATGACGATACGCCTCCCACAGAGGACAGCTTGTCCTTACCTCTGGGGAGCCTGGCACACATGAGCGATTACATGCTGCAGTGCCTGCGCAACGACAGCAGAGTTGCCCACATTTTAACGTGTGCTGACTACTGGGTGGCCACCCTGCTGGATCCCCGGTACAAAGACAATGTGCCCACTTTACTTCCTGCACTGGAGCGTGATAGGAAGATGCGCGAGTACAAGCGCACGCTGGTAGACGCGCTCCTGAGAGCATTCCCAACTGTCACAGGGGAACAGTTGGAAGGCCAAGGCCAAGGCAGAGGAGGAGCTAGAGGTCGCCCACGCAGCAGTATCACGGCCAGCTCCTCTGAGGGCAGGGTTAGCATGGCAGAAATGTGGACAGGTTTTGTCTCCACGCCACAGCTAACTGCCCCACCACCTGATACGGACTGTGTTAGCAGGAGGCAGCATTTCACTAACATGGTTGAACAGTATGTCTGCACACCCCTCCACGTACTGACGGACGGTTCGGCCCCATTCAACTTCTGGGTTTCAAAATTGTCCACGTGGCCAGAGTTAGCATGTTATGCCTTGGAGGTGCTTTCCTGCCCGGCGGCCAGCGTTTTATCAGAACGCGTATTCAGCACGGCGGGGGGCGTCATTACTGACAAGCGCAGCCGCCTGTCCACAGCCAATGTGGACAAGCTGACGTTCATAAAGATGAACCAGGCATGGATCCCACAGGACCTGTCTCTCCCTTGTGCAGAGTAGTCCTTAATAACTGCCTAAAACATGTCTTGTTGTACTACGGGCCACTTCTTTATTTAATGCAAATTTTATGTAACCCACAGTTGAATGAAACTCTCCTCTGTCTGGGCGCCGGGGCCTAACTAGATGAAAGTGGCCTGTTAAACTATCGGGTGACATAAAGCCATAACCTCTGCCATGCTACCTCTGTCCTCTGTCTGGGTGCTGAAGCCTAAGTCAAATAAAGCGGTCTTCTGCTGTGCTGGGGGATATGAAGCTAATCTCTGACCTCTCTCCTCTGTCTGGGTCCAAAGGCCTAAGTCACTGAAAGAGGCCTTCTCCTGTGGTGTGTGATATGATGCCTGAATTAGTGCTGTGGGACCTCTCTCCTCTTCCTGGGTGCAGGGGTCAAAGTATCTAAAAGTGTCCTTCTCTTGCGGTGGTTTATATGATGCCTGAATATGTGCTGTGGGGCCTCTCTCCTCTGTTTGGGTGAAGGGGTCAAAGTAACTTTATGGTGGCTTCTCCTGTGGTGGTTGATATTATGCCTGATTCTCTGCTGTGGAACCTCTCTCCTCTTCCTGGGTGCAGGGGTCAAAGTATCTAAAAGTGTCCTTCTCTTGCGGTGGTTGATATGATGCCTGAATATGTGCTGTGTGGCCTCTCTCCTCTGTCTGGGTGAAGGGGTCAAAGTAACTAAATGGTGGCCTACTCCTGTGGTGGTTGATATGATGCCTGAATATGTGCTGTGGGGCCTCTCTCCTCTGTTTGGGTGAAGGGGTCAAAGTAACTTTATGGTGGCTTCTCCTGTGGTGGTTGATATTATGCCTGATTCTCTGCTGTGGAACCTCTCTCCTCTTCCTGGGTGCAGGGGTCAAAGTATCTAAAAGTGTCCTTCTCTTGCGGTGGTTGATATGATGCCTGAATATGTGCTGTGTGGCCTCTCTCCTCTGTCTGGGTGAAGGGGTCAAAGTAACTAAATGGTGGCCTACTCCGGTGGTGGTTGATATGATGCCTGAATATGTGCTGTGGGGCCTCTCTCCTCTGTTTGGATGAAGGGGTCAAAGTAACTTTATGGTGGCTTCTCCTGTGGTGGTTGATATTATGCCTGATTCTCTGCTGTGGAACCTCTCTCCTCTTCCTGGGTGCAGGGGTCAAAGTATCTAAAAGTGTCCTTCTCTTGCGGTGGTTGATATGATGCCTGAATATGTGCTGTGTGGCCTCTCTCCTCTGTCTGTGTGAAGGGGTCAAAGTAACTAAATGGTGGCCTACTCCTGTGGTGGTTGATATTATGCCTGGTTCTCTGCTGTGGAACCTCTCTCCTCTTCCTGGGTGCAGGGGTCAAAGTATCTAAAAGTGTTCTTCTCTTGCGGTGGTTGATATGATGCCTGAATATGTGCTGTGGGGCCTCTCTCCTCTTTCTGGGTGCAGGGGTCAAAGTAACTAAAAGTGGCCTTCTCCTGTGCTGGATGGTATAAATGTAATGCTTGTGCTATCTGACATGTCTCCTCTGTCTGGGTGCTAAGGCCTAAGTCACTGAAAGTGGCCTTCTCCTGTGGTGGTTGATATGATGCCAGATTCTCTGCTATGGGACCTCTCTCCTTTGTCTGGATGCTGGGGTCGAAATAATAGTAAGCGACCTTTTCCATTGGTGGGTGATTTGAAGCCTGATTCTGTGCTATGGGACCTAACTCCAATTAATATTGGTTAATTTTATTTTATGTTAAGTCATCATTTCCCTATCTACATTTGTTTGCAGGGGATTTACCTACATTTTGCTGCCTTTTGCAGCCCTCTAGCCCTTTCCGGGAGTCTTTTACAGGCTTTTTAGTGCCCAAAAGTTCGGGTCCCCATTGACTTCTATGGGGTTCGGGTTCGGGATGAAGTTCGGGTTGAGTTCGGATCACGAACCCGGACATTTTCCGGAAGTTCGGCCGAACCTCTCGAACCCGAACATCCAGGTGTTCGCTCATCTCTAATTGCGAGGATCGAGGGAAAATTCTATTACTAATCGGTTAATGATTTCTGACTCAATAAAATACCTGGGGATAACAGTTACTGCCAAAATTCAAGATTATCTACAACTTAATCTGCTTCCCTTATTGTTAAAAGTGAGATCTAAAATTAAGGTATGGCAAAAAATTCTGCCCGCAAGAGCAGATAGAATTTCATTAATAAAAATGGTGGTGCTTCCCCAGGTTCTGTATGTTCTTCGCAATTCGCCTGTATGGATTGAAGATAAGTACTTTAGGCTGATAGAGCGGATGATCAACGATTTGCTATGGGGAGAAAGCGTGTGAGATTAAAGGCGCTATATTTTCTATGCCCTACAATCGGGAGGTCTTAACCTCCCCTATTTTAGGGGTTACTATATGGCCTCCCAACTCAGTTTTTTTTATGACTGGGAAAATAGCCATCTTTGTAGAAAATTGGTAAAGGACTCGGGTTTTTCTGATTTTTTTACAGTACTAGAGTCCGATTATTTAATTAATATACAGACTGGGTATAAACCCTTCTGCAAGATGGCTATTAAAGCTTGGTTAGTTATAAAAGGTTGGTTTAAAGTTGAGGCATTACTAATTTGTACCCCACTATGGCATAACCAAAAACTTCTGAACTTAGATGACCCTAACTGCAGGCAATACTGGAGGATGAAAAATATTCAATATATACATCAGGTGGTTAGAGATGGTCAAATCCTGTCGCATATGGAGCTAAAACAAAAGTTAAACGTAGGCGAGGTGGCTTGGTATGCCTACCTCCAATTGAGGTTGTCACTTCTTAGCACTGCTGTTAGTCATTCACTTAATGTAGACACTCCTGAATTTTTGCACAATTTGATTAGTAAGAAAGGATGTATGAAAGTCAAACTTTCACATTGTTATAGGCACTTGATGAAATTTTTTTTTATGGATTGTCTTTCTCCAGGACAGAGATCCTGGTCTGTTTTATTGTCTGAGGTGGGTTCCCCCGGATTGGGAGAATATAGGTGATGGTTTAAGATTGGTTTCTCACAATTTTAATCACACTGTTGTTCAGTTTAATATTATGCACAAAATATATTTGACACCTTTATGGCTCCATAGGAGAGGATTTAGAGCTTCCTCTGACTGCCTTCGATGCGGGGACCCCGGGGCAGATCATTTTCATCTGTTCTGGGATTGCCCGATAGTGAACAAGTATTGGAGAATGGTTCAAATAGTTCTGGTCCAGAGGCTTAGTGTGGATATTCCTCTATCCCCAAAGATATGAGTCCTTGGTGATTTATCGGAAGTTAACTGTCAGCCCCCGAAGCGCCAATTGTTGATGAAAGTGATTTTTTTGGCTAGGCTTCTCATAGCTAGAGAATGGTGTTCCCCCTCTGCTCCAGAGTGCAACAATTGGCTATGCTTAGTCAAGAAGGTGAAAAGCTATGAGAAGGTTTTGTACAGACAAGGAGGTTCTTATACTAAGTGGAGTATTATTTGGAAGGATTGGGACGATTAAGAGTTTTTTTTTTTGTTTTTTTTTCTTTTTCATTCTCTTCCCTGTGGGGTTGGGGTGGGGGTGGGGGGGTATTGTGGGGTGGATAGGCATGATTTTGTATTGTTGTCCTTTTATGGATTGTATGTTTTATGATGCTCAAAATAAAAATAAAAAATAAAAAATGGAAGGTACTCTGTATGCATTCCATTTCTGTATTTCCATTTTTACGTTCAGTTCAAAGATAGAACAGGTCCTATTATTGTCCGCATAACGGACAAGGAACGTACTGTTCTATCAGGGGCCAGCTGTTCCGTTCTGCAAAAAACGGAATGCACACGGGTGTCATCCGTATTTTTTGCAGATCCGTTTTTTTGCGGACCGCAAAATACTGAAAAAGCCATACGGTCATGTGCATGAGGCCTTAAAGTGAATTTTAAACTACTGGAGAGATTAGTCGATCCTGTCAGTCTGCCCATTGCTTTAACATGGAGAGCAATCTGGACTAAGTCCCAGAGTCTTGCACAAAGCTCTACAAAATTTAGAGATGAACTGGACTCTCTGATTTAAGAAAACGGAAAATCTCTTGTAACACAACATGTGCCAGTTGTGGAGCAGTGGGTATTCCAGCAAAGGGGTGAAACTTAACATTGAAAGAAAAATATCTATTACCACCCAGGCAGTAATATAGCCCTGTGGGACAAGCAGGATAATTTAAACTGTGCACACTTAGTACGAGAAGCAACATACTCCTTTACATCTTTTCTCACATTGGCCCACCAATAGAAACAAGATAAATAATTTTGATGTGTGTTTCACTCCTGAATGCCTGGAAAATAGAAAGGAATGGGTCCAAGTCAAGACTTCCAGACAATGATCTTCAGGTTCAAGAAAATGCTTCTTAAGAGATTTCATTAGCAGTGCCATTAGCAGCAGCAAGGGTAAGGTTACTGTAAGTGACGTTGGAGAAGATTTAATAGGTAAGGTTTGCCTACTTGTTGATGACACAAAAGTGTGCTGTACAGTTGACATTTCTGGAGGTGTCTGTAATGTGGAAAAAGATTTACATTTACAAGATAAATGGTCAAAACATAATAAAATTCTGCACTTAGCGAGAATATTCAGTTAGCCGGAACATCAGAGGAAAAACATTTAGAAGTTCTGATTTCTGTCAGGTTCAAAACGAGTCAAGAGTGTGACAATCACTTAACATTCTTGGCGGCATAGATAGAGATGTAACCAGTATAAAAAGGGAAATTGTGATCTCGCTGTATAGATGTCTAGAGAGATCACATCTGGAGTATTGTGCGAGTTCCTGAGACCTCACCTACAATAAGACATTGATAAAATAGAACGGGTATAATGACTGACTAAAAAAATATTGCAGGGTCTTAAAGGGGTTTTGCCATCTCAGACAATGGTGGCATATCGCTAGGATATGCCCCCATTGTCTGATAGGAGTGGGTCTTAGCTCTGGGACCCGCACCTATCAGACAATGGTGGCATATCCTAGCGATATGCCCCCATTGTATGTGATGGGAATACCCCTTTAAGCATGGATCCAAGAAAGACAAAATGAACTTAGGATAGGGGGACATTAATCAAGACAGGCCTTTTCTTTGTTGGTTTTCATTCTTCCTGCTCCTCTGGAGGATATGCCCAATTAATGCAGAGGCACATGCCACTCATAGATTTGGGGTATCTTCCTGCTGGTCGTACGACAGACTAAAATCTACGTCAGCCTTCTAGCTGCTATAGATTTCTGTCTTTATTCATGCCAGGAAACTGATGTGAATAAAGATAAATATGCTGGCCAACTACGCAGCCACCTTCCTGACTTTGTCACCCCCTTTTCTCGTCATTTCAGCCAAGTTGCGAGAATGGAGAAGAGTCACAAATTTTGCTACAAAAAAAGTGCAACAAGTGCAAATTTGGGTCTTTTAAGCATATATAGTATAGTAAACATCTCCCTTTATTTGTATAGCCTGGAGGAAGGAATGGGAAGGGTAAACATGACCAAAATCTTTAGTTATGTTAAAGGTTCAAACCTTTTCATGAAAAGGGCATATCTTATATGTCCTTGCAGGTTGGCACTTTAGTAGCCAAAGACATATCTCATATGTCCTTGATACTGAGGGCTGGATCACAGCCTGTGTAGAAGTTGAACCCTCTATTCTCACCTAGGCCTGAGAGTTTCCCTGCTTTGCATGCAGGTGTGGCAGAGGGAGTGAAGATGATGTTTTTGTCCACAACAGAGATTCAGAGTTCAACTGTGAGGACTCTTCTCCAGAAAGCATAGATTACTCAATGCTGTCCTTAAGTGGTGATTTGAAAATGGCTGCCAGGCAAGAAAAATGGTGGTTCCATTCCTTCTCTCTGGATATCTCCTTAAAATGCAAATCCAATCTGATCGCCAAGGAGAAGTAATTTAAGAAGGTGGGAAGAGTTTGACTTGCTAATTAATCTTTAATGCGATTTGATAATTCAGCATAGAAAGTGGTATGCAAGGCTTTATCATTCCAGAAAAGTCTGGATCTGAAAGTACAGAACTGAATAGCACACTGTCCCACTGTCTGAGTCCCTTGTCTTAAGGGTAACTGTGGCAGTTTCCTTGAAAGGCATTACAGTTTCCAACAAAATGAGTAGTTCAGTATTCGGCGCAGGTGCAGTGAGGAAAGGATGCTTGCAGGTTGCCGGCTTCCTCATTGCGCCTGCCGAATACTGAACGGGATGGGGCAGGTGCGAGATTTCCCCGGCAGACAGGACCGCAGGAGGAGACAAACATTGGCCTGGCCCTGTCAATTAAGAGTAGAAGGGCGTGACATGAGGTGGGAGAACGGAGCCTCTAGGATCAAGGATCAATGGTGACAGAAATTAAGTAAAATAATGTTTTATGACATTGCTTCTGGTCTTTCCCCCCAACTACGTACTTTCAGATTGTGCCATCTTGTTCTTATGATCAGTTTCTTACTAAAAATCTTCCCTCCTGAACCTTATTTAAACCTCATCTCTTATTTAAACCTCATCTCATCCTCTCTCCTTTCCTACTTCAAGCCCATACAAATTAAGTTTTTTAAATGAACACTAACTGCATTTTGGGTGCGGTGAAAAGCCCCATAAAAAAAAATGTATTACAGTATTTGCAACATATCTGCGTTTATGCTGTGTTTTCTTCCAGCAAAAGGAAAACACACAGCACATTTTGCTGGAAGAAAGTGCTCCACAGAATGCAGGTATGTTGTATGTATTTTTGCTGAACCTGAAGAGCAACAGCCTGTTCAAACACAATGCCAGCTAGTAACAGATGAACAGCACAGTGCAAAGCTTTTTTTTAATAATGCTCTAGAATCGCTATTTTATGAATTTACCAAAAAAAAAGGATGTCAGGAGATCTGACAGCTCTTTTAAAATCTACTTTACCTGCTTTTTCTTAATACCCTAGTTGCTTTCGTTGTAAATGGATCAGTATTGATAACAGTGGTAAATAATGGCATTGATATTAAAGCAAGTTCATATATATTATAGTATAATGCCCCAGTAGCACTAAATACCACAGTGCAGCAGAATATAATGCTCCCACAGAACTAAATACCAAAATTTTGCATAATATACGGTCCTAGCAAAACTTATGGATGCACTGTGTATACAGTTGTGTTCAAAATTATTCAAACCCCAATGCTTTAAAGGGTTTTAGGGAATTTAGTGTACATTTGTAATTGTGTTCAGAATGAAATCTTACAAGGACTTTTTAAAGAACTAAATGCAACTAAAATGACATCAATTGTTTTTGTAATACAGTATCAAATGTTTTTTTTGTGATTTCTTCATTGACACAATTATTCAACCCCTTACGGACTACCACTCTTAAGAACAGAGGTTCATTCAAGTGTTTTCGATCAGGTATTGAAAACACCTGTGGATGTCAAGGAGACGCAATCAAGCATAATAAGCACCAATTCGGCAGATTTAAAATGACTGTGATACTCAGCTCCTTCTAGACATTTACTGGTGTGTTTACAAACATGGTGAAGTCAACAGAATGGTCCAGGAAGACAAGAGAAGAGGTGATTTCTCTTCACAGGAAGGGCAATGGCTATAAGAAGATTGCAAAGATGTTAAACATACCAAGAGACACCATAGGAAGCATCATTCGCAAATTCAAGGCAAAGGGCACTGTTGAAACGCTACCTGGTCGTGGCAGAAAGAAGATGCTGACTTCGACTGCTGTGTGCTACCTGAAGGGCTAAGTGGAGAAAAGTCCCCGTGTGACTACTGAGGAACTGAAAAAAGATTTGTCAGATGCGGGTACTGAAGTTTCAGCTCAGACAATAAGGCGCCCACTGCGTAATGAAGACCTCCATGCCAGAACTCCCAGGCGCACCCCCTTGCTGTCTCCAAAGAATAAGAAGAGTCGACTGCAGTATGCCAAAAGTCATGTGGACAAACGACAAAAGTTTTGGGATAGTGTTCTGTGGACTGATGAAACAAAATTAGAACTGTTTGGGCCCATTGATCAACGCTATGTTTGGAGGAGGCCTATGAAGAAAAGAACACCTTGCCTACTGTGAAGCATGGCGGGGGGTCAATCATGCTTTGGGGCTGTTTTGCTTCTACAGGTACAGGGAAGCTTCAGCGTGTGCAAGGTACCATGAATTCTCTTCAGTACCAGGAGATATTGGATGAAAATGTGATGCAGTCCGTCACAAACCTGAGGCTTGGGAGACGTTGGACCTTTCAACAGGACAATGATCCCAAGCATACCTCCAAGTCCACTAGAGCATGGTTGCAGATTAAAGGCTGGAACATTTTGAAGTGGCCATCGCAGTCACCAGACTTAAATCCGATTGAGAACCTCTGGTGGGACTTAAAGAAAGCAGTTGTAGCGCGCAAGCCTAAGAATTTGACTGAACTGAAGGCTTTTGCCCATGAAGAATGGGCGAAGATAACCGTAGATCGCTGCAAGACACTTGTGTCAAGCTATGCTTCACGTTTAAAAGCTGTTATAACTGGAAAAGGATGTTGTACTAAGTACTAAGAATGTCACTTGGGGGTTGAATAAAACTGATAATGATGTGAGCACAGAAAAGACATTTGTGGTTATTTCATTATAAATGTTATGTTATATTTGTCTGACTTACAAGTGCCTCTTTGATTTAATTGTAAACAAGATGACTGAAATGATCAAAATCAATGTCAAACTGGCCAAAACACTCAATTTTAGTGGGGGTTGAATAATTTTGAACACAACTGTATTTGATTCTGTTGAGGGAGTATATTGTTCTGCATTGTATTTTGTTCTCCTGTGGAAATATATTGTGCTGCACTGTGGCAAAACCAAATACCACAGTGCAGAACACACACTATCCCAGCAGAACCAAATACCACAAAGCCACACAATATTCTGCCCCAGCAACATAAAATACCTCCCTAGAAGCTTTCCCTCTGTGGTAAGCAGCACTAGCTGCCACATTCTGTTCTTCTCCAATTGTCTCTAAGATATAGAGCAGGGAGCTAAAGAGGCTAGACATGGGTCACAACTGTGAGCCAACTCTATCAACAGCATACTACCTGCCAGCACTACCAAACTTACAGGAGCATACAGCACCACATACCTATTACATCCAGTGATGTCTTCTCTGATGTAGAACTTCTCTTTCATGATCTCCTACATTTGGCCCAGACAACTATGACAATGACGAGGGGACATCCTCTGCGTCTGGATGAAAGAAGGTTTGTACACAAACATAGAAGAGGATTCTTTACGGTAAGAGCAGTGATACTATGGAACTCTCTGCCTGAGGAGGTGTTGATGGAAAGTTCACTAACAGAGGGGCCTGGACGTATTTCTGGAGTGTAATAATAGTACAGGCTATAGTAACTAGTAGTGATAAGTGGGAGGTGCCATATTCGATTTTGCGATATATCGCGAATATTCAAATAAATATGAGTCATATATTTGTCAAAATCGAATATTCGGCATTATTTTATTTATCGTGAATAATATGCGATTTAATTATTCGCGTATTGGGAATTGAACTTTGAATGGGGTATAAAGGCAACTTTCCTATTGGCTTGCTAGAATTAACGAATATAGAGAATCTCACGCTATATTCCAATATTAATTATCTTCGCTAATTCTAAAAAGGCAATAGGAAAGTTGCCTATAGACAGCTCTAAGTTGAATTCGCGATTCGAACATATACTCGCATTGCGAATTAAACTTAGAGCTGAGTTCCTAATGGTTGTATCGCTAGAAATGACGAAGATAACGAATATAGCACTATATTCTCAATCTTCGTTATATTCTAGAAAGCCAACCATTAGGAACTCAGCTCTAAGTTGAATTCGCAATGCAATTAATATAACCTGTAATACTCGCATTGCGAATTCAACTTAGAGCTGGGTTCCTAATGGTTGGCTTGCTAGAATATAACGAATATCACGAATTCACAAATATAGCACTATATTCTCAATCTTCGTTACATTCTAGCAAGTGCAATAACCATTAGGAACCCAGCTCTAAGTTGAATTCGCAATGCGAGTAATATAGGTTATATTAATCGCATTGCGATTACAAGTTAGTCAAATTTGTGAGATCGTGATTCACTCTATATGTGTAACGAATATTCACTATATTGCTATAACTTAGTTTTTTAGAATAATCGTCATTTTGTTTCCATATAGAAAACATGATGATTCCTTCCTCCTTAAGTTGCTTGTGGGCCAATTAATCATTGACCCACAAGAAAGAAGCAGGGAGGAATCATGTTTTCAGATGTTAAAAAATTATGAATGTTTGAAATAGCGAATATATAGCACTATATTCTAAATATTCGCGAATTAGCGAAGTTGCGATATTCGTGATTAATATTCGAATATTCGCGCTCAAAACACTAGTTACTAGAGAGGGGTCATTGATCCAGGGAGTTCTTCTGATTCCCTGATTGGAGTCCGGAAAGGAATTTTTCCCCCAAAGTGAGGAAAAATGGCTTCTACCTCACAGTTTTTTTTTTTTTGCCTTCCTCTGGATCAACTTGCAGGATAACAGGCTGAACTAGTTGGACAGATGTATTGTACAATTACAATTATGTAATTCACTATGTAATTCTTTCAGCAACATCTTGTTTTTTTCCACACAGACATGTTAGATTGTTAGATTCCTCACTTTTCCATAGGGTAGCATAGGAGGCGGGGTTGCTGTGGGGGCTTGTTTGAAAATTTGCTCTGGGGCCCAGTCAGCTCTAGTTACGCCACTGCTGGCCAATACACACTGTATTGGCTTGCTGTAATGTACTGGATACAGAGAAATAAAGATTTTCGGCACTACACTAGCCCAGAGATAATGTAATTTTTACAATACACACTGAATTGGCTTGCTGTAATGTACTGGATACAGGAAAATAAAGATTTTCGGCACTACACTAGGCCAGAGGTAATGTCATTTGGACAATACACACTCTATTGGCTTCCAGTAAGGTACTGGATACAGAAAAATACAGATTTTTAGCACTACACTAGGCCAGAGATAATGTAGTTTTTAAAATACACAATGTATTGGCATGCTGTAATGTACTGGATAAAGAGAAATACTGATTTTTGGCATTACAATATCCCAGAGATAATGTAATTTTTACAATACACACTGTATTGGCTTCCAGTAAGGTACTGGATACAGAAAAATACAGATTTTCAGCACTACACTAGCCCAGAGATAATGTAGTTTTGACAATACACACTGTATTCGGATGCAGTTCTATATTGGATACAAATTTGTCCCAAATAAAATGTATTCTCTGCGTGAATACTGTATATACGGTTGAGGCCTAAACGCACACTCAGATGTGCCCAAAAATAGTTAACTATGGCCAAAAAATAAAACATTCTATGCTGGAGTAATAAATAAAACAGTTGCGAATTAAACGCACACACAGATGTGGCACAAGTTAGGTTAATTTCCCCAGAACAAATAATTTCTTTGATGGTGCAGTGTATATCTCAGTGGCAGGCACACTGTAGTGAATACGCTCTTTTTTATAATGTCTTACCAACACACTGCTTTATGATGGTGCAGTGTATATCTCAGTAGCAGGCACACTGTAGTGAATATGCCCCTTTTTATAATATCTGCCCAACACACTGCTTATTGATGGCATATTGTAGATGTCACTAATCTGAAATCTTTCTGTCTTTTAGAAGTTATAAAAGCGATTTTCAAGCTCTGCTGCACTGCTGTCAAACATACACTCTAGTCCTTAAAAGGACTGTTAGGTCTTTCAATAAGGTTTTTGGAGTGAAATCAGTAAGATTAAAGCAAAACGCTATCTGTCCCTGCCAACTGTCTGCTCTCCCTGACGCTGAATGAGCCGAGAGCCGGACCTCAGCTCCTATATGAAATGGTATCACATGTTCCAGCCAGCCAATAAGTGTAAGGCATGCAGCTAACATGGCTATGGCCTTACACTGAGGGGAATTACTTACCTGGACCTTGATTGGCTACTTAGAAGGCGCCAAGTGTGTGGGGAGGAGACTTAAGCAATGTGACGAATAAACGTGGTGCTCGGCCAAATAAAGCCAAGCGCCGAGCATAGCGATGCTCGAGCCGAACCGATACTCGTCCGAGCTTGCTCACTCATCACTACTGAAGAGATCTACGGGGACCTCGAGAGTCCACCATGACAGGAGGTTTAACATATCTCTTCAACAAATATTTATGAAACACATTATGTATTTTGAATTTTCTGCCATATACAGTAGATGATAATGATGCCGAAAAACATTCCTCCTTAGGAATAACAGAAGTATCTGAACCAGAAAAAGCACCAAGCTGTGGGTGAAACCCATATGCCCCAATAAATGGCGACTTACCAGTGGACTCCTGTCTACGATTATTTATGGCAAACTCTGCTAAAGACAAAAACTAGGACCACTCCTCCTGGTTCTCAGAGGCAAAACATCTTAAGTAAGTCTTCAGGATTTGATTAGTGTCTGTCCGTTCGACTGGGGATGAAAAGTCAAAGAAAAAGACAGTTATACGCCCGTCGAGTACAAAACGTCTTCCAGAATCCCAGGATCCGAAAAAAAACGTCAGAGGAAATGCCATGGAGTTTCACAATGTTATCAAAAAACACTTGAGCAAGTGATTTAGCATTAGGTAGGCTAGACAGCGCTATAAAGTGCACCATTTTACTAAAACGATCAAACACCACCAAAATAACAGTCTTTCCTAACAAATTAGGAAGATCAGTTAAAAAATCCATAGATAAGTGAGTCCATGGTCTGGATGGGATAGGCAACGGAAGTTAGGATCCGGAAGGCCGAGTATGTGTCAATTTAGTGCGTGCACAGATACTACAGGCCGACACATAGTCCTCAGCACACTTATGCAACCCCGGCCACCAGAATCTACGAGAGATGAGGTCGGCGGTAGATCTGCTCCCAGGTTGTCCCATAAGAACCGTACAGTGATGTTCCTCAAACACCTTGTAATGCAATTCCGATGGCACAGACAATTTCCCAGAGGGACAAGAATCCGGTACATCTCCCTGGGCCTCTAACACCTTAACCTCTAAGTCAGGGTATGGAGCGGATATCACCACCCCTTCCAATAGAATCGGACTCCAATTTTCAAAATCACCACCTCCGGGAAAACTATGTGACAAGGCACCTGCCTTGACGTTCTTAACCCCAGGACAATAAGTGACAGTGAAATTGAATCTGGTGAAAAACAAAGACCATTTGGCCTGCCCCGGGTTCAGTCATTTAGCCGACTCCAGGTAAGCCAAGTTTTTGTGATTTGTGAACACCGCGATCGAATGAATCGCCCCTTCCAATCGCCCCTGTTACCCACATCGTAACTTCTTTCTGGGGAAGAGAGTTTTTTAGAGAAAAAGTCACATGGACGCCATTTACCAGGCGATGGGCCCTGCGATAAAACTGCTCCTACTCCCACCTCAGACACGTCCACCTCCACAATGAAAGGTTGTGATACATCCGGCTGCACCAGTATAGGGGCAAAAGAGAAGCACTCCTTAACCGCAGAAAAAGCTTGCAATGCCAAATCAGACCACACTGAGACATCCGTCCTTTTCTTAGTCATGTCAGTTAAGGATTTCACCACTGTTGAATAGTTCTGAATACATTTTCGGTAATAATTGGTAAACCCCAAAAACTGCATGAGAGCCATCAGATTTTCGGGTCGATCCCAGTGCAATACAGCACGGACTTTCTCCTGATACATTTGAAAACCCGAAGACGACAACAGGTATACCAAAAATTGCACCTCGTGTACAGCAAAAACACACTTCTCTAATTTTGCATACAATTTATTATTCCTTAGGATCTGCAACACCTGTCTAACGTGATCCTGATGTATCTCCACGTCTGGAGAAAAAATTTGTATGTCCTCCAAATACACGACTACAAACCTCTCCATCAGGTGATGAAAAATGTTATTCACAAAATTCTGGAAAACCGCAGTAGCATTGGTCAACCCAAAAATTAAACACTTGTTGCCAGTCTGAAAGATCTCCTGCCACTCACTGTCTTGGTACGTCTGTATGTCTTGGTACGTCCATGACAGGCAGGGTGACAATATGTGGCTGAGACAGCAGGGTGCAAGCATGGCTGTGAGCCAGCAGGGTTGCAGCAGTGTAAGCTCTGGAGCCAAACATGTCCGGAAACAACTAGTGATGCACGGCTTCACAGAGGCAGTAACAGGCAGTCATCACACAGTCAAATGCCATACTCACCGGTGTGGGAATTTTTCATCAAGCTGCCGGAGGTCATAAGTGCGGCCGTACGTAAGATCTGTCGACAGAAGGTAAAGTGTGGCGAGGGTGCCAATGCACTGCATTAACACATTGAGCGTCACCATCAGGTGTCCTGAGTAAACCATGCGCTAATGGCAATGCTGCCTCTGTGTTCTCATGCTTTGATTTGAGAGCCAATGTCCTCCTCTGCCTACTCATCCTCCACCTTCGCCTCAGCCTTCACTGTAGGCACAGTTCTGAGTGGTGGTGGTCCTCCAGCATACCACCAGTGCAGAGCATGGCGGTGTCACTCTGTTCTGCACCTGGCCAGCCTGAGTGAACTGAGTCACACCAGGGCAAAACTGCTTGGTGTCATGTTGACTCCTCTTGCTGTTGCCACTCTCATTATTCTGATCACTGATGGGGGCCACTAGTGTCCTTGTTTGGCCTCGTTGACATCACTGTTTATTTTTCCCTTTTTCTTTTTGGACCCACTCCTGTTTTTTCCTTACCAATGCTGATCAAATACTGGTGCAAAAAATCTTTCAAATACTGACCGTGTGGCAGAGGCCATTAAAGTCCTGCATGCAGGACTTCTTTTCCATCTAAATAAAACTGATATCAGTTTCAAATGGCCAAAACTCATGCAAATGGAGCATGAAGCCTCTATCACATAGAAAAAAAAAACACAATGCAACAGCACTCTGCAAACCAAATAAAGTACAATAATGCCATAGTAATAGAAAATATTCTGGAGCTAATGCTACACAAATTTTGTAAATTTGAGATTCTTGGCAAATACATTTGGTACAAAATTATTTGGGCCCGTCAAGGCGATCTCTGTAAGACGGGTACCTAACACTAAATGCTACCTGCTATGTGCCATAACGGCCACCATAAAATTCAGGGAGTGCAGGTTCCACATGCATGCTGGGTCCACTCTGCTTTTTATTATTTTTGGCACCAAAAATGATAAAAGCAGAGCAGACCCAGCATGCATGTGGAACCTGCACTCCCTGAATTTTATGGTGGTCGTTATGGCACATAACGTGTGTCAGACGGGCCCAAATAATTTTGTACAAAATGTATTTGCCAAGAATCTCAAATTTACAAAATTAGTGTAGCATTAGCACCAGAATATTTTCTATTACTATGGCATTATTGTACTTTATTTGGTTTGCAGAGTGCTGTTGCATTGTGTTTTTTACTATGTGATAGAGGCTTCATGCTCCATTTGCATAAGTTTTGGCCATTTGCAACTGAAATCGGTTTTATTTATATGGAAAAGAAGTCCTGCATGCAGGACTTTAATGGTCTCTATCACACAGTCAGTATTTGAAAGATTTTTTGCACCAGTATTTGATCAGCATTGGTAAGGAAAAAACAGGAGTGGGTCCAAAAAGAAAAAGGGAAAAATAAACTGTGATGTCAACGAGGCCAAACAAGGACACTAGTGGCCCCCATCAGTGATGAGAATGATGAGAGTGGCAACAGCAAGAGGAGTCAACATGACACACATTTGGTGCCAAAAATAATAAAAAGCAGAGTGGACCCAGCATGCATGTGGAACCTGCACTCCCTGAATTTTATGGTGGCCGTTATGGCACATAGCAGGTAGCATTTAGTGTTAGGTTCCCATCTTACAGAGATCGCCTTGACGTGCCAAAATCATTTTGTACAAAATTTATTTGCCAAGAATCTCAAATTTACAAAAAAAGCGTAGCATTAGCACCAGAATATTTTCTATTACGATGGCATGATTGTACTTTATTTGGTTTGCAGAGTGCTGTTGCATTGTGTTTTTTTTCTTTGTGTCTCTAGCCATGGCAGCGTGCAATTGTGCATTGGGATGTGCTGACTGACCCTCTTTTTCTTTGCTCTATTACATAGTACCCTGTACTATGCCCCCTTATACCCTGCATTCTGCCCCATTACCACACCCTGTACAGTGTTTCTAATCATACCCCGTACTGTTCCCTCTTATACCCGGTTATCCAGTCACTGTATGGTGGCATTACCCAGTTACTGTATGGAGATGTTATCCAACCACTGAATGCTGGTGTTATCTAGTTACTGTATAGCAGCATTATCTGGTTAGTGCATGGCAGTGTTATCCAGTCACTATATGATGGTGTTATCTAGTCACTGTATGGAGGTGGTATGCAGTCCCTGTATGCGGGTTTTATTCTGTCACAGTATGGTGGTGTTATCTAGTCACTGTATAGCGGTGATATTAAGTCACGATATGATGGTGTTATCTAGTCACTGTATGGAGGTGTTATGCAGTCCCTGTATGGGGGTTTTATCCTGTCACAGTATGGTGGTGTTATCCAGTCACTGTATGGTGGTGTTATCAAGTCACTCTATGGCGGTGTTATCCAGTCACTGTATGGTGGTGATATACGGTCACTGTATGGCGGTGGTATCCAGTCACTATATGATGGTGTTATCTAGTCACTGTATGGAGGTGTTATGCAGTCCCTGTATTGGGGTTTTATCCTGTCACAGTATTGTGGTGGTATCCAGTCCCTGTATGGTGGTGTTATCAAGTCACTCTATGACGATGGTATCCATTAATTTCTGGTCCAGTCATCACCACCTTACTATCCAGAATCCCACAATGCCTATCTTCCATATCCTCCTTCTTCTCCTCTCGCTTTCTAAAACTTAACATGGATAAAACAGAATTCATCATTGTAATGGACCGATAAGCACACAACTCCGTTTAGACAATATTCCCCTTTCAGACACACCAGCATTTACTGCAAGCACCAATTTCCAGAACTGCAAGCACATGAATGCTCCATACTCCCGAACAGGAAATACATGAATGCTGTATACAGTCGAACAGGAAAAACCCTACAAACAGTTTACACTCCTGGCAGTCGCACTGTAACAGCATACACTCCAATTCCCCCCAAGAACGAGATGACACTTCGCTTGAGGGTTAAGCAGACCAGCATGTACTGGCCCATACAGCCTCTTTTATTTACATGTTCAGTCCAGAGGAACACCCCCTGGACTTCTACATTAATCATAAAATAACATAAAGGAATGACAATCCCGCACACAGTGCACATTCCCTACCCTCTGCCTGTGATATACCGTATATACTCGAGTATAAGCCGAGTTTTTCGGCACAAAATTTGTGCCGAAAAACCCGAACTCGGCTTATACTCGAGTCATAAATTAAAACTGTGAAGAGCGGAGTGGGAGGAGGAGCGGGGGGAGGAGCTGGGGGCGGGCATTTGCGGCAGGGCCGATGCGCTCACTGCGCTCCGGCCCCACCGCTCATGTATACTTTTTAAATTTGATTATACTATACACTTATTACAATTCTTGCCCCCACTGTACCTCATTACATGCGGCAGGCGGGCAGTGAATACTTCAGGCCGGGCGGACGAGAGCAGCGTGACTTGCTGATGTCACGTGCCTGCCCGGCCTGCTTTATGAATGAAGCAGGCGGCGCAGGCACGTGACGTCAGTCACACTGCGCTCGCTCTCCCGCCCGGCCTGAAGGATTCACTGCCCGCCTGCCGCATGTAATGAGGTACAGTGGGGGCAAGAATTGTAATAAGTGTATAGTATAATCAAATTTAAAAACTATACATGAGCGGTTATGAGAGGATGGGGGGGATGTGGATGGCACTGTTATGGGATGAGGGGATGTGGATGGCACTGTTATGGGGGATCTGTTATAGGATGGGGATCTGTGGATGCCATCCACAGCCCCCATCCCATAAGTGCCATCCACATCCTCCCCTTCCCATAACAGTGTCATCCACATCCCCTCATCCCATAAGTGCCATCCACATCCCCCATCCCATAACAGTGTCATCCACATCCCCTCATCCCATAAGTGCCATCCACATCCCCCTTCCCATAACAGTGTCATCCACATCCCCCTCATCCCATAAGTGCCATCCACAGCCCCCCATCCCATAACAGTGTCATCCACAGATCCCCCATAACAGTGCGTCATCCACAGATCCCCCCATAACAGTGCGTCATTCACAGATCCCCCCCATAACAGTGCGTCATCCACAGATCCCCCATAACAGTGACATCCATTTCCACCTCGGCTTATACTCGAGTCACTACTTTTCCCAGGTTTTTTTGGGTAAAATTAGGGGGGTCGGCTTATACTCGGGTCGGCTTATACTCGAGTATATACGGTAATTACTAAACACAATGGGCTAACTTATTATCACCGGCATGAAAATATACAGTTTTATAGAATATTCATAACTTCAAAACTATGCATGGGATTTCAATAAAAATTACATATTCATCATCAATCCATTCAGGGGAACAACATATCCAAAAATGGTATGAATTAGACCGGGGGTTCGTAAATTAGTAAAAAGTGTCTTTGTGACCTACTGCCAGCATGGCTTTCCAGCCCAAACCAGTTCCACAGAGTCTTCTGTCCTGGAGACAATTGGGAAGTAATCCAATTATCTCCCAGGACAGAGGCAAAACTCCATTCAGCACATGTTAGTAAAAAGACACAAAAATACATAACTCCTATTATACTGAACAGAACCCCCACAATCCCCAGATGGCTTGGATCCGAGCACTCAATATATCCGAACAGCGCTCACATGCCACAAACACAGTAAAATCTTCATGGGGTTTAAGCTTAGCATGGGCTGATGAGAGGGGCCATAATCCTGGGGTAGAAGGGGGGCAACCAGGCTTCTCCAGCACCCAGTGGCAAAGTTGGTTTCGGCACAATCATCTTTCCCCCATCTTGCTCAACCCCCCCAACAGACCTATGTATCACGATCAATGGCTGCACACTCTCCCCGATCAACCATGTCTGCTACCTTGGAGTGACCTTGAATTCTGCTCTCTCTTTCCAACCGCACATCTAAGCCCTTTCCACCACCTGCTGCCTCCAACTCAAAAAAATCTCCCGCATCCACGCTTTCCTCTACTTTGAGTCTGCGAAAATGCTTGTACATGCCCTCATCATCTCCCGCCTAGACTACTGCAGCGTTCTCCTCTGTGGCCTTCCATCTAGCACTCTCACACCCCTCCAATTTATCCTCAACTCTGCTGCTCGTCTAATCCACCTGTCACCCTGCTTCTCCTCTCTGCGAATCCCCTCACTGGCTCCCCATTTCCCAGCGAATTCAGTTCAAAATACTAACAAATACATAAAAGGCTATCCACAACATGTCCCCTCCCTACATCTCTGAGCTACTTTCCCGATACATCCCCATACCCAATCTCCAATCCTCACAAGACCTCCTTCTCTCCTCTCCTCTTATCACCTCTTCCCACAATCGCCTCCAAGATTTCTCCCGTGCATCCCCCACACTCGCTACCCCAACATATGAGACTCTCACCTACAGTGGAATCCTTCAAAAGAAGCCTAAAAACCCACCTCTTCAGACAAGCCTACAACCAGTTACTCTGGTGCCTCTATACCGCCATGACATCCTTTATCCTCTCCTACTGTGTCCTTCTCCCATACCATATAGACTGTAAGCCCTCACGGGCAGGGTCCTCTCTCCTTTTGTACCAGTTTGTAACTCGTCTTGTTTATGATTAGTGCAATTTTCTGTATTATGTATGTATACCCCTTATCATATAGAATGAATAGCGCTTATAATAATAAATAATAATTGTATGGCAGTGTTATCCAGTCACTGTATGGTGGTGTTATCCAGTTACTGTATGATGGTGTTATGCAGTCACTGTATGGTGCTGATATCCAGTCCTGGTATGGGGCTATAACATTACAGTGTTTGTTATCCAGTTATGGTATGAGATATTATTCAGTATGGTGGTGTTATTTAGTTTGTGTATGTTGGTAATATAGTCACTAAATCTATTATTATTTGGGGGTAGGGCTAATACAATATACTGTACTGAAGTACATGATACTGTAGTGTGGCTGCATTTCCCAATAGAGTAAATGCGCTTTGAAGAACACAGTAAACACCACTGACCACCAGGCCCAGACTGCACTCTGTCAGCCTTCTTTACTATAGCATGTGCAACGTGGTGCCCCCCCAGGGCCGATCGTGTCCTAGGTTTATAGGAATGCCAAGTGGTGTGGTGCGGCCTTAATAGTCTCTGTGCGTGTCACAATGTTCCTACCTGGATATCGTCAGGGTTAGACTCTGAAGCAATGGCGGGGAATAATGGCGGAGGTAGAGAAATAGTCAAGTCCAGACATTTATAAAGTTTAAAAGCATTACTTGAAACATACGTACAACTTGCATCCGTACAAGAAGTGGTGTTTCTCTTGGTTCATGCAGGTTTTGGCATAAACTGGCAGCCAAACTTCAATATTCTGCTTTATCTCTCTGCTGTGCTAAACTCAGCTTTAGTCTGGTGGCCGGACTTTAGGACTGTTCTGGTACCTTTGGAGTGGGAAGCCTTTGGCTGTTGACCCCCTCGCAACACTCTGTTGGTTAATTTGTAAGGAGTCAGGGTGATTCTCCTATCCTTCCAACTCTAGACTAGACTGCAGACAGACTAAGAATGACTGAAAACTAGAGTTGAGCGAACCCGAACTGTATAGTTCGGGTTCGTACCGAATTTTGGGGTGTTCGGGACATGGACCCGAACCCAAACATTTTAAAAAAAGTTTGGGTTCGGGTCCGTTCGGCGATTTCTTCCCGCTTTCTGAAGGGCTGCAAAGCAGCCAATCAGCAAGCATTTTACTTCTTGCCCTAAGAAGCCATCACAGCCATGCCTACTAATGGCATGGCTGTGATTGGCTGAGTGTAGAATGTGAACCATCCTCTTTATAAGCTGGAGTCATGTAGTGCCACACATCAGTCTGCTGAATTGAGATTAGAGCAAGGTTGCTGCTGGTGCGATCAGGAACAGAAATCTGAAGAACCTGTGCAACTTTAATCCACAAGATACAGCACATAGAGAGGGAGGGAGCCTCAACAATCCATCATTTCTGTACCCTGCCACTGCCAGGTAGATTTTTTTTGTAATCCATATGTTACTGGGGTGGGGGTCGGCGGCCATTTTAGGCACTGCAGTGTACTGCATGTCTGCAAGCCTGCCAGGGACATCAGCCTAATCCTCCTATTTTGTAGCTCAGTAAAGGAAAAAAAAACTTTTTTTCTGGCTGCTCAAGTCCCCTATATTGCCTACTGTATGTTTTAGGGATGACATAGTCCATTTGTCTAGCCTGGATTCTGTGGAGCCACAGAGCACTTGTGTATACAATGCACTAAACCGTATATTCCATTTCAGCTAGTGCATCAGTGTATTTTAGTTAAAAAAGTGGTCATCCTGATCCACCAAGCCAATTTTACACTGCCAAAATATATATTTAAACAAAGCAATAGCTGATCTTAGGGAGACCAGCTACAAAAATACCGTGGAGCCTCACTTAAGAGTCTCAAACACAGCAATCCAAAGTGCAAAGCTCCCTGGGAAACATAAAATGCAAAAAGATTGTGGAGCCCCAGTTATGGGTCTACAACACAGTGAAAGCCAGATATCCCTCAAAGGAAGGAAAAACAAGCAAAGGGGTGTCTCCATTACAGAGATCACCAAAACCATCATATTAAGTGGCCCCTATGTCAAAATCCCGCTCTTTTACAAGCTTTAAGGATGTGACGGGGAAGACCTAAGCAAGTTATCCATCCACAGACAGCTGTTTCGGGGTGTTGCCCCTCATCAGTGTAGAGTAGGATTCTGGCTAACCGGGAGCGATGCTTTGGTGACTACTCAAACAAAGCAATAGCTGATCTTAGGGAGACCAGCTACAAAAATACCGTGGAGCCTCACTTAAGAGTCTCAAACACAGCAACTCCAAAGTGCAAAGCTCCTGGGAAACATAAAATGCAAAAGATTGTGGAGCCCCAGTTATGGGTCTACAACAAGGAAAGCCAGATATCCCTCAAGGAAGGAAAAACAAGCAAAGGGTGTCTCCATTACAGAGATCACCAAAACCACCATATTAAGTGGCCCCTATGTCAAAATCCCGCTCTTTTACAAGCTTTAAGGATGTGACGGGGAAGACCTAAACAAGTTATCCATCCACAGACAGCTGTTTCGAGGTGTTGCCCCTCATCAGTGTGGAGTAGGATTCTGGCTAACCGGGAGCGATGCTTTGGTGACTACTCAAACAAAGCAATAGCTGATCTTAGGAGACCAGCTACAAAAATACCGTGGAGCCTCACTTAAGAGTCTCAAACACAGCAATCCAAAGTGCAAAGCTCCCTGGGAAACATAAAATGCAAAAAGATTGTGGAGCCCCAGTTATGGGTCTACAACACAGTGAAAGCCAGATATCCCTCAAAGGAAGGAAAAACAAGCAAAGGGGTGTCTCCATTACAGAGATCACCAAAACCATCATATTAAGTGGCCCCTATGTCAAAATCCCGCTCTTTTACAAGCTTTAAGGATGTGACGGGGAAGACCTAAGCAAGTTATCCATCCACAGACAGCTGTTTCGGGGTGTTGCCCCTCATCAGTGTAGAGTAGGATTCTGGCTAACCGGGAGCAATGCTTTGGTGACTACTCAAACAAAGCAATAGCTGATCTTAGGGAGACCAGCTACAAAAATACCATGGAGCCTCACTTAAGAGTCTCAAACACAGCAATCCAAAGTGCAAAGCTCCCTGGGAAATACCCCTTTGCTTGTTTTTCCTTCCTTTGAGGGATATCTGGCTTTCACTGTGTTGTAGACCCATAACTGGGGCTCCACAATCTTTTTGCAAAATATATATTTGACATTTCTGCGGTGAAAAAGAGAATCCGTGTAATTTTGGGGGAAAAACCGTATTCCTTGTCCACAAAACAGTTCTGCATACACCGTCCAACGACATATTTTATATTTCTGCATGGAAATAGTGCTTCTTTGTTTTTTATTGAAAAAAAACGTTATTCAAGGTCCACCAAACAGTCTGAAATACCCATTACAACCACCTATTTCACATTGCTGCTGTGAAATACAGCACAAGTGTATTTTTTTTGCCAAAAAAGTGGAAATCCTGATCCACAAAGCATTTTGAAATACACCGCCTAAATACCGATTTCACATTACAGCTGAGAAATAGTGCATTATTGTTTTTTTTGTGTGAAAAAAGCCAAATTCCTGCTTCACAAAGGAGTTGTACATGCACGGTATGAATACCTACATTTAATTTACAGCAGTGAAAAACTGCATTTGTGAATTTTGGTGACAAAAGCTGTGACATAGTCCATTAGTCTAGCCTGGGCTCTGTGGTGCCACAGAGCACTTTTGTATACTATGCACTAAACCGTATATTCAATTTCAGCTACCAAATATTGCATCAGTGTATTTTAGTTTAAAAAAAGTGGTCATCCTGATCCACCAAGCCTATTTTACACCACCAAAATATATATTTGACATTTCTGCAGTGAAATAGAGCATCCGTGTAATTTTTGGGGGATAAACCGTATACCTTGTCCCCAAAAGTGTTCTGCATACACCGTCCAACGACATATTTTATACTTCTGCATGGAAATAGTGCTTCTTTATTTTTATAGAAAAAAAATGTTATTCAAGGTCCACCAAACAGTCTGAAATACACATTACAACCACCTATTTCACATTGCTGCTGTGAAATACAGCATAAGTGTATTTTTTTTTTTACAAAAGAGTGGTAATCCTGATCCACAGAGCATCTTGAAATACACCGCTTAAATACCGATTTCACATTACAGCTGAGAAATAGTGCATTATTTTTTTGTTGTGGGGAAAAAAACAATATTCTTGCTTCACAAAGCAGTTGTACATACACACTATAAATATCGAATTTAAATTTACAGCAGTAAAAAACTGCATTTTGGGGTTTTATTGAAAAAAGCTGTGTTTTAGGCCGAAAAAACTGTTGTGCTTCCGTTGTTTAAATAATTATTTCCAATTTATAACAGGCTAATACTGCATTAGTGAATTTTGGTGACCAAATCCGTGTTCTGGGTCCCCATATCTGGTGTCCATACATAGTATAAATATCTACTGTTAATGTACAGCAGTTAAAAACTGCATTTTGCGGTTTTATTGAAAATAGCCATGTTTTAGGCCGGAAAACAATGTCGTGCATCCATCGTTTAAACAATTATTTCCAATTTATAACAGTCTAATACTGCATTTGTGAATTTTGGTGACTAAATCCGTGTTCTGGGTCCCCAAATCTGGTGTCCATACATAGTATAAATATCTACTGTTAATGTACAGCAGTTAAAAACTGCATTTTGGGGTTTTATTGAAAATAGCCGTGTTTTAGGCCAAAAAAAAATGTTGTGCATCCATCGTTTAAATAATTATTTCCAATTTACAACAGTCTAATACTGCATTTGTGAATTTTGGTGACCAAATCCATGCTCGGGGTCCCCAAATCTGGTGTCCATACATATTATAAATATCTACTTTTAATGTTCAGCATTTAAAAACTGCATTTTGGGGATTTATTGAAAAAAGCCGTGTTTTAGGCCAGAAAAACTGTTGTGCATCCGGCGTATAAATAATTAATTTAAATTTACAGCAGTGAAATACTAATTTTCTGTATTTTAATACAAAAATACTTGTTCTTGTCCACAAACCACTTGTGCGACAGCGTACCAAAAAAAAAATTAACATTTCCACATAGAAATTGAGAATCAGTGTATTTTGGGCACAAAAAACATTATTCTGGGTCCACAGAGCATTTTTATGACACGGGCACTGCCTTAGCGAACGTAATTGTCGACTAGTGGGAGGTAAATTGGCCCCCGGGAGAGATTAATCTTTCAGCTTGGTGGGTGAACGGAAATAATGAGGAGAACATCAAATAGGGGACGTGGGCATGGTCGTGGTGGTGTTGGTGGAGCTCCTGTTGCTGGGAGAGGATGTGGCCGCTCAACGCCAACTACCGCTCCAAGTCAAACACCTTCTTCTGCTGCGAGTAGGCGACAGAATCTGCAGCGTTATTTGATAGGCCCAAATGCCTCTCTACGGATGGTGTAGAAAGAACATGTACAGGCGATAGTAGATTGGGTGGCTGACAGTGCCTCCAGTTCCTTCACAGTATCTAACACCCATCCTCTGCAGAGAGCTCAGAGTTGGCACCTGCAGCCCATGCCCATCAGTCTTCCACCTCACCCCCTTGCAAATCAGCCAAGCAGTCAGAGCCCCAAATCATGCAGGAAAGTCTCATGGTTTTTTATGACTCTGTTGGCAGGGTTTCCCCGTCACATCAACCTAGCCCTGCCCCAGAAAAGGAAGACCTTGAATGCACTGATGCTCAACCACTTTTGTTGCAGGATGGAGACATGGGAATACCGCCACAAAACGTCTCTGATGATGACGAAACACAGGTGCCAACTGCTGTGGCTTTCTGCAATGTGCAGACCGACGAGGAGGGCAGGGGTCATGAATGGGTGGAAGATGATGTGGTGGATGATGAAGTCCTAGACCCAGACTGGAATGAAGGTCGTGCTAGTGAGGCGTGTAGTTCTAAGGAAGAGACGGTGGTCGCACAGAAGCAACAGCATAGCAAAAGAGGGAGCAGGGTGCAAAAGCACTGTCCACCGCACCCAGGCACCGAGCACACCAAGGCCTGCTTCAAGGAGTTCATTGGTGTGGCAGTTCTTCACACAATGTCCTGACGACAAGACACAAGTGGTTTTTATGTTGTGCCATCAGAGCCTGAGGCGAGGCATAAACGTTCTAAACCTGAGCACAACCTGCATGACCAGGCATCTACATGCAAAGCATGAACTGCAGTGGAGTAAACACCTTAAAATCAAGGAACTCTATCATGCTCCTCCTGCTCCCTCTTCTGCTGCTGGCTTGGCCTCTCCCTCCACCTCTGGCGTCACTGTGGCACCTGGCGACCAGCAAACAGAGGATGTTCCACCAAAACCACCACATACGACACCATCACCAAGCATCTCCGCCATGTCACAGGGCAGCATTCAGCTGTCCATCTCCCAAACATTGGAGAGAATAGAGGAAATACCCACCTACCCACCCTCGAGCCCTAGCCCTGAATGCCAGCATTTCAAAATGACTGGCCTTTGAAATGTTGTTATTCCGTCTGGTGGAGATGGACTGTTTCAAACAGCTGATGGCGGTTGCTGTCCCCCAGTATGTCCCACCATTACTTTTCCAGACGAGTCGTCGCTTCTCTGCACAACCAAGTGGAGGATAAAATCAAGTGTGCGCTGCGCAACGCCATCTGTGTCAAGGTCCACATAACCCCAGATACATGGACCAGTAAGAACGGCCAGGTCAGCTATATCTCACTAACTGCACACTGGGTAAACGTAGTGGCGGCTAGGCCTGAGGCGGATAACAGTTTGGCGCATGTCCTTCCACCACCGAGGATCGCAGGGCATTATTCGTTGCCTCCTGTTGCTTCCTCCTCCTACTCCGCATCATCCTCCTCCTACTCCTCTTCTACAACCCCCACATCCGGTCATCGAAAGAACCTCACCCCCAACTTCAGCACAGCCCAGAGTAAACGTCAGCAGGCGATTTTAAAACTTATGTGTTTGGGTGACAAACCCCACATGGCACAGGGGCATAGAACAGCAGACTGATGAGTGGTTGCTACCGGTGAGCCTCAAGCCCGGCCTGATGGTGTGCGATAATGGGCGAAATCTCGTTGCAGCTCTGGGACTATCCGGTTTGATGCCCATCCCTTGCCTGGCGCATGTGCTGAATGTGGTGGTGCAGAAGTTTCTTAAAAACTACCCAGACATGTCAGGGCTGCTGATGAAAGTGCGGTCCGTATGTGCGCGTTTCGGCGTTCTCACCCTGCTGCTGCTCGCCTGTCTGCTTTACAGCATAACTTTGGCATTCCTGCTCACCGCCCCATATGCGACATGCCCACCTCAACCTTACATATGCAGAAGAGACTGTGCGAGGAGCAGCAGGCGATAGTGGAGTTTCAGATGCAGTTTGCAGGGGTCAGTCGCTCTGCGGATCAGCACCAACAGTGACTGGGCCTGCATGCGTACTTAACCAACATGGCCAGTGCTGATGACACCGTTGTTAGCATTACAATACCACGTCTATGTCTCCTTGAAAAAAATATTACGGCGATGATGGAAAAGGATGCGGCACAGGAGGAGGAGGAAGAGGGTGCATTTCACAGGGTTTCAGGCAGGTCATACAGAAGTGGCTCAGAGGGTGGGTTCCTGCACCAGCAGGATGAGGTAGAGGAGGAGGAGGAGGAGGAACCGGTTTCACTGCAGGGTTGCTCCCTACGCAGCTCAGGGCCATCACTGGAGCGTGGCTGGGGGGATACGGCGGACACAGACGATACACCACCTACAGAGGACAGCTTATCGTTACCTCTGGGCAGCCTGGCACACATGAGCAACTACATGCTGCAGTGCCTGCGCAACGACAGCAGAGTTACCCACATTTTAACTTGTGCTGCCTGGGTTGCCATTTTGCTGGATCCCTGGTACAAGGACAACGTGCCCACCTTAATTCCCGCACTGGAGCGTGATAGGAAGATGTGCGACTTCAAGCGCACCCTGGTAGGCGCGCTCCTGAGGGCATTCCCAACTGACACGGGGGGACAAGTGGAAGCACAAGGCGGAGGAGAAAGAGGTCGCCAACGCAGCTGTGTCACGACCAGCTCCTCAGACAGCAGGGTTAGCATGGCCTATATGTGGAAAAGAAAGTTTTGTCACCGCGCCACAGCAAACTGCACCACCAGCTGATAGGGAATGTGTTAGCAGGAGGCAGCATTTCAACAACATGGTGGAACAGTACATGTTCACACGCCTCCATGTACTGACTGATGGTTCTGCCCCATTCAACTTCTGGGTCTCCAAATTGTCCACATGGCCAGAGCTTGCCCTTTATGCCTTGGAGGTGCTGGCCTGCCCTGCGGTCAGTGTATTGTCTGAATGTGTATTTAGCATGGCAGGGAGCGTCATTACAGACAAACGCAGCCGCTGTCCACAGCCAATGTGGACAAGCTTACGTTCATTAAAATGAATCAGGCATGGATCCCACAGGACTTGTCCGTACCTTGGGCAGAATAGACATTTATAACTGCCTCGCCCTCAACCACACATTCTTGTATTCCAGGGCACTTCTTTGATGAATCTTTTTTTTTTATTGTACCATTATTTTGGGGGCAACCCCAAGTTGAATGAACCTATCCTCTGTCTGGATGTCAGGGGCCTAAAATTCTGTCGCCTGCTGCTTTGGCGGGTGACATCAAGCTTGATTTTCTGCTATGGGACCTCTCTCCTCTGTCTGGCTGCTGGGGCCTAAATAACTGAAAGTGGCATTTTCCATTTCTTGGTGACATGAAGCCTGATTTTCTGCTATGGGACCTCTCTACTCTGTCTGGGTGCCAGGGGCCTACAATTCAGAAAATCACCTATTGCTTTGGTGGGTAACATTATCCTCTTTATACTGTCAAATGACCTTTACATTGTCTGGCTGTCAGGGGCCTATATTTTGTTTCATCGCTTGCTGCATTGGAGGGAGACATTAAACTCTTTAGACTGTCAAATGACCTCTACATTGTCTGGTTGTCATGGTCCTATATTTTTTTTCATCGCCTGCTGTATTGGTGGGAGACATTAACCTCTATTTACTGTCAAATGACCGCCCCATTGTCTGGTTGTCAGGGTCCTATATTTTGTTTCATCGCTTGCTGCATTGGTGGGAGACATTACACTCCTTTTACTATCAAATGACCACCCCCATTGTCTGGTTCTCAGGGGCCTATATTTTGTTTCATTGCCTGCTGTATTGGTGGGTAGAGGAATCCCGAACTATTTGCCGGTGAACAGTTCCTGGCGAACATCGCTTGTTCGTGGAGGGCGAACATATGCGATGTTCGGTCCACCCCCTATACATCATCATTGAGCAAACTTTGACCCTGTACCTTACAGTCAGCCTACACATTCCAGCCAATCAGCATACCCTCCCTCCCACCTCTTATCAAAAAGCAAGGACAGCATCCATCTTAGATTCATTCCGAAGCTCCAGTGTTAGTTAGAGCAGGGAGAGTGCTGCTGCTGCTGAATTAATATAGGGATTCTAGGGAAAACATTAGCTACTAGTGTTCTGTGTCCACTCCAGTCCTCAAAGACTCATCTGCTGTAAGGACAGCATCCTTACAGCCAGGGGCGTACATAGAAATCACTGGGCCCCATAGCAAGAATCTGAATTGGGCCCCCTAACCCCGCCCAGTACCCACCTCTGGCCCATCCCACCTCATGTCCTGGCTCCTCCCCTGCCACACCCCCATTTGCCCATAAAGAAATGTTTACATACGTCTGTACGTATTTGTACTAACTCACAGAATGAAGGGCACAGGACAATTTTGAGGCAAAGGAAATGCAGTAGGAACCAAACCCTGTGGTATCTGAATCCATGGGACTCCTGTGGATATTCCATAAAGGTTTTATTTACAGTTCTATGTAACACTACCAATAACACAGTGATAGCTCTCTGATTAACGAAAATGTAGTAGTGTTACCTGCAGTCCTATGTAAAACCACAGATAACACTAGTGCTGATAATGTGGTAGTGTTACTTGCAGTCCTATGTAAAACTACAGATAACACTAGTGTAGATCATGTGGTAGTGTTACCTGCAGTCCTATGTAAAACCACAGATAACACTAGTGCTGATAATGTGGTAGTGTTACCTGCAGTCCTATGTAAAACCACAGATAACACTAGTGTAGATCATGTGGCAGTGTTACCTGCAGTCCTATGTAAAACCACAGATAACACTAGTGCTGATAATGTGGTAGTGTTACCTGTGTCCTCAGTGTGCCTCCCTGTGTCTCTCCCATGGGCTCCATGCTGGCGGCGTTGTCTCCTCTTCCATCTTCTTCTTGCCCCGCACAGAACGTCCTGATGCAGCTGCGTCAAGACATAGAAACACTGTGGGTATGGTGATGGTGACACACACACAAAGGTACAGAAGCACACACAGGGACAGACACACTCAGAGGGACAGATGCATTCACAGGGACAGACACACTCAGAGGGACAGATGCATTCAGAGGGACAGACGCACTCAGAGGGACAGACACACTCACAGGGACAGACACAATCAGAGGGACAGACGCAATCAGAGGGACAGACGCACTCAGAGGGACAGACGCACTCAGAGGGACAGACGCACTCAGAGGGACAGACGCACTCACAGGGACAGACGCAATCAGAGGGACAGACGCACTCAGAGGGACAGACGCACTCAGAGGGACAGACGAACTCAGAGGGACAGACGCACACACACACACAGGGAAAGACGCACACACACACAGGGACAGACGTACAGACAGGCACAGATGCACACACAGGGACAGACACACACACAGGGACAGACACACACACACACATATATATATATATATATATATATACTGTATATAGACAGAGAGAGAAAGAAAGAGAGTGAGACAAATACATTCATAGACAATAAGTACCTATACACGTAAAGACACACATTTTATATATACACACACACAGGGTGATATATATATATATATATATATATATATAGACATAAATGCATATATAGATATATATCTACATATATACACATACATTTATACATATACATACATAAACACACACGTGCACAGATAAATATAGACCCATATACACACTTACATATAGACACAAACACATATATATATACTTGTGATGCTCATATTGAGGACAGTGTGTACCCCAAGCAGACCCCCCACCCCCCCATGACCTCTGCTTGCTTGTGGAGAGGGGGGTGCTGCCCAGAGCACACACTGTCCTCTATATAAGCAGAAATCAGCAATATGGAGGAGGGGGGATCCTGGGCACACTGTTCTCTCAATGATATGCATCAGCAGCAACATGAACTCTGCTTGCTGCTGCCACTTACATGGAGAACAGTGTGCCTCCCCCCACTCAAATAAAGTCTGGTCCTTGCTGCTGTCCCCCTCCTCCCTCACCACCAGGTCATAAACTTGCTCACTGTGTCTGTGGGGGCTGGAGTCCGATGGCTGAGTGAGCCAGGCAGTGAGCATGTCCCGCCCCTCAGTTCTTTCTGCTGCTGCGATACACTGGCCAATCAGCAGCAGGAGCCTAGCACTGCTAAAGGCTGATTGGCCAGTGCAGCACCCAGCAGGCAGAGGAGAGTGAGTGACATGCTCTCCTGGCTGAAGACATGGCACCCGGTCCTGCACTGTTTCCAGTGCTGCAGCGTACACAACAAAGTGTATGTAAAGGAAGAGGGGAGGGGGGCCTGAGCACAGAAGAAGCAGGGCCCGCCCACACCTCAGATAGGGACTTGGGATGGAAGAAGACGCGCCATATAGCATACATTGTAGGGGGCGGGGCTTACGTCCTCTCGGGGCCCCCCCCTGCCAGGGACCCCATAGCAGTTGCGTGGTCTGCCGCTATTGGCCATACGCCACTGCTTACAGCACCCCAAAAAGCCGTTTTTAGGGCTGGTACATCAGTCTGCTTCTTTTATTTTTTCTATATATATTATATTACAGTTGCCTTCCCGTGTGTGAGAGGCCGCAGGCCCACAGACTGTACTGTGTACACACCACTCATATAGGGTGGCACAGTACCTTGCAGATAAAAAAGTCATTTAATTTTTACCCTTTAATATAATTTCAGTTGCCTGCCAGTGTGTGTCAGGCCCACAGACTGTGCTGTGCCCACTGCCCACCACTCATATCGGGTTGCACAGTACCTTGCATGCATAGTACCACTAATAAAAAGAAAAATGACAGGCAGAGGCAGGCCAACCGTAGGGGCCGTCATAGTCGTGGTGCTGTGATTTCCTTTGGCCCTAGAATAATGGCCAGTGTTCAGAGGCCACATACCCTGAACTCGAAAAATTATGAGGACATAGTTGACTGGCTTACACAGGACCCCCAATCTTCTACAGCTTTCGCTCGGAACCTTGACGCACCATCCTGCTCCAGCTCAGCTTCGGGCACCTCTTATGTTACCACTCGCCGCCTGCCGCCACCACCAACACTAGAACCACAGCCGCTTCACTTGATTTGTCAGAGGAGTTATTTACACATCAGTTGGAATAAATGAGTGATGCGCAACCATTATTGCCAGAGAATGTAGATAACAGGGATATGTCTCAGTCAGGCAGCATTACACACATGGACGTAGTGTGATGGTGTTGTACCCGCTGCTGCTTCCTTTGCTGAGTTGTCAGATACAAGTGAAGCAGTTGATGATGACGATGTGTCCGTGGATGTCACGTGGGTGCCCACTCGAAGAGAAGAAGAACAGGGGGAAAGTTCAGATGGGGAGACAGAGAGGAGGAGGAGACAAATTGGAAGCAGGCGGAGGTCGTCGCAAGGAGCTAGTGGCACAGTCAGACAGCATGTATCGGCACCCCGGGTCAGCCAGACAGCACGCCAATCAACGCATGCTGTTGCCACCACCAGAATGCAGTCATTGCAATGCTCAGCAGTGTGCCATTTTTTTTGTGTGTTTGCCTCTGATAACAGCGATGCCATTTGCAACCTGTGCCAAAAAAAACTGAGTTATCGGAAGTCCAACACCCACCTAGGTACAACTATTTTGTGAAGGCACATGATCTCACATCACAAACGGCTATGGGATCAACACATGAGTACGAGCAGCACACAAACTCAAGGCCACCATCCTCCTCCTGGTCCAACATCTTCAGCCACTTCAACCACTGCTGTTCTCTTTGCCTCCTCTCAACCACCCGCCACTCCGCCTCTCACCTTCAGCAGTTCCTGCTCATCTGCCCACAGTCAGGTGTCTGTCAAGGAAATATTTGAGCGTAAGAAGCCAATGTCACAGAGTCACCCCCTTGCCCGGCGTCTGACAGCTGGCTTGTCGGAACTCTTAGCCCACCAGCTTTTACCATACAAGCTGGTGGAGTCTGAGGCCTTCAAAAAATATGTAGCTATTGGGACACCGCAGTGGAAGCTACCCGGCCGATTTTTCTTTTCACAAAAGGCAATCCCCAACCTGTACTCCATTGTAGAAAAGAAAGTCATGGCATGTCTGGCACAAAGTGTTGGGGCAAAGGTCCATCTGACCACTGATACCTGGTCTGCAAAGCATGGTCAGGGCAGCTATATCACGTACACTGCGCATTGGGTAAACCTGCTGACAGCTGCAAAGCATGGAATGCTTGGCTCTGCAGCGGAGTTGGTGACATCGCCACGACTTGCAGGCAGGCCTGCTGCCACCTCCTCTACTCCTCCTACTCCATCCTCTTCGCTAACCTCCTTGGCTGAGTCCTCTTCTGCTGCTACACCTTGCTCCACAACAATTGCTCTCCCCAGGGGCTATTCCACATCCCAGATACAACAGTGTTACGCCGTCTTGGAGTTGACTTGCCTGAAAGCAGAGAGTCACACCGGACCAGCACTCCTGTCCGCCCTGAACGCACAGGTGGTTCAGTGGCTGAGCCCGCACCAACTGGAGATCGGCACAGTGGTGTGTGACAACGGAAGCAATCTGTTGGCGCATTGAATTTGGGCAAGTTGACACATGTGCCGTGCATGGCACGAGTGTTGAATCTGATCGTACAACGCTTTGTGCGTAAGTACCCAGGTTTACAGGACGTCCTCAAGCAGGGCAGGAAGGTGTGTGGCCATTTCAGGCGTTACTACATGGCCATGGCACACTTTTCCGATATACAGCGGTGAAACAACATGCCAGTGAGGCTCTTCATTTGCGACAGCCCGACACGTTGGAATTCAACACTCCTAAAGTTCGACCGCCTGCTCCAACAAGAAAAAGACATCAATGAGTATTTGTATGACCGGGGTGCTAGGACAGCCTCTGCAGAGCTGGGTATTTTTTGTCGTGTTACTGGACGCTCATGCGCAATACCTGTAGGCTCATGCGTCCTTTTGAGGAGGTGACAAACCTAGTCAGTCACACTGAAGGCACCATCAGCGACCTCCTGGAGCGTGCCCTGCCAAGAGTGCTGCATCAGGCCGTAGATAAGCGTGAAGAGGAAGAGTTGTGGTCACCATCACCACCAAAAACAGCCTTATCATCATCGCTTGCTGGACCTGTGGCAACGCTGGAAAAGGAGTCTGAGGAAGAGGAGTCAGAGGACGAATGTGACTTTGAGGAGGAGGAAGACCAACACCAGCAAGGCATCCCAGGGTGCTCGTTGTTGTCACCTATCTGGGACCCGTGGTGTTGTAAGTGGCTGGGGGGAAGAACAGACCTTCAATGAGATCAATGAGGACGAGGAACGGGATATGAGTAGCTCAGCATCCAACCTTATGCAAATGGGGTCTTTAATGCTGTCATGCCTGTTGAGGGACCCTCATATAAAAAGGCTGAAGGAGAACGACCTGTACTCGGTGGCCATGCTACTAGACCCCCAGTATAAGCAGAAAGTGGCTGAAATGTTACCGAATTACCGGAAGTCGGAAAGGATGCAGCAGTTCTAAAACAAGTTAAAAAGTATGCTTTACACAGCGTATAAGGGTGATGTCAGAGCACAACGGAAATCTAACAGGGGAAAAGGTGAAAGTAATCCTCATCCTACCACGACCACGCCGGCAAGGACAGGACGCTTTACAGACGTGTTGTTGATGGAGGACATGCAGAGCTTTTTAAGTCCTACGCATCGCCACATCCCTTCGGGGCCCACCCTCAGAGAACGACTCGACCGACAGGTAGCAGACTCCCTCGCCCTAACTGCAGATATCAACACTCTGAGGAGCGATGAACCCCTTGACTACTGGGTGTGCCGGCTTGACCTGTAGCCTGAGCTATCCCAATTTGCGATAGAACTTCTGGCCTGCCCCGATTCAAGTGTGCTGTCAGAAATGACCTTCAGCGTAGCAGGAGGTATTGTCACTGACAAGAGAAGTCGCCTAGGTCAAAAAAGTCTAGATTACCTCACCTTTATTAAGATGAATGAGGCATGGATACCGAAGGGACTGACAGTGGGGGATACGTTTGACTAAAAAAGGCCTGATGAGATGCCCTGGGCTAAAAATGGTCCCTGCTGTATTTAATCTCTGCATGTCGGATAACTTGCGTGACTTCTCCGCCACCAACTAGGGTTCAAGCCGCAATGTTTTAGTACACTTTCTGCCTGGAAAACATCAATTTTTCCGGCCGCTGCTACAGCAGCGGCTGCAACAATACCTAATTTTTCTGGCCTCTGGTGCTGCACTGTGGCTGGCAAAAAAAAAAAAAAAAAGGCACATACATGTGTCAATTCCCCTTCGTGATTGTTACCTTGTTGAGGTGAAGGGGCTTGCGTATCACAAGAAATCGATCACCTCTATGAGTGTGTTGGCAATGTTGGCACACCCCAGATGATAAGGTCGTTGCTTCATTGTGAACAGACCAAAAGAGATCAGCTGGATAATTTTTCATAGAAAAAACATTAATTTTCTTTGTGATCATCTAAGGTGATCATTAAAGCCTACTAGGCCAAAAATGGGCCCACACTGCAGAATCATTGTTTTCTGGGTCACTTAACTGTCACTGGACTACCTCAGCACGACCATAGGCTTTGAAAAACCGCCATCGTCTGCATTCTCCCAAACGTGCGCACGAGCACAGTCATCACTACACCAAGATTGACGCATAGAGGAATAAAATTTATATTATGAGTGTGTCAACTATTGACAAGTCTTTGCTGTTGTCTAAAATCTATTCGATACACGTCCCCTAATAGGGGACGTAACAGGGATTAAACTGATATGAATAGTACTACTTAACACACCACTCATATAGGGTATCACAGTACATTGCACGGCGCACACGCAGTGTCCTAAATTGAAAGGAAGAAGACCGACCAACCATCTTTTTCCATCTCCCGGTTCCTAAAATCTATTCGATACACGTCCCCTGATAGGTGACGTAACAGCGATTAAACTGATAGGAATACTACTACTTAACACACTACTCATATAGGATGTCACAGTGGATCGTACGGCTCACACGCCGTGCCCCAAATTGCATGGGAGAGGACCGACCAACCATCTTTTTCCATCTCCCGGTTCCTAAAATCTATTCCATACACCGGCCCCTGATAGTGGACAACACAGAGATTAAACTGGTAAGAACAGATTTTTTTAATTTAAAAAAAAGAGGACAGCCTCTGCGGAGCTGGGTATTTTTTGGCCGCGTTACTGAACGCTCATGCACAATGGCTGTAGGCTCATGCGTCCATTTGCAGAGGTGACAAACCTGGTCAGTCAAACCCAAGGCAACATCATCGACCTCATCCCATATGCGTTTTTTCTGAAGTGTGCCCTGCGAAGAGTGCTGGATCAGGCCGCAGATGAGCATGAAGAGGAAGAGTTGTGGTCACCATCACCACCAGAAGCAGCCTTGTCGTCGTCGATTGCTGGACCTGCGGCAACGCAGAGAGAGGAGTCTGAAGAAGAGGAATCAGAGGAGGAAGGTGGCTTTGAGGAGGTGGAAGACCAACCACAGCAGGCTTCCCAGGGAGCTTGTTGTCACCTTTTGGGGACCCTTGGTGTTGTACGTTGCTGGGTGGAGGAAGAGACCTTCAATGACGGCAGTGAGGACAAGGAACGGAACATGGCTAGCTTGGTATCCAACCTTGTGCAAATGGAAAGTTTGCGGTTGTGCAAATCGACTGTTTGCGGTTGTTTGCGATGCGTTAAAGGGGAGTTTGGTCTGTCAGAGTTTGGTTTGTCACTGTGAAGCGGGCGTGACCCTTACACTACCTGATCGATACAACATCATACCTGATCGTATACACACACTGGATGTTTCAAAGCACGTTATTCTAAACAATTTAGAAATGTTAGGTGATTTATGCCCTTTATTGATTAAAACCCGACTCTGTCTCAACTACGCAATTTTCCATGGGAGTTTTGCCATGGAACCCCCTACGGCATGCCACAGTCCAGGTGTTAGTCCCCTTGAAACAAATTTTCCATCACTATTGTGGCCAGAAAGAGTCCCTGTGGGTTTTAAAATTCGCCTGCCTATTGAAGTCTATGGCGGTTCGCACGGTTCGCCGGTTCGCAAACATTTGCGGAAGTTCGCGTTCGCCGATCTCGAAAGGAAAATTTTAAGTTCGCGACATCTTTATTGGTGGGAGACTTTAGACACTTTTTACTGCCCCATTGACTGCCCCATTGTCTGGTTGTCAGGAGCCTATATTTCGTTTCATCGCTTGCTGCATTGGTGGGAGAGATTAAACTCTTTTTACTGTCAAATGACCGCCCCATTGTCTGGTTGTCAGGGGCCTATATTTTGTTTCATCGCTTGTTGCATTGGTGGGAGACATTAAACTCTATAGACTGTCAAATGACCTCTACATTGTCTGGTTGTCATGGGCCTATATTTTGTTTCATCGCCTGCTGTATTGGTGGGAGACATTGACCTCTTTTTACTGTCAAAGGACCACCCCATTGTCTGGTTGTCATGGTCCTATATTTTGTTTCATCACCTGCTGTATTGGTGGGAGACATTAACCTCTTTTTACTGTCAAATGACCGCCCCATTGTCTGGTTGTCAGGGGCCTATATTTTATTTCATCGCCTGCTGTATTGGTGGGAGACATTCACCTCGTTTTACTGTCAAATGACCGCCCCATTGTCTGGTTGTCAGGGGCCTATATTTCTATTAATCGCTTGCTGCATTGGTGGGAGACATTAACCTCTTTTTACTGTCCAATGACCTCTCCTCTGTCTGGGTGTCAGGGGCCTACAAAATGATAATGGCCTGTTCCATTGCAGGTTGACCTGAGGCCTGTGTTGCTGTTAAGGGACCACTCTCCTCTTCGCGGGTGCCATGGTCCTGAATTAGTGAATAAGGCCTGTGGCACTACTGGGTGAAATCAATACTGTTTGGCATAATTGTAACTCCCCTCTTTATGGGTGAAATGGGTCTGAATCTGTGAATGAGGCCTGTGGCATTGCTTGGTGAAATCAATACTGTCTTGGCGTGATTTTAACTCTCCTCTTTGTGGGTCCAGTGGGCCTGAATGTTTGAATGAGGCCTGTGGCCCTGCAGGCAGACATGAGTCCTTCTTGGCTGTGATAAAAACTTCAACTCCCATGTATGGTTGTCATGGCCCTGAGTCTGTGAATGAGGCCTGTGGCCATGGGCGTAGGAAGCCCCAAAAATCTAGGGGGGACAGCACTTATGGGGCCCCTGTGTCCCCGCCCACCCTCAAGCCACACCCACATCTCTCCGCCCCCCGTCAAGTGCCAAAAATCTCCCCCCCCCCCTTATGGGCCAGTGGGTCCAGTTTAAAAAAAAAAAAAAACACACACACATACACAAAACAAGACACCTGTACTTACCTCCATCAGTCACAGCAATGCGATGCAGGCCTCTTCCGGCCTGTGTCCCGCGCTGTACGGCTCACAGACGGAGCGATGACGTCATTGCACTGCCTGTACCAACATCTGATAGGCTGCCGGCACTAGGTCTGCAGCCTATCAGAGGAGCAGGGAAGGAAGACGCCTCTCCCTCTCCTGCTCCGCAGCACAGCCATCTGTATCGCTGTCCTGGGGACAGCGATACAGATGACTATGGAGATGAACGCTTCCACAATGGAAGCATTCATCTCCCTGTGCCCCGCCACCGCCGCACACATTGCGCTGCCGCTGGGGGGGGATTTTTGCATACCCATCCCCCCCGCATTATTTCCTGGTGGGGATCTGACCCCCCCGTCCCCCCCACTTCCTACGCCCGTGCCTGTGGCACTGCAGGCAGACATGAATCCTTTTTGGCTGTGATGAGAACTTCAACTCCCATAGCATTCCCACCTGACGCCACCCCAATCTACTATTCCACCTCCTCCTCCAAGTTGCCAATTGATATTGGTTAATTTTTATTTATTTTATTTTATTTTAAACCATTTCCCTATCCACATTTGTTTGCAGGGGATTTACCTACATTTCCCGGATCCTGAACCCGAACATTTTCATGAAGTTCGGACGAACTTCTCGAACCCGAACATCGAGGTGTTCGCTCAACTCTACTGAAAACTTCCTGCAGCCTCCCTTGGTAGGAAATGGGACTGGCCCATGTCTACCCCAAAGGGGGAGAATAAATGGTATGAGAGTAAAATGGTAAGTTCCATTCTATCTAAAGATCTCTCTCTGCCTTATACGCTGCCACCTGTTGGTGACCCAGGCATATAACATGTAATACAGCAAATAACAGTTATACAACAGAACAATTAATGCACAGTGTAAAAGGACCTGGAATAAATACACAGATGACATTATGGTTAGTCCATTAGAGACAGTAGCATGGTGTAGGAATTGTAATACCACTCTGGGGTATTACGCATGAAGTACCTGGCAGCCTTCCCTCTCTGCCCCGCTGCTTCACTGTATGATAGTGCTTATTTTGGCACACTAAGGCTGGGTTCACATCACGTTTTTGCTATCCGTTTAATGTATACAAAAACGTACAGGTATACGTTAACAGATTCCTCAGACAGATGCCATACACTGTCATCCACCACCATAGAGTTCCATTGTAAAAAAAAATGTATATGTTAACGTGGACTCTGCCGGATATAAAAAAATGGTGTGCTGCGTTTTTTTGTATACTTTTTTTTCCAGTTTATACGTCAAATGGATGAGGAAAAACCCACCTTTCAACATGCACACATATGATGTCAGGGTGGTCATGGGAGGGGGGAAGGTCAATACAAAAATTTGCTGTGGGGCTCAGTCAGTTCTAGCTACACCCCGGCTGGGAGTTGTAGTTTCCCAGCAACTAGAGTGCTGAAGGTTGATAATACCTTCTCTATATGATTGTTCAAGATAGCTGAGTACAGCGCTCAGCTATCACCAGCAGTCCCATAGAGAATGAATGACCTAGATAGGGGACAACTATTAAACATGGCACTGACTCTTTAAATTAGTAAGTAATGCTCTACATTAGATTACATTAACATCTTACATTCTATAGAAGAATTATTAACTTCAGTAAACTACTGAATTTAATACAAATGGGTCCAGAAACTCACATTAGTCTAAACTTATGTTCTTCATCATGCTTAATTATGTCAGCTCGAGGAGTATATAAATATGTCCACCGGTGCAGTTCTTTCTCTAAAATTGTCTTCTGCAGCTCATTTTTATTTACGTCTTCCTTGCATACATTACTAAATACAGTATATGTAATCACCACACCAAATGATAAAATGAATTCTGCACACTTGCAGATTACTTCTCTAAATCACCCCTTAATCATATTAGCACCCTGCAGAGCATTAAGCATGGAAGGAGGTCTGTGAGGCAGGAGGAACCTGATATATAAATTTAAAGCAGCTTTAATTAGAATAGTCTGTCTCTGGATCTCTGAAATAGGAGTTTGCTACAGAAGCGCCAAGGGGAGGAACAAGAACTTGGCTGCTACTCTGTTTGGCTTAGATGCAAGGCTTTCTAATAAAGTCTACTTTTAACTTTGTTTCGTATCAGCTTACTAGCAGCCTACACTCAACGGTGACCTGGAACTGAACCAGCACTCAGGAAATGGCAGGATGCATAGTCAGCAGTTATGATTTATTGCTGCCGTTTACCCTGAGAGAATCTCAAGGACAGAATACATATAACAAGACAATGTTTGCCTGTTTTTTACTTGCTATGTTTAACAATCGGGAATGCCATTATATAACCCAGCTAATATATAATAATATATAGTAAGGCTATGTGCACACATACATTTACTGTTTCCAAAGGGATTTGCTATTTCCTTCGCAAGGACAGATGAGAATTGTGCCAAAAACAATTCCATTGAGGAGTTTGGCAACTTTTATGGGGTACACATGTCAGTGTACTGGAAATCAGTGATATTTCTTTATAGGAAAATAGTTTACTAGTCTATGTTAGTGTTGAACGAACCCGGTGAAGTTTGGGTTCGCCGGGTTTGGCCGAACTTCAGTTCAAAGTTCGGGTTTGGAACTCGAACATGACCCTGAACGAGGACCCTATTAAAGTCAATGGGGACCCGAGCTTAACTTTATTATTTTCCACTATAACATGGTTGCGGTGTCTGCACCACAGGTCCTGCTGAATGAAGATAGAAAAACCTTCTATCTTCATTCAGCTGAACCTGTGGTGACATCACCGTGATCACCACGTGGTGAGCGTGATGCCGTCACCGAAGGTCTTTTTCCAGCCAGGTTGTCATGCCGCCTTAGAATTAGAGAGAGAGAGCGTGCACCCACTAGACTGCCGCCCACAAGTCTGTCCCTGCCTACTTGCACTTCCCATCCTAAACAACTGGACGGCGGTCCCTAACTTGAGTAAGTGCAGGAAAGACAGATAAAAGCAGAGACAGATAACGGGCGGCGTGCAGCAGCAGGAGCGTACAGCAGGCAAGGAGGATAGCCAACTAGCAAAGGTCACAACGAGAGGTCACGTCAGAATACAAGGGAGAGGCAAAGACAATACGAGTAACAAACCGAAGGTCAAACTGGGAGGTCGTGTCAGAATGCAAGGGAGAGGCAAAGACAGTACGAGGAACAAGCCGGAGGTCAAACCTGGAGGTCGCGTCAGAATACAAGGGAGAGGCAAAAGGAAGGTCAAATCACAAGCAGAAGATCAAATTCAGAGCAATCAAACAGAGTATAAGGTAGCCCAATAAGCACAATCACAGGCAACCTGTGGCCAGCAGGTTGCCTGCTTATATACATAGCGGTTGAGGTTATGTGACATGGCCAGTGCCACATGACCTGTCCCAGGACTGACAGCTGAGCGTCGAATGCCCAGCTCGGCGCTCAGTCCACACAAGTATCCTGGCAACAGAGGACGCCCCCTCTATGTGCGGCCGGGCGCGCCCTGCCCTCCGTTTCTATGGCAGCAGAGACGCGGAGCGGCTCCCCGCTCTGCTGGGAAGGCATCTCCTGCTGCTGCCGGAGAGGGACAGGATGCCGGCAACGCAAGAGGGACGACGCACGTTGCCGGCGTCCTGTGACACAGGTCCTGAAAGAAGAAGAAGAAAGAAGATGAGCCCGGCTGCGCGATCAAATGGATGAGGGGAGTTAAAGTTGTTTTTTTTTAACCCCTCAATGCCCATTTTATTTAGTATTCTGTATTAAGAATGCTATTATTTTCCGTTATAACCATGTTATAATGGAAAATAATAAGATCACCCGAACACCGAACCCGAACCTGTACTTTAGTGAAAAAGGGTCCGGGTACCTGAACTCACAAAGTTCGGTACCAACCCAAACTTTGCAGTTCGGGTTCGTTCAACCCTAGTCTATGTCTTATACTAAGTTATTGTGGATGTATTTGCTGTGCACCAAGCATCTTCTTGTAATATTTGGAGGAGTACTGTGCAACTGAACCCTTTATTTCTGATCTGCAGAAAAAATCCACAGTAGGACACAGATGCTTAAAGGGAACCTGCCATCAACCTTATGCTGACCTCACTGAGGGGAGCATAACATAATAACATAAATGCTCATTTCAGTGGTGTGTCACTCCTGAGTTAAAAGTAAGTGGTTGCTGAGAACCAACATCATAATCATTGCAGCCCAGGCCTTGAAAACAGTCAAATCTACTTGAAAAGAGTCATGGTTATTCATAATCTCCTGTACTCTCACCCATCTGCTCATTATTGGCAGTTCTCTCCTAGAGAAAAAGGGAGTCAACTAGGTAGAAGACTGCCAATCATCAGGAATTCATGAACAACCATGACTCTTCTCACGTGGCCATGACTCTTTTCCAGGCCTAGTCTGCAATGATTGGGATGTTGGTTCTTGGCAACCACTTACTTTTAACTTATAAATGACAGACCGCTGAAATCAACTCACCTGTCTCTCCTTTATGCTGCCGTTAGTATGGGCAGCACAAAGTTGATGACAGGTTCCCTTTAAATATTGCAAAGCAGGCTTGGTGGACAGCAAAAGAACAATGCAACAGTATGTCTCCAGTCCCCATACACATATGGTTGCATTGGTTCTATTTGCAAATGGCTGCAGCGACAAAGATGGCATTCTCTTTTTACTGGCTCTATTGAGTGTCGGTGACACCTCCCTGTTTACTTTAGTGAGTAAAGGGACCAGAATCCTAACAATAATGGCTAATGAAAGTTCATAGGAATGCTCCTTAGTGATTATCTGGTGGTGTAAATGAAATGTTCATTCATCAGGTAATTTCATAGTTTTTGGGCACATAAAAAAATTATCGTTTACCGGCAGCAGATCCTGCTGTGTAAACACGATCTGCTGCCAGCAGACAACTAGTATCACGACCGGCGTACCGATCACAGACGTGTGACGCAAAGGGAGGGAAAAGGGAAAGCCCTGTCCAAGGGAGAGGGAAAGGTGGTGACCCCTAACTCACATAGAAGCTGGCACGTGACTGCCCTGACATCCCTAGACGGGTTCTTCACCCGTAAGCCTTCCTTAAGCTGAGCCCTAAGTAGTGAATAGGGCGGTGGGAGCACTAGTCCTCACCAAGGAAAACACCAGGGAAAGGACCGACAATACAGACAAAACATATAAGCCCAGGTGGGCGACAACAGCGGACAACAAAAGCCCAATAGGGATCCGGAGGGTAATGCTTTGGTACGACAACCAGGAACAACAGCTACACAGCTCTAGTGGGTCAGTATAGAAGTCCAGGCAGGAAGCTCTATATCTGGCAACCAGAGAAGTGGGAAGGGGGAATATAAGGAGGTTGGGAGTGGCAGACAAGAAACAGATGAGTAGAAGAAGCTACGGATCCCTGAGTGAGACAAAAAGGATTGCAAGGCAAAAACAGAAAGCTACCATTAAGTAACAGCATGATCTTTAGACATAGAGCGCTCAGCCACCCGCTGCGACTTCCTGACCCCGGGAATAACGGAGTCAGACGTGGCTCCTGACAACCTTGTAACAACTAGTCTGTATGGGGATGAGCAATCGCATTAGCCATCGCTCCTCCCCATACTGTGGAGGAGATTGCTGCGTGTAAAAGGAAAGCTTCCTTCCCGACACTCTCTGCTGCCCTGTCATCCCATGTAAAGGGACCTTTAGGTTCAGATCTAGATCAGATCTCACAGTGCAATTCTCCTGGCACATCCTCTCCCAGGAACATGATACTTTCATACAAAATTTTTTTTTTTTTGTATTGCCGTACTGAGTTACTGCAGCTCAGCTCCAATTCACTTGAATGTTGAGTTGAGCTGCAGTACCCAACACGGCCACTACATGGTAAAATCACTCTTCACAGAAGCATTGCTATGACTAGTACAAGCAATTAACCACTTCCCGACCGCCTAACGCACATCTGCGTTGTCGCGGTGGTCGGGCTGTTCTGGTGCGACGCATATGTGCGTCATCTCGCGAGACGCGAGATTTCCTGTGAACGCGCTCGCGCGCTCGCGTTCACAATAAGGCGCGTCTCAGGAGTTTAACTACAGCCTGCCAGCGATGATCCATCGCTGGCAGGCTGTAGATGCAATATAAATCGCATCAAACAAGTATATCAGACGCTGTTTTGTGAGCAGCGTCTGATATACCTGCTACCTGGTCCTCTGGTGGTCCCATTTGCTGGGATCGACCACCAGAGGACCAGGTAACTATGTAAAGTCGCACCAAACACCACACTAACCCCCCCCCACCCCCCCCCCCTCACCTATTTAACCCTTGTTAACCCCTTGATCACCCCATTAAGACCCCCTGATCACCCCCCTGTCATTGATCACACCCCTGTAAGGCTCCATTCAGACGTCCATATGTGTTTTGCGGATCCGTGGATTCACGGATACGCGGATCGGATCTGCAGATCTGCGGATCCACAGATCCTCAAAACACGGACACCGGCAATGTGCTTTCCGCATTTTGCAGATACGCACATTGCCAGAACTATATAGAAAATGCTTTTTCTTGTCCGCAATTGCGGACAAGAATAGGACATGTTCTATATTTTTGCGGAACGGAAGTGCAGACCCGGAAGTGCGGATCCGTAATTCCGGATCCGAGCGGGACAAAGTCTGTCCCCATAGAAATGAATGGGTCCGCAATTCCGTTCCGCAAACAGAATTGCGGACGTGTGAATGGGGCATAAGGGTCCCTTATCACCGCCAGTTAGTTAGCTACTTGTTAGGTAGCTAGCGCCCAGCCCACCGCACCGCAGTCACTGATTTTGGCAGAGATTTTTTCATCCACATTGATCGATGCGAATGAAAAAATCTGTGCCGTTCATTTTTATTTTTTTTTTCAGCCCAGGGGCTGAACGAAAAAAAAAAATCTCATTACCCGTGTGCTCAATATAAGGAGAATAGCAGAAACTCCTAATGCTGGCCATACGTGTAATGATTGCGGAGACCCCTAAAATGCCAGGGCAGTACAAACACCTCACATGTGACCCCATTTTAGAAAGAAGACACCCCAAGGTATTCCGTGAGGGGTATGGTGAATTCATGTAAAATTTTTATTTTTTGTCACAAGTTGGTGGAATATGAGACTTTGTAAACAATAAAAATAAAAATCAATTTCCGCTAACTTGTGCAAAAATTTTTTTTTTTCTGTGAACTCGCCAGGCCCCTCACGGAATACCTTGGGGTGTCTTCTTTCCACAATGGGGTCACTTGTGGGGTATTTATACTGCCCTGGCATTTTAGGGGTCCTAAAGCGTGAGAATCCAAATGCGTAAAAATGCCCTGTGAAATCCTAAAGGTACTCATTGGAATTTGGGCCCCTTGGCTGCAAAAAAGTGGCACACATGTGGTATCGCCGTACTCAGGAGAAGTAGGGCAATGTGTTTTGGGGGTGTATTTTTATATATTCCCATGCTGTATGTGAGAAATATTTCTGTAAATGACAACTTTTTAAAAAAATTTATTCAAAGTTGTCAATTTACAGAGATATTTCTCTCATCCAGCAAGGGTATATGTAAAAATACACCCCAAAACACATTGCCCTACTTCTCCTGAGTACGGCGATACCACATGTGTGCCACTTTTTTGCAGCCAAGATGCGCAAAGGGGCCCAAATTCCAATGAGTAACTTTTAGGAGGGCATTTTTACGCATTTTTCTTCTCACGCTTTAGGGCCCCTAAAATGCCAGGGCAGTATAAATACCCCACATGTGACCCCATTTTGGAAATAAGACACCCCAAGGTATTCGCTGAGGGGCATAGTGAGTCCATGAAAAATTAAACTTTTTGTCAAAAGTTAGTGGAAAGGGAGACTTTGTAAGAAAAAACAATAAAAAATCAATTTCCACTAACTTGTGCCAAAAATTTTTTTTTCTATTAACTTGCCATGCCCCTCATGGAATACCTTAGTGAGCCTGTCTGAGATTTATTTATTTTTTGCCAGAAGTTAGCAGAAATGGAAACTTTATTATTTATTTTTTTTTCCTCAGAAAGTGTCATTTTCCGCTAACTTGTGAAACAAAATGAAATGATACATGAACTTACCATGCCCCTCCGCGAATACTTTGGGGTGTCTTCTTTCTAAAATGGTGTCATTTGGGGGGTATTTATACTATCCTGACATTCTAGCACCTGAAGAAACATGACAGGTGCTCAGAAAGTCAGAGCTGCTTCAAAATGCGGAAATTCACTTTTTTGCACCATAGTTTGTAAACGCTATAACTTTTACCCAAACCAATAAATATACACTTATTGCATTTTTTTTATCAAAGACATGTAGAACAATAAATTTAGAGAAAAAATTATATAGAAATGTAGTTTTAAAAAAAAAAAATTTACAACAGAAAGTGAAAAATGTGATTTTTTTGCAAAAATGTCGTTAAATTTTTATTAATAGCAAAAAAAGTAAAAATGTCAGCAACAATAAAATACCACCAAATGAAAGCTCTATTAGTGAGAAGAAAAGGAGGTAAAATTCATTTCGGTGGTAAGTTGCATGACGGAGCAATAAACGGGTAAAGTAGCGTAGTGCAGAATTGTAAAAAGTGGCCTGGTCATTAAGGGTGTTTAAGCTAGGGGGGCTGAAGTGGTTAAATTATCACAGGTAAATCTTTTTGTCCCCTTCGGGAACTTGAACCTGTGAGCCGAGCTGCAGGAACTCAGCACGGCCACCATATGTGGAACAGAGCTGTGCTTTCCTCTGGCACCATTCTCAGAGATACTTTGGGGCCTGTAGGTAACAGCTGATCAGGTGTTGGACATCCACTGATCTGATATGACAGCATGTTCAGAAGGCAGGTCATCAATATCAATTGTCTGGAAAACCACTTTAGGGTACTTTAACACTAGCGTTTTTATTTTCCGGCGGAGTTCCGTAGTCGAGGCCCAATACCAGAAAAAAACGCTTCGGTTTTCTCCTAATGCATTCTGAATGGAGAGAAATCCATTCAGGATGCATCAGGATGTCTTCAGTTCAGTCACTGTACGGCGTTTTGGACGGTGATAATACCGCAGCATGCTGCTGTTTTATCTCCGTCCAAAATGCCGGAACACTTGTCATAATGCCGGATCTGGCATTAATTTCCATAGGAATGTATTAGTGCCAGATCCAGCATTAAAAATACCGCATTGACGGATCCGTTCTTCGGGTCTGCGCATGCGCAAACCTTTGAAAATGTGAAACAAATACATAACGGATCAGTTTCTCCAGATGACAAATGGAGAGATATATCTGTTCTTGCAATGCGTTTGGGAGACCGATCCTGTTCCGTCCACAATTCGGATGCAGATTGCTAGATCCGGCAGGCAGTTCTAGCGACGGAACTGCTTGCCGGATTACTCTGCCGCAAGTGTGAAATCGTTAATTTCTAATGATAATTTGTTAACTGCCCCCTGTGGACTGGTAGGACCGGCGGAATGTTTAAGCACAGATGCGGAGATAGCAAGAAGAAACCCCTAGGGAGGGCCTTCCTGCCTGGCAGAAGAATAGTCTGCCCAAAGGCCGAAAACTCAGCTAGTCTGGCATCTAGTCTATAATGGGAGACGAATATCGATTCAGAGCTCCAGGGGACAGCTTTGCAAATCATGTCGAGAGGCAGAAGACTCCTCTTGGCGAAAGAAGTAGCCACAGCTCTAGTAGAGTGGGCCTTCACAAATTCCGGATGGTCAAAGATTGGGAAACAAAGGATTCCTTAATAGCCTCCTTAATCCACCGACTGATGGAAGGTTTGGATGCCTTACAGCCTTTAAACTTACCGGCAACAGGATTAGCAGATTCTCATCTTTCCTGAACTCCATTGATCTATCCACATAGATCTGGAGACATCTCAAGACGTCCAGAGGATGTCTAGCATGTTCCTTGGAGGAGGTGGTAGATGTCAACAGAATTGGTTGATGTTCTGGAAGGAAGGAACTTTAGGCCTAAAATACGGGAGGAATCTAAGAAGGACCCGGTCATGTAAGAAGACGGTATAGGGCTCATGTGCTGAGAGAGCTTGAAGCTCAGAGACCCTCTTGGCCAAAGTCACTGCAAGGAGAAACACAAACTTCCAAGTGATGAACTTGAAAAATGGGTCTCAGTACTGTAGGCTTTAATCTTTCAGCTCTTTTAAGGAACCGTTTGATCAGCGGGTCCTGAGAAAAAAGCCTGGTAAGGCAAGCTGAGATGGCTGAAACTTGATCCTTTAGAGTAGAAGGGCAAGGCCTCTATCAAGGCCGTCTTGCAGGAACTGAAGGATAGCGGAGAGGGGTGGATCTGCAGATGCCACCTCAGTTGAGGTACAACAGGATGAGAATATCCTCATAATACGAGAATAGGCTCTCTTGGTAGAGTCCGCTCTAGAATAAGACGGCATTCTCAGGACCGACTCTGAAAGCCCTTTTATTCTGGGAAGGGACTGATCAACCTCCAGGCCATCAGGTAGAATCTGTGCATATCTGAGCAGAGGTGAGTGTCCCACACACCAGGGTCTGCTGTGGGGGGAGCCTCCAATATTGTCCTTGACTCAACTGGGTGAGCTAGGTAAACCAGGATCTCTTCGGCCAAAACAGTATGATGGCTATCACCAAGGCCTGATCCTGAAGGATTTTCATCAATACCCTCGGAATCATGGAAAACAGAGGGAAGATGTATGCCAGCCTGAACCTCCAGGATATTGACAGAGCGTCTAACGCCAGGGGGTTGTCCTCCCTGTAAAGAGAGCAAAACCTCTCCACCTTGGCATTGAACCTTGTTGCCATGAGATCCACCTCTGGCATACCCCACTTGAGGACTATCTGCTTAAATATCTCCGGATGTAAAGACCACTCCACCGACGGAAGACCGCGGCTTAGCCGATCTGCTATCATATTGAGGGAGCCTTAAATGTGGATCGCAGATAAGTGGGAAAGGTACAACTCTGCCTAATCCAGAAACACCCCGATCTCTTGATTGCTGTGTTGAGACTCTTGACTGAGGCTCCGCGGTGTCTTTGTGGCTGGTCTCCCTGAGATCAGCCATTGTTTTGTTTGAGTAGTCTTCAAGGCATTGCTCCCGGTTAGCCAGAATCCTACTCCACACTGATGAGGGGAAACACCCCGAAACAGCTGTCTGTGGATGGATAACTGGCTTAAATTTTCCCCGTCACATCCTTAAAGCTTGTAAAAAAAGCGGGATCTTGACATAAGGGCCACTTAATATGGTGGATTTGGTGATCTCTGTAATGGAGACACCCCTTTGCACCGGTTTTCCTTCCTTTGAGGGATATCTGGCTTTCATTGTGTTGTAGACCCAATACTGGGGCTCCACATTTATTTTGCATATCTCTGACAGGAGGGGAAGTGATCTCGTGCCTCCCTGCTTGTTGATGTAAAGTACCGCAGTCATATTGTCTGACTGGACTTTCACCGCTTTGCCCCGGATCTGAGGGGCTAAGTGAAGGAGGGCTAGCCGGATAGCTCGAATCTCGTGGAGATTGGATGAAAGAAGCCACTCCTGAGGAAACCAGGTCCCATGAACTGGAGTGTCGTCTAGGTGAGCGCCCCAGCCTACTTAGGCCGCATCCGTAGTCAATATGACCCAGGTTGGCTGCGTCATAGACTTCCCGTCTAAAAGATGGCTAAAAGATACCGAGTTCGCCAAGACAGGGAGCACGGGGAGTTTAGCTCGGCAGGGCTGACATTCCATTTGGAGAGGACCTCCAACTGTAGAGGGCGGAGGTGTCATAGAGCCCAAGGCACTGCTTCTGCAGACGCTGACATGAGCCCCAACAACTTCATGAGAGTCCGGATTGGGACTCGCCGAGGAACGGAAAGGAATTTGCCGTGTTCTGAACCTGGGATATTCTTTCTGGAGTCAACTGGAGCGACATCCCAGTGGAGTCGATTATAAAGCCTAGATATCTTACTGAAATCGACAGGCTCATGTTCGACTTCTGCCAGCTGATGATCCAACCTAGGCGGAACAGAAAGGAGATTGTTACCTGAAGAAGTTGGGTTAGGACCGCTAGAGCAGAGGCTTTCAAAAGCCAGTCGTCCAGATAAGGAATGATGGTCAGTCCTTGAAGTCTCAAAGCCGCCACCACAGAAACCACCACCTTGGTAAAAGTGTGAGGGGCAGAAGAAATTCCAAAGGGAAGGGCAACAAACTGTAGATGCCTGACGACACCGGACACCTGGACCGCGATCCTGAGATACGTCCTGGAAGCAGGATGGATTGGGATGTGCAGATATACATCCTTGAGGTCCAGGGTTGCCATCACATCTCCAGGATTGAGGACGTGAACTACTGACCTAATGGTTTCTATACGAAACTTCACCTTCCTTATAAACCGAAATACCTCAGATCGATAATCATCCGGAGATCTCCTGAAGCCTTGGGAACCAGAAAAACTGGTGAATAGATTCCTAGGCCCCGTTCTCCTGCCGGAACCTCCTCCAGAGCCCCCTTGAAAATGTAGTCCTGAATGTAGGCCTCCAGGATCGCCTGCCTGGCAGCTTGTAGAAGGTTGGTCTTCACAAACCTGTCCGGAGGAATAGAGGTGAGGTTGACTAAATAACCCTCGGAAATCATGTTCAGGACACAGGGATCCGAGATCTCTCGGATCTACTCTTCTCAGAAGTGGGAGAAACGACCCCTGACGGGTAAATTAAGCATAGGAGTCGGAAGCTTACTGCAGGATGGCAGGAGTAACGGGAATTAACCGTATTCAGGAGGTGGATTTTCCATCTTTGGCTCCTCGACGAGAGCGCCTCAAACCCCTTCGCTGCTCTCTCCAGTCACTTCGAGAGCTTGTTTTCTGGCCAGACCTACCACTGCGGTCTTGTCTGCCCTGCACTCGAAAGGACTGCTAGGGAAGGCTCTTTAACTTCTTGTCTGAAAGGCCCTCCATGATCTTATCCAGCTCCGAACCGAACAAACGGTTGGGCTCGAATGGAAGGCCACATAAGCTGTATTTTGAGGAATTGTCAGCAACCCAAGACTTAAGCCAAAAAGGGCTATGGGCCGCAGACCCCAGGGCCATGGATTTGGCCGCTAGCTTCAACTGGAGCTGTGCGGTATCGCACAAGAAGACCATAGCCAGGTTGATGGTCTTGAAGGCAGCTAGTATGTCGTCCTGGAAAACCCTCTGGTTCACGTCAACTTAAATTTGATTCTGTTAAAGACACTCTAATCAAAGCATTTGAGATGCACTCTGGTGCTCCAAATCAAGGTACCCCCAAGGGGTTAAAATCCACGCGTGGATGAGAGACTAGATGCTGACACATAGCTGGTCAATTCAATCTCTACCTTTATTACAAAAAGTAAAAGCAATTATACATCTTCAGAAGAGGGCGGTTCTCCCCTGAGGCTCAGGCATTATTTCATTGGTTAAAAAGGAAGAAAAGAGAAGAGAAGAAGAGATAACACTCTAGCATCTGCGCAGTATGCACTACTTTGGAATGTGAACTTAATGTAAACATCTAAGTGTCCGCCGTCTTATAATGGCGGCTATCCTAACAACAATACTGCATACATCATATGTGACACTTCAAGGAGGTGCTTCTGTATAGGCAGTGAATAATATGTGTATATATATCATCAAGCTACGTGATTGGCTTAGGCATCCTTCAAAGCAACTGTGGGGAGATAGAAGACAAACACTGCCGGGGGGCCCCCTTCTACTCATGGCCTTGCATAGACAGAAAGCTGGCACAGCAGAGAGGGGAGGGGGGGGGCTGAGATAAGAGAAGAAGAAGTTTGTTACAGCTTCAAAGAAAAGTTACTCTGCCAGTGACCGGCCCAGCCTCCTGCCTCACTATGTAGTAAGTGAATAGAGATGGCCCGAACTATTCGCCGGCGAACAGTTCCCGGCGAACATAGCTTGTTCGCGTTCGCCTCTGCCGGGCGAACATATGCGATGTTCGGTCCGCCCCCTATACATCATCATTGAGCAAACTTTGACCCTGTACCTCACAGTCAGCAGACACATTCCAGCCAATCAGCAGCATACCCTCCCTCCCAGACCCTCCCACCTCCTGCACAGCATCCATTTTAGATTCATTCTGAAGCTGCAGTCTTAGTGAGAGGAAGGAGAGTGTAGTAGCTGCTGATTTAATTGGGAAATTGATAGCTAGGCTAGTGCATTCAGTGTCCACTCCAGTCCTGAAAGACTCATCTGATCTCTGCTGTAAGGACAGCGTCCTGACAGCACCCCAAAAGCCCTTTTAGGGCTGCAACATTAGTCTGCTTTTTTTTCCTTTATATACATATTGCAGTTGCCTGGCCTGCCTGTGTGTGAGGAGCTGCAGGCCCACAGACTGTAGTGTGCCCACTGCCAGTGCCCACCCCTGTCATTCCGTGTGGCACAGGACTTTGCATCAAAAAGGCATTTAATTTTTACACTTTAATCTAAGGTTAGTTGCCTGCCAGTGTGTGTCAGGCTGACTTCCACTGACTGTAGTGTGCCCACTGCCAGTGCCCACCACTCATACCGGCTGGCACAGGACTTTGCATAAAAAGGCATTTAATTTTTACACTTTAGTGTAATTTCAGCTGCTTGCCTGCTGCTAGTGTGTGTCAGGCCGACTTCAACTGACTGTAGTGTGCCCACTGCCAGTGCCCACCCCTGTCATCCCGTGTGGCACAGGACTTTGCTTAAAAAAAGGCACTTAATTTTTACACTTTAATCTAAGGTTAGTTGCCTGCCAGTGTGTGTCAGGCTGACTTCCACTGACTGTAGTGTGCCCACTGCCAGTGTCCACCACTCATACCGGCTGGCACAGGACTTTGCATAAAAAGGCATTTAATTTTTACACTTTAATCTAAGTTTAGTTGCCTGCCAGTGTGTGTCAGGCTGACTTCCAGTGACTGTAGTGTGCCCACTGCCAGTGCCCACCCCTGTCATCCCATGTGGCACAGGACTTTGCATAAAAAAGGCATTTAATTTTTACACTTTAATCTAATTTTAGTTGCCTGCCAGTGTGTGTCAGGCTGACTTCCACTGACTGTAGTGTGCCCACTGCCAGTGCCCACCACTCATACCGGCTGGCACAGGACTTTGCATAAAAATGGCATTTAATTTTTACACTTTAGTGTAATTTCAGCTGCTTGCCTGCTGCTAGTGTGTGTCAGGCCGACTTCCACTGACTGTAGTGTGCCCACTGCCAGTGCCCACCACTCATACCGGCTGGCACAGGACTTTGCATAAAAAAGGCATTTAATTTTTACACATTAGTCTAATTTCAGTTGCTTGCCTGCTGCCAGTGCGTGTCAGGCCCACTTCCACTGACTGTAGTGTGCCCACTGCCAGTGCCAACCACTGATACCGGGTGGCACAGTAGCTTGCCGATAAATAAGGCATTTCATTTTTACACATTAGTCTAATTTCAGTTGCTTGCCTCCTGCCAGTGTGTGTCAGGCCCACCTCCACAGACTGTAGTGTGCCCACTGCCAGTGCCAACCACTGATACCGGGTGGCACAGTAGCTTGCCGATAAATAAGGCATTTCATTTTTACACATTAGTCTAATTTCAGTTGCTTGCCTCCTGCCAGTGTGTGTCAGGCCCACCTCCACAGACTGTAGTGTGCCCACTGCCAGTGCCAACCACTGATACCGGGTGGCACAGTAGCTTGCCGATAAATAAGGCATTTCATTTTTACACATTAGTCTAATTTCAGTTGCTTGCCTGCTGCCAGTGTGTGTCAGGCCCACTTCCACAGACTGTAGTGTGCCCACTGCCAGTGCCCACCACTGATACAGGGTGGCACAGTACCACTTATCGAAAAAAATGACAGGCAGAGGCAGGCCACCCCGCAGGGGCCGTCGTGGTCGTGGTGCTGTGATTTCCACTGTCCCTGGAATAATGCCTAGTGTTCAGAGGCCATGGACGTAGTTGACTGGCTTAGACAGGACACCCAATCTTCAACAGCTTCCGCTAAGAACCTTGACGCACCATCTTCCTCCAGCTCAGCTTTGGTCACCTGCTCTCAAGTTACCACGCACCCGCCCGCCGCTGATAGGAATAGTACTAGTTAAGACACCACTCATATAGGGTGTCACAGCACATTGCTCTGTGCACGCGCAGTGCCCCAATTTGGGAGTATGAGGACCGGCCAAGCTGCTTTTTCCATCTCCCGGTTCCTGAAATCAATTCAGTTTGGTGCATGAGAGTTTGGTCTGTCATTGTGAAGGCAGTCGAAGGTACCAGGCCTAAAATTTTTTTCACAAAAGGCAATCCCTGATATGGGATGTAACAGGGATTAAACTGATGAGAATAGTACTACAGAAAATACCACTGATATCGAGTGTGACAGTAAATTGCACGGCGCAGACGCAGTCACCGTGGATCAAAACAGAGTGGAGGGAGCCAGCGTTTTTTTAACCATCTCCCCGTTCGAAAAATCTATTCAATAAATGGCCCCCAGATTGGGGACGTTAGAGGGATTAAACTGATGAGAATAGTACTACAGAAAATACCACTCATATCGGGTGTGAGAGTAAATTGCACGGCGCAGACGCAGTCACCGTGGATAAAAACAAAGGGGAGGGAGCCAGCGTTTTTTTAACCATCTCCCCGTTCAAAAAATCTATTCAATAAATGGCCCCCAGATTGGGGACGTTAGAGGGATTAAACTGATGAGAATAGTACTATAGAAAATACCACTCATATCGGGTGTGACAGTAAATTGCACGGCGCAGAAGCAGTGACCGTGGATTAAAACAAAGGGAAGGGAGCCAGCGTTTTTAACCATCTCCCGTTCGAAAAATCAATTCAATTGACCTTTCGGGACCCTTGGTGTTGTACGTGGCTGGGTGGAGGAAGAAACCTTCAATGACATCACCGGGACGTGGCTAGCTTGGTATCCAACCTTGTGCAAATGGGGAGTTTGCGGTTGTGCAAATGGACTGTTTGCGGTGCATTAAAAGAGGAGTTTGGTATGTCAATGTCTGAGAATCGGGCGTAACCCTTACACTACCTGATCGATACAACATCATACCTGATCGTATACACACACTGGATGTTTTAAAGCATGTTATTCCAAACAATTTAGGAATGTTACGTGATTTATGCCCTTTATGGATTAAAACCTGACTCTGCGTCCACTACGTAGTTTTCCATGGGAGTTTTGCCATGGATCCCCCTCCGGCATGCCACAGTCCAGGTGTTAGTCCCCTTGAAACAACTTTTCCATCACTATTGTGGCCAGAAAGAGTCCCTTTGGTTTTTAAAATTCGCCTGTCTATTGAAGTCTATGGCGGTTCGCCCGGTTCGCCTGTTCGCGAACATTTGCGGAAGTTCGCGTTCGCTGTTCGCGAACTGAAAATTTTATGTTCGCGACATCACTATAAGTGAAGAGGTGACGATTGTTATTATTAGTACAGTTATTCATAGTATTTCTATTCTGAGCGGGGCCCGATACCATTACATTCACAATAAACTCGACACTGTTATGGGGGAATCTGTGGATGAAACATAGCAGACAATGCTATGTGTCATCTACAGATACTCCCATAACAGTGTCAGCCACAGATCCCCCCCATAATAGACCCCCCATAACAGTGTCAGCCACAGACCCCCCCATAACAGTGTCAGCCACAGATCCACCATAACAGTGTCAGCCACAGATCCCCTCCATAACAGTGTCAGCCACAGATCCCCTCCATAACAGTGTCAGCCACAGATCCCCTCCATAACAGTGTCAGCCACAGATCCCCTCCATAACAGTGTCAGCCACAGATCCCCTCCATAACAGTGTTAGCCACAGATCCCCCATAACAGTGTCAGCCACAGATCCCCTCCATAACAGTGTGTCCTCCACAGATCCCCCGAAACAGTGTGTCCTCCAAGGAATCCCCCATAACAGTGTGTCCTCCGCAGATCCCCCATAACAGTGTCATCCGCAGATCCCCCATAACAGTGTCATCCGTAGATCCCCCATAACAGTGTGTCATCCATAGATCCCCATAACAGTGTCATCCCAGATCCCCATAACAGTGTCATCCGTAGATCCCCATAACAGTGTCAGCCGCAAACCCCCCCATAACAGTGTCAGCCACAGACCCCCCATACCAGTGTCAGCCACAGACACCCATAACAGTGTGTCCTCTACAGATCCCCTCCATTACAGTGTCAGCCACAGATCCTCCATAACAGTGTCCTCCACAGATCCCCCATAACAGTGTGTCCTCCACAGATCCCCCATAACAGTGTGTCCTCTACAGATCTCCCTCCATAACAGTGTCAGCCACAGATCCCCCATAACAGTGTGTCCTCTACAGATCCCCTCCATAACAGTGTCAGCCACAGATCCCCCATAACAGTGTCCTCCACAGATCCCCATAACAGTGTGTCCTCCACAGATCCCCCATAACAGTGTGTCCTCTACAGATCCCCCTCCATAACAGTGTCAGCCACAGATCCCCCATAGAACTGTCAGAACTAATGTTCTAGCGCCCGTTATTGTAACGGGCCTAATGTCTAGTACATAAATAAGTCATGATGACCTTGCCACATTAATGTTGTATGATAGTCTGAACTCATAGATACGCCTAAATAATGTATTAATGCTGTTATTTTAACATGCAGTATATGATAAATGTAATGCAATGGTATCCTGCATCCCTAATGTGTAGTGGTAATATTTAATAATATTGCCTTCTATAAAATAGAAGAACATCATGTTTTGTTTGTCAGAATTAAGCGACGCTCTTCCGCAGGGTTATCAACTGCCCATAAACTCGTGCATAGTCCATAAAATATTACAAATTTTTCCAATCTGGAAATCCATCTGAATAGTGACCATAAGAAAACATTTTAAAGATGCTCACCTTAGTGGAATTAATGGAATAAAATAAATAATAATAATAATAGTGTGCCGTGAAGAAGTCACAACACCTCATATTTCTTGAACACCGCTGTGTAGTTGTCTCCTGTATGAGCTGCTGCCTATGTCTGTCCTGGCTCGCTGTGACAATGGCTTCCTAGTGTAAGAGAGCGCAAGGGTCCGTCATTGACGGAAGGTACGTGTCACCGAGGTTCCTGGCCTCGGTGAGATAAGAGCCCGGTTTGTATGTCAGCAGCAGATAGTGCTGTTTGACACGTTGGTATTTTAGCATGGCTGCAAAGCCGATCCGGGCCGGCTCTTACTGGGATCAACTAAAGTGTTGGGTGGGTAGTTGCTCCCCACGTTCCAGGCCGGGTTTTGAAGGTTTGTATAAAGTCCAGCCAAGCACTGTCAGCTGTGTGGATTATCCTCCATCTGCCAGTTTTCTGTGGCTGAGCTGTCAGCCGGGTGTGAACTAACACCTAAATCCTACAGGTGAACTTTTCCTGTGTTTTTGTGTTTTGCCTCGTGTGAACAAGCACTAAGACTGTTTCTGCTTTGCCTCATGTGAACAAGCACAAAGACTGTTTTTGTGTTGCTGAGTGTGAATAAAACACTTCTGCTTTACCCAGAGAACTGTGTACCTTGCCTCTATACTGCGTCTGCAAGCCTATCTACCAGAGCAATTCCCCACATTTGGCGTCGGATGCGGGCATGCACAGTGAGGCTGGCGTGAACGCCGAAAATTTTTGTTTTTGCTGTGTTGGACTGCATGGCATATATCAGGCCTGTGGTTCAGTTTTGTGGTTCCTGACAAGATGGAGGAGGCCATTAAGCACCTGATTCAGAGTAATATACAGCAACAACAGGCTTTGCAGGCTCAGAGGGAAAGTAATGAGCTACAGCAAAAAAGACATGAGGAGGCTAGTGAGCTACAGCAAAAAAGACATGGGGAGGAATACCCTGGGGAGGAGAGAGGCTGCGGGGGTCAGATGTTGGCATTGTCAGGACTGGGGACGTGGCCGCCAACTGCCCTAGGGCATCTGAACCCATGGACTGTGGGTTCGCTCGCCGGTCCTCTCTTTTTGCCCAACCAGTGTATATAGCTGACCCCCTGCTGGCCGCGGACACCCCTCCGGTGTGTGACATCATGGTTAGTGGACACCCCGTGCAGGCCCTGCTGGACTCTGGGAGCCTGGTAACTCTGGTCCATGAGTCGTTGGTAACAGAAAAACTCCCAGAAAGGCGAACCCTTACCATTGTCTGTATACATGGGGATCGCAGGGAGTATCCCACTACTAAGGTTACCCTGACGGTGGGTGGGAAAAAGGTACAACATGTCGTAGGAGTGGGGAGACGGCTCCCTTATGCCGCCATATTGGGGAGGGACTTTCCCCTGTTCTGGACTTTGTGGAGGAACGGGTTGCCTACCTGTAGGGAAGAAAAATGTCCGGGTACCAAACCTGAGGACCCCGAAGCAGAGACACCAGCGGTAGGGGTGACCACTACTTCCGTGATAGAGGGGGAGACAACCCCACTAAGTGTAATGGTGGGAGACGTGGAGGGCTTGCCACCGGGACCGGAATTGGCAGACATCAACGTCTCCGGAGAAAATTTTGGGACCGCGCAACACCAGGACCAAACCCTAGCCAGGGCCTGGGAGAATGTTGTGATAATTGATGATAAACCCCAAAAACCTGGGGCTGAGTTAATGTTTCCCCGTTTTGTTGTTCACCAGGAAATGTTGTATCGGGTGAACCAAATCCGGGGTGAGCATATTGAACAGTTGGTGGTGCCCACAGCGTATCGCAAGCTCGTTATGGCGCTTGCCCACCAACATGTTCTTGGGGGACACTTGGGGTGGCAGAAAACCCAGGACCGCATACTGCAGCAGGTTTATTGGCCCAGTGTGTTCAAGGAGGTAGAAAATTATTGTAAGTCCTGTCCAACCTGGGTACCAGGTAAATAGCCCCCAGCCACATTTCTGTAGTCCTCTGGTACCTCTTCCAATCATTGAAGTACCGTTTGAGCGAATCGCTATGGATCTAATAAGGCCCATACCGAAGTCCGCTAGGGGCCACCAACACATTCTGGTCGTTCTCGATTATGCCACTCGGTATCCGGAGGGACCTGCTTCTGCCCTATCTCATGTTCGCAGTGCGAGAGGTGCCCCAGGCCTCTACTGGGTTCTCGCCCTTCGAACTGCTTTATGGCTGACACCCTCGGGGCCTGTTAGACATCGCCAAGGAAGCGTGGGACAACAACCCGTCCCCCACAAAAGTGTCATTGAGTATGTCACCCAGATGCAGGAACGGATGGAAAGGGTGTTGCCGCTAGTCTGGGAGCATATGGAGGCGGCGCAACAAGCTCAGAGTAGGGTGTATAATCGTCAGGCTCGGGTACGGGATTTCAATCCGGGAGATTGGGTTTTGGTTCTGGTACCCACCCTTGACAGCAAGTTCCTAGCTAGGTGGCAGGGCCCCTATGAGGTGATCGAGAAGGTAGGGGAAGTAAATTACAAAGTATACCAGCCAGGGCGGCGCAAGCCGGAGCAGGTGTACCATGTGAATTTACTAAAGCCGTGGAAAGATAGGGACTCGTCCGACAACAGTCCCCGGCCATGGCTTCTAGGAGAAAAGGGTCCAGCCCCACAGTTTGAGGCCTGTGAAGCAGTAACCACGGTAAAAATTGCAGACAGCCTGTCTTCCAAACAAATTCCGGAAGTCAGGGAGTTCATCAGTCGGAACACGGATGTGTTCTCAGACCTCCCTGGCCGCACTTCCCTCATCCAACATGATATCGTCACTGAGCCTCAGGCCAAGATCTGGTTAAAACCATACCGGGTACCCGAGGCTCGGCGACGGGCCATCGCGGAGGAAGTGCAATTAATGTTGAAGCTCGATGTCATTGAGGAGTCGAAAAGTGAATGGGCGAGTCCCATAGTCCTAATACCCAAGCCAGATGGGACGTTGCGGTTCTGCAACGAATTTCGCAAGTTAAATGAAGTGTCCGAGTTTGATGCGTATCCCATGCCCCGGGTAGACGAGCTTGTTGAAAATTTAGGGCAAGCCCGTTATTTTTCTGTGCTAGACCTCACTAAAGGGTACTGGCAGGTACCCTTAACGGAGTCGGCCAAGGAAAAAACTGCTTTTGTTACCTTTTAATTTAAGGGTCATTTGGCTCTAAAATTCCATATCATATCACCATATAAGATATTTAAGTTATGAATTAATGAATAGTTTAGCAGCAGCAGTTAAAATTCACAGGGCTACAAACTAGTGTCCTCACTCTACAATGACTTTCAGTCTGCAGAAATAGTGATGCAAACAACTTCTCTCAAATATTTTTCTAAATAATAATGTGTGGGGGGTTTTAACTCAGTCACTGTGCACACATACACACGTGTCAGTTTACTTTTCGCCACTGGCAGAGTTTATTTCAGCAAACAATAGTAAACATGTCCAAGCTTCAGCTTTAAGCTTTTTTCAGCCCACACATTTTCATAACATAAAGTCCAACACTTTGTATTCAGTCCAAGTAGGGTAACAAAACAATGAGATCTCACTACTCTTTGGGATCTTTCAGAGATCAACTCCCCCTCTCAGCTTTTGGACCCAAAATCCACTTTAAAAAACCTCCCAGCAACCTAACGTTACTGGCATACTTACTTCCGGGAATTATATCACTGAGGCACACATTCTCAGTGAGACATACCGACCATCTACGATTCTCCCCTCTGGGCTACTACATACCCTCCCCCTCTGCCTAAAGCCGAGGGGCTGGGCACCTGTTACCATCAAGCAATGTACCCTTGACAGGGCATCGGCATTCCCATGCAATTTCCCAGGCCTGTGTTCTATTTAAAAATTGAAATCTTGTAACGTCAGAAACCATCTCATTACTCTGGCATTACTCCCTTTTTTCTCAGACATCCACTTTAGTGGGGCATGATCTGAAACTAATCTGAACCTCCTACCCAGTAGATAATATCTAAGGGAGTCCAGTGCCCACTTTATCGCTAAGCATTCTTTTTCCACAATAGAATAATTTTTTTCGCAGGGAGTAAGTTTTCGGCTTAGGTATAACACAGGGTGTTCTCCCCCCCCCCCCCTAACCTCTTGGGACATCATAGCGCCTAGACCTACCTCTGAGGCATCTGTACTGAACTATGAATTCTTTACTAAAGTCTGGGGCCACTAACACTGGCTGTTGGCATAACCGTAGCTTAAGCTCTTTAAAGGCCTGTTCTGCTTCTGGGGTCCACCTAGCCATAACTGATTTTGTACCTTTTGTAAGTTATGTTAGCGGGACAGCTATTGTAGCAAAATTCGGTACAAATCGTCTGTAGTAGCCCACTATTCCCAAAAAAGCTTTTATCTGTTTTTTTGTAAGTGGGTGTGGCCAGGTTTGAATTGCCTCTACTTTGTTGATTTGAGGTTTGATCAAACCTCTACCTACTATATACCCAAGATATCTGGCCTCTTCCATACCCATGGCACATTTTTTGGGGTTTATGCTGAATCCGGCTATTCTTAGGGAATCTAGTATTGCTTGAACTTTACCCAGGTGACTCTCCCAATCTGGGCAAAAGATGACAATATCGTCCAAGTATGCAGCTGCATACTTTTTGTGAGGGCCTAAGATCCTGTCCATAGCTCTTTGAAACGTAGCTTGTAAACCGAATGGCATTCTCACATATTGGTAACACCCTTCAGGTGTGGAAAAAGCAGTCTTTTCTTTGGCATCCCTGGACAGAGGGATCTGCCAATACCCTTTTGTTAGGTCTAACGTAGTAATATACCGCGCAGGACCTAACCTCTCAATGAGTTCGTCTACTCTTGGCTAGTGATGTCGCGAACATAAAATTTTCAGTTCGCGAACAGCGAACGCGAACTTCCGCAAATGTTCGCGAACTGGCGAACCGGGCGAACCGCCATAGACTTCAATAGACAGGCGAATTTTAAAACCCACAGGGACTCTTTCTGGCCACAATAGTGATGAGAAAGTTGTTTCAAGGGGACTAACACCTGGACTGTGGCATGCCGGAGGGGGATCTATGGCAAAACTCCCATGGAAAATTACGTAGTGGACGCAGAGTCGGGTTTTAATCCATAAAGGGCATAAATCAACTAACATTCCTAAATTGTTTGGAATAACGTGCTTTAAAACATCCAGTGTGTGTATACGATCAGGTATGATGTTGTATCGATCAGGTAGTGTAAGGGTTACGCCCGCTTCACAGACATTGACAGACCAAACTCCCTTTTAATGCACCGCAAACAGTTCATTTGCACAACTGCAAACTCCCCATTTGCACAAGGTTGGATACCAAGCTAGCCACGTCCCGGTGATGTCATTGAAGGTTTCTTCCTCCACCCAGCCACGTACAACACCAAGGGTCCCCAAAAGATGAATTGAATTGATTTTTCGAACGGGAGATGGTTAAAAAACGCTGGCTCCCTCCCCTTTGTTTTTATCCACGGTGACTGCGTCTGCGCCGTGCAATTTACTGTCACACCCGATATGAGTGGTATTTTCTGTAGTACTATTCTCATCAGTTTAATCCCTCTAACGTCCCCAATCTGGGGGCCATTTATTGAATAGATTTTTCGAACGGGGAGATGGTTAAAAACGCTGGCTCCCTCCACTCTGTTTTAAACCACGGTCACTGCGTCTGCGCCGTGCAATTTACTGTCACACCCGATATGAGTGGTATTTTCTGTAGTACTATTCTCATCAGTTTAATCCCTCTAACGTCCCACTCCAATCTGGGGGCCATTTATTGAATAGATTTTTCGAACGGGGAGATGGGTAAAAACGCCTGGCTCCCTCCACTCTGTTTTAAACCACGGTGACTGCGTCTGCGCCGTGCAATTTACTGTCACACCCGATATGAGTGGTATTTTCTGTAGTACTATTCTCATCAGTTTAATCCCTCTAACGTCCCCAATCTGGGTGCCATTTATTGAATAGATTTTTCGAACGGGAGATGGTTAAAAACCCTGGCTCCCTCCACTCTGTTTTAAACCACGGTGACTGCGTCTGCGCCGTGCAATTTACTGTCACACCCGATATGAGTGGTATTTTCTGTAGTACTATTCTCATCAGTTTAATCCCTCTAACGTCCCCAATCTGGGTGCCATTTATTGAATAGATTTTTCGAACGGGGAGATGGTTAAAAAACCCTGGCTCCCTCCACTCTGTTTTAAACCACGGTGACTGCGTCTGCGCCGTGCAATTTACTGTCACACCCGATATGAGTGGTATTTTCTGTAGTACTATTCTCATCAGTTTAATCCCTCTAACGTCCCCAATCTGGGGGCCATTTATTGAATAGATTTTTCGAACGGGAGATGGTTAAAAAAACCTGGCTCCCTCCACTCTGTTTTAAACCACGGTGACTGCGTCTGCGCCGTGCAATTTACTGTCACACCCGATATGAGTGGTATTTTCTGTAGTACTATTCTCATCAGTTTAATCCCTCTAACGTCCCCAATCTGGGGGCCATTTATTGAATAGATTTTTCGAACGGGGAGATGGTTAAAAAACCCTGGCTCCCTCCACTCTGTTTTAAACCACGGTGACTGCGTCTGCGCCGTGCAATTTACTGTCACACCCGATATGAGTGGTATTTTCTGTAGTACTATTCTCATCAGTTTAATCCCTCTAACGTCCCCGACTCCCCAATCTAGGGGCCATTTATTAAATAGATTTTTTGAACGGGGAGATGGTTAAAAAACGCTGGCTCCCTCCACCGATATGAGTGGTATTTTCTGTAGTATTATTCTCATCAGTTTAATCCCTGTTACGTCCCATATCAGGAATTGCCTTTTATGAAAAAAATTTAGGCCGGGTACCTTCGACTGCCTTCACAGTGACAGACCAAACTCTCATACACTAAACTGAATTGATTTCAGGAACCGGGAGATGGAAAAAGCAGCTTGGTCGGTCCTCTTACTCCCAAATTGGGGCACTGCGCGTGCACAGAGCAATGTGCTGTGACACCCTATATGAGTGGTGTCTTAACTAGTACTATTGCTATCAGTTTAATCACTGTTACGGACCCTATCCGGTCGAATTGATTAACCATTGTCGAATCCCCATTGACATCCCCCTTATAAGCTGTGTAAAGCATATTTTTAGTTTGGTTTTGAACTGCTGCATCCTTTCCGACTTTTGGTAATTTGGTAACATTTCTGCCACTTTCTGCTTATACCGGGGTCTAGTAGCGTGGCCACCCGATCGCTTTTGGTCTGACCATAATGAAGCAACGGCCTTATCATCTGGGGTGTGGCAACATTGCCAACACACTTATAGAGGTGATGATGATTGCTTCATTGTGATACGCAAGCCCCTTCACCACAACAAGGTAACGATCACGAAGGGGAATTGACACTTGTATGTGCCTTTTTTTTGGGTTTGTTTTTGCAGCCACAGTGCTGCACCATAGGACAGAAAAATTAGGCATGTACACATGCCTGAAAAATAATGGCACTGTTGCAGCCGCTATTGTAGCAGCGGCCGGAAAAATTGATGTTTTCCAGGCAGAAAAGTGACTAAAACATTGCGGCTTGAACCCTAGTTGGTGGTGAAGAATTCACGAAAGTCATCCGGTATGCAGACATTAAATACAGCAGCGTGGGGACCATTTTGAGGCCAAGGCTTGTAATCAGGCCTTTTGTTAGTCAAACGTATCCCCACTGTCAGTCCCTTCGGGATCCATGCCTCATTCATCTTTATGAAGGTGAGGTAATCAACACTTTTTGACCGAGGCGACTTCTCTTGTCAGTGACAATGCCTCCTGCTGCACTGAAGGTCCTTTCTGACAGGACACTTGAAGCGGGACAGGCCAGAAGTTCTATCGCGAACTGGGATAGCTCAGGCCACAGGTCAAGCCTGCACACCCAGTAGTGAAGGGGTTCATTGCTCCTCAGAGTGTCGATATCTGCTGTTAAGGCGAGGTAGTCTGCTACCTGTCGGTCGAGTCGTTCTCTAAGGCTGGATCCCGAAGGGCTGTGGCGATGAGTAGGACTGAAAAAGCTCCGCATGTCCTCCATCAACAACACATCTGTAAATCGTCCAGTCCTTGCCGCCGTGGTAGGAGGAGGATTACACTCACCTCTTTCCCTGTTAGATTCCCGTTGTGCTGTGACATCCCCTTATAAGCTGTGTAAAGCATATTTTTAGTTTGGTTTTGAAATGCTGCATCCTTTCCGACTTTCGGTAATTTGGTAACATTTCTGCCACTTTCTGCTTATACCGGGGTCTAGTAGCGTGGTCACCCAGTACAGATCGTTCTCCTTTATCCTTTTTATACGTGGGTCCCTCAACAGACATGACAGCATGAAAGACCCCATTTGAACAAGGTTGGATGCAGAGCTACTCATTTCCCGTTCCTCGTCCTCACTGATGTCATTGACGGTCTGTTCTTCCCCCAGCCACGTACAACACCATGGGTCCCAGATAGGTGACAACAATGAGCACCCTGGGGTGCCTGCTGTGGTTGGTCTTCCTCCTCCTCAAAGCCGCCACATTCCTCCTCTGACTCCTCTTCCTCATCCTCCTCTTCCAGCGTTGCTGCAGGTCCGGCAAGCGATGATGACAAGGCTGTTTCTGGTGGTGATGGTGACCACAACTCTTCCTCTTCCTCTTCACGCTCATCTACAGCCTGATCCAGAACTCTTCGCAGGGCACGCTCCAGGAAGAAAACAAATGGGATGAGGTCGCTGATGGTGCCTTCGGTGCGACTGACTAGGTTTGTCACCTCCTCAAAAGGACGCATAAGCCTACAGGCATTGCGCATGAGTGTCCAGTAACGTGGCAAAAGATTCCCAGCTCCGCAGAGGCTGTCCTAGCACCCCGTTCATACAAATACTCGTTGACGGCTTTTTCTTGTTGGAGCAGGCGGTCGAACATTAGGAGTGTTGAATTCCAACGTGTCGGGCTGTCGCATATCAAGCGCCTCACTGGCATGTTGTTTCGCCGCTGAATATCGGAAAAGTGCGCCATGGCCGTGTAGGAACGCCTGAAATGGCCACACACCTTCCTGGCCTGCTTGAGGACGTCCTGTAAGCCTGGGTACTTAGACACAAAACGTTGTACGATGAGATTCAACACATGTGCCATGCACGGCACATGTGACAACTTGCCCAAATTTAATGCCGCCAACAGATTGCTTCCATTGTCACACACCACTTTGCCGATCTCCAGTTGGTGCGGGGTCAGCCACTGATCCACCTGTGCGTTCAGGGCGGACAGGAGTGCTGGTCCTGTGTGGCTCTCTGCTTTCAGGCAAGTCAACCCCAAGATAGCGTGACACTGTCGTATCCGGGATGTGGAATAGCCCCTGGGGAGCTGGGGGAATCAGTTGATGTGCAGCCAGACGCCGCAGCAGAAGAGTACTCAGCCGAGGAGGATATTGAAGAGGATGGAGTAGGAGTAGAGGAGGTGGCAGTAGGTCTGCCTGCAAGTCGTGGTGGTGTCACCAACTCCGCTGCGGAGCCACGCATTCCATGCTTGTCAGCCGTCAGCAGGTTGACCCAATGCGCAGTATACGTGATATACCTGCCCTGACCGTGCTTTGCAGACCAGGTATCAGTGGTCAGATGGACCCTTGCCCCAACACTGTATGCCAGAGATGCCATGACTTCCTTTTCAATGACATGGTAGAGGTTTGGGATTGCCTTTTTGAAAAAAAATTTCGTCCGGGTACCTTCCACTGTGGTGTCCCAATAGCGACAAATTTTTTGAAGGCCTCAGACTCTACCAGCTGGTATGGTAAAAGCTGGCGGGCTAAGAGTTCCGTCAAGCCAGCTGTCAGTCGCCGGGCAAGGGGTGACTTTGTGACATTGGCTTCTTATGCTCAAACATGTCCTTGACAGACACCTGACTGTGGGCAGATGAGCAGGAACTGCTGAAGGTGAGAGATGGAGTGGCGGGTGGTTGAGAGGGGGCAGGGAGGACAGCAGTGGTTGATGTGGCTGAAGATGCTGGACCAGGAGGAGCATGGTGGCTTTGAGTTTGTGTGCTGCTTGTACTCATGTGTTGATCCCATAGGCGTTTGTGATGTGAGATCATGTGCCTTCGCAAAGCAGTTGTACCAAGGTGGGTGTTGGACTTCCCACGACTCAGTTTCTTTTGGCACAGGTTGCAAATGGCATTGCTTTTATCAGAGGCAGACACACAAAAAAATGCCACACTGCTGAGCTTTGCAATGACGGCATTCTAGTGGTGGCAACAGCATGCGTTGACTGGCGTGCTGTCTGGCTGACCCCAGGTGCCGATACATGCTGTCTGACTGTGCCACTAACTCCTTGCGACGACCTCCCCTGCTTCCAACTCGTCTCCTCATTCTCTCTGTCTCCCCTTCAGAACTTTCCCCTCTTCTTCTCTTCGAGCAGGCACCCACGTGGCATCCGTGGACACATCGTCATCATCAACCGCTTCACTTGTATCTGACACCTCAGCAAAGGAAGCAGCAGCGGGTACAACATCATCATCATCATCATCACACTGTACGTCCATGTGTGTAATCCTGCCTGACTGAGACATATCCCCGTAATCTACATCATCTGGCAATAATGGTTGCGCATCACTAATTGCATCCAACTGATGTGTAAATAACTCCTCTGACGGATCAAGTGAAGCGGCTGTGGTGGCTGTGGTGGTAGTGGTGGTGGTGGCGACGGGCGGGTGCGTGGTAACTTGAGAGCAGGTGACCGAAGCTGAGCTGGAGGAGGATGGTGCGTCAAGGTTCTTAGCGGAAGCTGTTGAAGATTGGGTGTCCTGTCTAAGCCAGTCAACTACGCCCTCTGAATTTTTCGGGTTCAGGGTACGTGGCCTCTGAAAACTGGGCATTATTCCAGGGACAGTGGAAATCACAGCACCACGACCACGACGGCCCCTGCGGGGTGGCCTGCCTCTGCCTGTCATTTTTTTAGATAAGTGGTACTACGCGTGCTAGGTACTGTGCCACCCGGTATGAGTGGTTGGCACTGGCAGTGGGCACACTACAGTCTATGGAAGTGGGCCTGAATCACACTGGCAGCAGGCAAGCAACTGAATTTAGACTACTGTCTAAAAATTAAATGCCTTATTTATCGGCAAGCTACTGTGCCACCCGGTATCAGTGGTTGGCACTGGCAGTGCGCACACTACAGTCAGTGGAAGAGGGCCTGACACACACTGGCAGCAGGCAAGCAACTGAATTTAGACTACTGTCTAAAAATTAAATGCCTTATTTATCGGCAAGCTACTGTGCCACCCGGTATCAGTGGTTGGCACTGGCAGTGGGCACACTACAGTCAGTGGAAGAGGGCCTGACACACACTGGCAGCAGGCAAGCAACTGAATTTAGACTACTGTCTAAAAATTAAATGCCTTATTTATCGGCAAGCTACTGTGCCACCCGGTATCAGTGGTTGGCACTGGCAGTGGGCACACTACAGTCAGTGGAAGCGGGCCTGACACACACTGGCAGCAGGCAAGCAACTGAAATTACACTAAAGTGTAAAAATTAAATGCCTTATTTATCGGCAAGCTACTGTGCCACCCGGTATCAGTGGTTGGCACTGGCAGTGCGCACACTACAGTCAGTGGAAGAGGGCCTGACACACACTGGCAGCAGGCAAGCAACTGAATTTAGACTACTGTCTAAAAATTAAATGCCTTATTTATCGGCAAGCTACTGTGCCACCCGGTATCAGTGGTTGGCACTGGCAGTGCGCACACTACAGTCAGTGGAAGAGGGCCTGACACACACTGGCAGCAGGCAAGCAACTGAATTTAGACTACTGTCTAAAAATTAAATGCCTTATTTATCGGCAAGCTACTGTGCCACCCGGTATCAGTGGTTGGCACTGGCAGTGGGCACACTACAGTCTATGGAAGTGGGCCTGAATCACACTGGCAGCAGGCAAGCAACTGAATTTAGACTACTGTCTAAAAATTAAATGCCTTATTTATCGGCAAGCTACTGTGCCACCCGGTATCAGTGGTTGGCACTGGCAGTGGGCACACTACAGTCAGTGGAAGCGGGCCTGACACACACTGGCAGCAGGCAAGCAACTGAATTTAGACTACTGTCTAAAAATTAAATGCCTTATTTATCGGCAAGCTACTGTGCCACCCGGTATCAGTGGTTGGCACTGGCAGTGGGCACACTACAGTCAGTGGAAGCGGGCCTGACACACACTGGCAGCAGGCAAGCAACTGAAATTACACTAAAGTGTAAAAATTAAATGCCTTATTTATCGGCAAGCTACTGTGCCACCCGGTATCAGTGGTTGGCACTGGCAGTGGGCACACTACAGTCAGTGGAAGCGGGCCTGACACACACTGGCAGCAGGCAAGCAACTGAAATTACACTAAAGTGTAAAAATTAAATGCCTTATTTATCGGCAAGCTACTGTGCCACCCGGTATCAGTGGTTGGCACTGGCAGTGGGCACACTACAGTCAGTGGAAGTCAGCCTGACACACACTGGCAGGCAACTAACCTTAGATTAAAGTGTAAAAATTAAGTGCCTTTTTTAAGCAAAGTCCTGTGCCACACGGGATGACAGGGGTGGGCACTGGCAGTGGGCACACTACAGTCAGTTGAAGTCGGCCTGACACACACTAGCAGCAGGCAAGCAGCTGAAATTACACTAAAGTGTCAAAATTAAATGCCTTTTTAAGCAAAGTCCTGTGCCAGCCGGTATGAGTGGTGGGCACTGGCAGTGGGCACACTACAGTCAGTGGAAGTCAGCCTGACACACACTGGCAGGCAACTAACCTTAGATTAAAGTGTAAAAATTAAGTGCCTTTTTTTAAGCAAAGTCCTGTGCCACACGGGATGACAGGGGTGGAGCACTGGCAGTGGGCACACTACAGTCAGTTGAAGTCGGCCTGACACACACTAGCAGCAGGCAAGCAGCTGAAATTACACTAAAGTGTCAAAATTAAATGCCTTTTTAAGCAAAGTCCTGTGCCAGCCGGTATGAGTGGTGGGCACTGGCAGTGGGCACACTACAGTCAGTGGAAGTCAGCCTGACACACACTGGCAGGCAACTAACCTTAGATTAAAGTGTAAAAATTAAGTGCCTTTTTTTAAGCAAAGTCCTGTGCCACACGGGATGACAGGGGTGGGCACTGGCAGTGGGCACACTACAGTCAGTTGAAGTCGGCCTGACACACACTAGCAGCAGGCAAGCAGCTGAAATTACACTAAAGTGTCAAAATTAAATGCCTTTTTTAAGCAAAGTCCTGTGCCAGCCGGTATGAGTGGTGGGCACTGGCAGTGGGCACACTACAGTCAGTGGAAGTCAGCCTGACACACACTGGCAGGCAACTAACCTTAGATTAAAGTGTAAAAATTAAGTGCCTTTTTTTAAGCAAAGTCCTGTGCCACACGGGATGACAGGGGTGGGCACTGGCAGTGGGCACACTACAGTCAGTTGAAGTCGGCCTGACACACACTAGCAGCAGGCAAGCAGCTGAAATTACACTAAAGTGTCAAAATTAAATGCCTTTTTAAGCAAAGTCCTGTGCCAGCCGGTATGAGTGGTGGGCACTGGCAGTGGGCACACTACAGTCAGTGGAAGTCAGCCTGACACACACTGGCAGGCAACTAACCTTAGATTAAAGTGTAAAAATTAAGTGCCTTTTTTTAAGCAAAGTCCTGTGCCACACGGGATGACAGGGGTGGGCACTAGCAGTGGGCACACTACAGTCAGTTGAAGTCGGCCTGACACACACTAGCAGCAGGCAAGCAGCTGAAATTACACTAAAGTGTCAAAATTAAATGCCTTTTTAAGCAAAGTCCTGTGCCAGCCGGTATGAGTGGTGGGCACTGGCAGTGGGCACACTACAGTCAGTGGAAGTCAGCCTGACACACACTGGCAGGCAACTAACCTTAGATTAAAGTGTAAAAATTAAGTGCCTTTTTTAAGCAAAGTCCTGTGCCACACGGGATGACAGGGGTGGGCACTGGCAGTGGGCACACTACAGTCTGTGGGCCTGCAGCTCCTCACACACAGGCAGGCCAGGCAACTGCAATATGTATATAAAGGAAAAAAAAAAGCAGACTAATGTTGCAGCCCTAAAAAGGGCTTTTTGGGGTGCTGTCAGGACGCTGTCCTTACAGCAGAGATCAGATGAGTCTTTCAGGACTGGAGTGGACACTGAATTCTCTAGCCTAGCTATCGATTTCCCAATTAAATCAGCAGCAATTATAGTCTCCCTCCTCTCACTAAGACTGCAGCTTCAGAATGAATCTAAAATGGATGCTGTGCAGGAGGTGGGAGGGTCTGGGAGGGAGGGTATGCTGCTGATTGGCTGGAATGTGTCTGCTGACTGTGAGGTACAGGGTCAAAGTTTGCTCAATGATGATGTATAGGGGGCGGACCGAACATCGCATATGTTCGCCCGGCAGAGGCGAACGCGAACAAGCTATGTTCGCCGGGAACTGTTCGCCGGCGGATAGTTCGGGCCATCTCTACTCTTGGCATGGGATAGGCATCGAACTCTGATGCCTCATTGAGTTTTCTGTAATCATTACAGAACCGCCATTCCCCAGATGGTTTTGGTACCAAAACTATCGGACTGGACCACCCACTTCGGGACTCCTCAATCACTCCTAGTTCTAGCATCCTTTTGATCTCTTGTGACATTACTTCCTTACGAGCCTCAGGGATTCTATAGGGTTTTATGTTTACCCGAATATGAGGTTTTGTTCGAATCTCATGCTCAATACACTCAGTGAGACCTGGCAAATCGGAGAACAAGTCCCTATTCTGTTTTAGCAATTCTCTGCACTGCTGTTTTTGTGAATCGGACAGGGTCTCTGCAATTGTGACATCCTGACTGCTACTTTTTGCCTCTACCACCAAACAGGTTGTTTCCGGGGGGTTCCGCTCTTTCCATGGTTTTAACAAGTTCACATGATACAGCTGGATAGGTTTTCTTCTTCCCGGGTGGTGAACTTTGTAGTTAACTTCCCCAACTTTCTCAACCACCTCATAAGGCCCCTGCCACTTAGCTAAGAATTTGCTTTCCACCGTGGGTGCCAAAACTAGAACTCGGTCCCCTGGACTGAACTGCCTAACCTTGGCTGCCCTGTTATACACTCAAGCTTGGTTTTCTTGAGCCCTCAGGAGGTGTTCTTTCACTATGGGCATGACCTTAGATATTCTCTCTTGCATTTGTGCTATGTGTTCTACCACAATTTTATATGGGGTAGTCTCACTTTCCCAGGTCTCCTTTGCCACATCCAGCAACTCCCGAGGGTGCCGAGCATATAATTCAAAAGGTGAAAACCCAGTGGAGGTTTGAGGAACCTCTCTAATGGAGAACAGTAGGTACGGTAGCAGACAGTCCCAATTACGACCATCCTTTTCTACCACCTTTTTTAACATACTCTTAAGCGTTTTATGGAATCGTTCTACTAGACCGTCTGCATGCGGATGATATACGGATGTTCGCAGTTGCTTAATTTTCAACATCCGACACAACTCTTTCATGACCTTAGACATGAACGGTGTTCCCTGGTCAGTTAATATCTCTTTTGGTATACCGGTTCTGGCAAACATCTGGAACAACTCTTTCGCTATGGTTTTCGAGGAGCTGTTTCTTAAAGGGACTACTTCTGGGTATCTGGTGGCATAGTCGACTACCACCAAAATATACTGCTGACCTCTAGCTGACTTCACTAGGGGTCTTACGAGATCCATTGCAATCCGTTCAAACGGAACTTCAATGATTGGCAGTGGGACCAATGGTCTTTTGAAATGTGGTACCGGGGCTGAGACCTGGCAGGTGGGACACGACTGGCAATAGTCGGCTATTTCCTTATAACAACCCGGCCAATAGAATCGTTGGAGAATGCGTTCTTGGGTTTTACCTGCCCTCAAGTGCCCCCCTAAAACATGAGAGTGGGCCAATCTTAATACTAATGGTCAATACGGACACGGTACCAGCAGCTGTTCCACTACTTCATCCCCCTTTTTGGTCACCCTATGCAACATATCATTGTTTATGGCGAAGTGGGGAAACTGATTATCAGCTTCTGGACTTTGGGCAACCCCATTCAGTACTGATACATTCTCCCGGGCACCTTTTAAGGTAAGATCCCTGAGCTGTGCCGCTCCAAAATTTTCCCGGGACACCTCAAGATCCAGAACATTGGTCTCAGGGGATAATTCCTCATCCTCCTCGCCTAACATCACAGCTAGCGGAGACTCTGACATAGCCTCAGGACATTCCATCCCCTCTCCCACCACATCACAACTAGTACACTCAGCACTTGACAGACTCATCGGAACCTTAGCTTTAGCCCAGAGGTCCCAGAACAGCGGGAAGTCTCTTCCTAGTATCACCGGGTACAGTAAGTCCTTCACGACTCCCACCTCATGCTGTACAGTACCACACATAGTGTTTATGGACACCTGAGCAACCGGATAATCCCGGGTGTCTCCATGGATATACAACACTCCCACATGCCTTGCAGGATTCAACACGTGAGGCACCATGGACATCATCAAAGTGACCAAACTGCCGGAGTCCAGGAGGGCAGTCACCATAACACTGTTCACAGTCACTTGGCACACCTGGGGTTCTTCCTGGGCTTGGGTAGCTGCACTACACACCGGATGTGCAAAAAGAGAATATGGTTGGCCGACACCGCACTCCATGGGCTCAGTAGACAAAGGGCAGTGCGCTGCGATATGTCCAGGAGCCTGACACCTCCAACAGATAATGGGGCCGGTCTGGACTTGGGTCCCAGGCTCAAACTTTTCCTTGGCCTGGATTTTCCAGTTGGGAGTGGGTTGTAGTCCTTTCCGGGGGAACCCTGTTTCATTTTTAGAGCCGGAATATTGCCGCCTCAACCTTCCCTTATTTTCCAGGGAGTCCTGCACGCTGATATACCTTTCTACAAGGCTCACCAATTCGTCTGCAGTCTGCGGGTTTCCCTGGGCAAGCCAACGCTGTAGGGGTGTTGGCAGCATATGGTGGAACCGATCCATGACCACTTTTTCCACCATCTGAGCTGGGGTGGATGATTCTGGCTGTAACCATTTTTGTACGAGGTGGAACAGATTGAACATTTGGGGACCTGGGAGGCTTATCTTGGCAAAACTCCCAGCTATGAACACGCTGCGTCCGGACTGCATCCGTGACCCCTTGCTGGGCAAGAATCTCTGCTTTTAGCTTACTGTATTCTTTAGCATCTTGCAAGGTTAAATCATAATACGCTTTCTAAGGTTCTCCTGTTAAATAAGGCGCCAATACTTCTGCCCACTGCTCGGGTGGGAGATTCTCCCTTTCTGCCACCCTTTAAAACACGGACAGGTACGCCTCAACATCGTCCTCAGGTGTCATTTTTTGCAAAGTTTCCCTCACATTTTTCCGAGCTTTAACACTGCCGCTCTGACTGGGAAGGCTTAGCCCCTCCTGAGATTTGATGGCCTCAGTCAATACAGACATCTGTCGTATCAGGAGCTGATTTGTCTCTTGCTGGGCTTGCATAGCCTCCCTATGGGCTTTCTGCTGTTGAGCAGTACCCTGTTGCTGCAGCAAGTTAGCTTGCACCAGCTCCTACCACTGCCTGTTGCTGCGATTTTCTAGGAGCGTTTGCCCGCATCCGACACCATATTGTGGGGGGTTTTAACTCAGTCACTGTGCACACATACACACGTGTCAGTTTAATCTTCATCACATGCAGAGTTTATTTCAGCAAACAATAGTAAACATGTCCAAGCTTCAGCTTTAAGCTTTCTTCAGCCCACACATTTTCATAACATAAAGTCCAACACTTTGTATTCAGTCCAAGTAGGGTAACAAAACAATGCGATCTCACCACTCTTTGGGATCTTTCAGAGATCAACTCCCCCTCTCAGCTTGTTCAGCTTGCAGTAAGCCTGTGCACACTTGATCTCCCAGTTGAGATTTGCATAGCCCTTTTAACCATGCCTTTAGGAAAACCCTGGATGGAGTACGGGAGTGACCTGTCCCACCCAATCTCTCTGGTCACTCCTAAAACCCGGACCCAAAATCCACTTTAAAAAACCTCCCAGCAACCTAACGTTACTGGCATACTTACTTCCGGGAATTACATCACTGAGGCACACATGCTCAGTGAGACATACCGACCATCCACGATTCTCCCCTCTGGGCTACTACAAATGCCATCAGCAATCTGTATCCCAAATACTAAATAGTGCTGCCACCTGTTCCCTACTGTTGTGCCCATAAAGAAAGTGTCCAAATAGTAGTATTGGTACAGTAATACAGCAAGTATCTATCATGCAGAATTACCCATAATATAATGTATCTACTCAGTATCCATAAAGCAGTTCTAATCACATGGTAATGCCCACAATATACTGTAATTATTGCAACAACGCCCATACAAATGTGCAGCCAGAGCAGTGTGCATACCAGTCTGCTGCTACCATCCTCCCAAAACCACTTCAGGTGGTAGGAACCTAAGACTATCTCTATCTTTACCAGAGCCTGATGCAAATCCAGATGAATTTTGCTGCTAGGGACCCAGCTTATGGATTTGGAGTGGGTAACAGAAAACTTGTGCAGGCACACTAGTGGCAGACCTACCAGAATGATCACGAAATTACAAAGAGAAGTCATCAAGCAGGGTCAGAACCAGAATAGAAATACACAGTCCAAGCAGTAAATGAGGGGAAAATCCAGTAACAACCCAGGGTCAGTATACCAGGAGTTCCTGTAAGCAGGAACAGCAAACACAGGGTAATCCAGAAACATATCAGTAGTCAGTCAATATACAGGATAAAGAGAGAGTAAAAATTACTGAAAAAAATAATTGTATATAATTATGGTTTGGCATTAATAAAGAATGTTAAAAAAAATCACCCAAGAAACATTTTCGTTTAAATTAACAATTGTGATGAATTTCGACTAATGTGTATGGTAAACTTAATATTCAGAAAGACTAACAAAACACTTCTACTTAGTTTGGAGAAAAATATGTTGAGGTGACCAAATAAGAAAGAGGGGTTTCAGGGAATAGAATATAGAATAATATAGTTATTGATAACTTAACTTCAGGATAGACTATCAATATCAGACTAGCGGGGCTTTGACTCCCGGAACCCCCAACAAACAGCTGTTTGAAAAGGGTACAGTGCTCCATTGAGGCCAGTTATGTCATATTTATTAGTCACATGGCCTATGTGCAGCTCATTGCTATTGACCTCTTTCATCATTTCTCAAGGTACATTCAATAAATTACCTAAAGGTGAATCCATTGGATCTCCCTGACTGGAAATCTTCATGCAACTGGTCTCACTAAGGGAAATGATTATATTGAGTTCCCTTTGCTTGTACAAAAGATTCTCACTCACACTTATCAGAGACTTCTCTCACCTACATCAGTGACAGAATATTGTTTTATGGGAGGCAGGTACCTTACCCGTTAAGCCACAGGCTTAAAGGGAATCTGTCACCTCTGATTACACAATTTCCGCTTTTAAACCAGTCATGCAGAACACAGTACCTTAAATCGGCTTGTCTTCTCTATTATGTCATTCGTGCAGTAGTTTTGCTAAAAAACGCTTTTTATCTTTATGCAAATAAAGCCTGAAGGTTCCCAGGGGGGCGTTTTCTTCCCCCTGACGGCCGAGCGAACTCTCGCGCAGGCGCACTACCCACTGTGGGCTGCGCCAGCGCAATGTACTGGATACTGAGGGCAGGAGCTTCATCATTGTCACTGGGCATGCGATTCCTCCGAGGATGACTGAGGGGAGAGCGAGCATCTGACGTCACTGGCTCGGCGCATGCCCAGTGACAATGATGAAGCTCCTGCCCTCAGTCTCCAGTACATCGCACTGGCACAGCCCTCAGTGGATACTGCGCCTGCGCAAGAGTTCACTCGGCCATCAGGGAGGGGGAGGAGACGCTGTGGGCGGTTAGGTCTGCTTGTTGGGGGCGGCTTTGGGCACTGTAGGGGGGGGGGCGTTACTGGGCTCCAAAGGGGGAAGAAAACGCCCTCTGGGGACCTTCAGGCATCATTTGCATAAAGTTAAAAAGCGTTTTTTAGCAAAACTACTGCACGAATGACATAATAGAAAAGACAAGCCGATTCAAGGTACTGTGTTCTGCATGACTGGTTTAAAAGTTGAAATTGTGTAATCAGAGGTGACAGATTCCCTTTAACTATAATCAATAGAAGGAGTTTCTCTGACTAAAAACCTCAAAAATATTCTTCCCATTCATAATGTACTGGTATCTACAGATACATCTCTCTATATATAGAATAAGCACTTATAGATTAGATATGACCTTATAAGATTCAAAAACTATCAATATAAAATCTTAACCGTAAAATCTCATTAAAACAAATGCCCCAATGCTCTCGGGTAGTGGGGAGCTGTCCTGACTTTTGTATGGGGCACCATGATTTCTGTGTATGCCCCTGGCTTAATATGTATGGAATTGTGTTAGCATGGTACTGTTACTGCCACAGCAACCCTTTACATGCAACCACTGAAAGAACTATCAGGGTCCATATCAGTTTTGCTGTGTCCAGTGCTATGGTATAAAAACCAAAAGATCATGTACGATAAGGAAATGCAACCCCTAACCTTACAATCTGAGCCTATTTTTCTACTGAAATGGTTAACAAACATACAGCATATAGTATGTGAGTCTCAGCAGCCACATCTTGCAATAAAAGGATTCTTTCGGAATACAAGCCCTGGGCATGTCCTTTCAGATTAGCATCACAGCTGGAAAAAGAGAAGAGGATGCTTTATTTAGAGAGACAGCAGAGTAGCCAGGCGCATAGGATGGAAATAGAGAGAACAGATACTGTAGAGACATAATCCTCAGTGGGTACAGAGAAGCCCCCTGGGATCAAGACAATGAGTGGACATCCAAACATCCTCAACAGTGTGGGTGAGATTACCAGATAAACGACAATTTATGACCAAAATAATCACATACGACTGAGGCTACTCAACCTTTAACATAAGAAAATTACCCTTTATAAATGGTATTAGATGATCTCTAAAATAAATCAGCCAGTATTATTATTTCATTTTATTATACATTTGTTTAAAGGTGCATGTAACAATATCTACTATATATTATATGTCATACTGAATATGATGTTTGAGCTCTAGGCAGAATATTCTAGAGCAGATTCATATAGTTTTGTGGGAAGGAATTTAACATAATTTATATTTTATTAAATTATATCTGTGCTCATTCTGGGCGTTGAAGTCAAGGAGGCGGTCCTATGAGTGGGCGACAGCCTTCTGTCTAGAGATAGCTGTCAATCATTGATAGAACTGCTTCCTTGACTTGAATAAACAGAAATGTAAATTTCTGAAATACATATTTTACTAAATCTTTTCACACAAAACTATATGTCATTCTGCTCAGCCCACCATGCACTATAACATGCTGCTTGCAGATTATACTGGATTTTAATGGTGATAGTTTCCCTTTAAACCCTTAAGGACACAGCCAATTTTCACCTTAACCTCTTAAAGACCGGGCCTATTTTCATTTTCATATTTTTCATTTTTCCTCCCTATAACTTTTTTATTTTTCCGTTCACATACCAATACGAGGGCTTTTTTTTTTTTTTTGTGGGACAAGATAATTTTTTTTAATGCCACCATTTAATTTACCATGTCTTGTAATAAAAAACAGGGAATAAAATTCTTTGTGGTGTAAAATTGAAAAAAACTAAGAAACAAACACAATTTTGAAATAATGGCATTCACCGTGCACTAAAAATGACATGACGTTCTTTATTCTGTGGCTCAATATGATTGTGGTGATACCAAACCTATATAGTTTTCATATTGTGTAATTACTTAAAAAAAAAAAAGTTGAAAAAATCGCCATATTCTGACAGCCATAACTTTTTAATATTTCAGTCTACATAGCTGTATGTGGCCTGGTAACATTTTTGTGGTATGTGCAACTTTTTGATCACTGTTATTTAAAAATGGCAAATCGCGTCTGTTTCATTTTTTTTCCGTTACTGCATTCACCACACAGGAATTTTTTATTTTTTATATTTTAATATTTCAGACATTTTCAGATGCGGCGATACCTAATATGTTTATATTTCTATTGTTGGGTGGTTTAAATGTTAAAAATGTTGGCGCTTTCATAAAAATTTTTAAAAACTTTTAAACTTTTTATGTATTAACTATTAGCCCCTTTTGATCCCTTGTCCTATTCACCCTAATAGAGATCAATTATGCCTCTTTCACATGGGCATCACGGATTTGGTCCGGATGCGTTCAGGGTGCATTCAGGGAAAAATCTAGATATTTTGCTTGCGAGTGCTGTCAGTTTTGTATGTGATTACGTCATGTTCTTGCATTTTTCCTGCGCGTGTGACATGCGCATTGCATGCCTATTTCACGCGTGTGAAAAAAAAATGTAACCGTTCTCTTGATTCACCTTCAACTAGTAAGAGATATCTAAACCCCCAGCATACATTATTTTTAATGAAATATTGTATTTTTTTAAAATAAAATTGTGTGGCTAGATTGTGTTTTTATTTTTTTGTTAAATATTTAATGTTTTTATACACTGTATGTGAAATATGCAAAAATACCAAATTTTTCGCCCCATAGGACACACTTTTTTTCCCAGAAAATGGGAGGGAAATGCCCCTGCTTCTTATGGGGCGAATGCTGAAATTTGACATCGCAGTCAACGATGCTCCAGCATTGAAGACTGCGATGTGTCAGTGGGGACGGACTGGGAGGACGGCCGGCAATTGCGGCGGGGCCAGGTGCATTCACTGTCTTCTGGCCCCGTCGCTCACTTTCTCTAAAAACTGTCATACAATTCATCTTAACTAAAGTTGTCCCCTCAATGTGCCCTCAATGGTAATATCTATTCACTAACCGCTCCAGTAGAATGCAGGCAAGCCGGGCAGATGGCAGCGTAACTCCCTGATGCCACGTGCCTGCACCGCCTATTTTATGAATGAAGCAGGCGGCGCAGGCACATGACGTCAGTAAGTTACGCAGCCGCCCGCCCGCGCGCCCGGCCTGCCTGCATTCTACTGGAGTGGTTAGTGAATAGATATTACCCATTGAGGGCACAACTTTAGTTAAAATGAATTGTATGACAGATATGGCAGGCAGATTGATCTATGAATTACACTGTTATGGGGTGAGGGGGATCTGTGGATGGCACTGTTATGGGGGTGATCTGTGGATGGCACTGTTATGGCGTGGGGGGGTCTGTAGATGACACATATATAACAGTGTCAACCACAGATTCCCACCAACACAGTGCCATCCCCAGATTCCCCCCCACCCATAACAGTGCCATCCACAGATCCCCACATATCAGTGCCATCCACAACCCCCCATAACACTGTCATCCACAGACTCCCCCCATAACAGTGCCATCCACAGATTTCCCCCCCATAACAGTGCCATCCACAGATCCCCGATAACAGTGTCATCCACAAATCCCCATAATAGTGTCATGCACAGATCGCCATTAGTTCAAAACCCACCAAAAGCACACCTTTTGGTTAAAAATATATTTTTCTTATTTTCCTCCCCAAAAACCTAGATACGTCTTATGGGCCAGTGCGTCTTATAGGGGGAAAAATACGGTACTTCATTTATAAGTCTCAAATGTAAGTACTATTAACCTCTTAAGGACACAGGGCGTACAGGTACGCCCTAATGTCCGAGTCCTTAAGGACACAGGGCGTACATGTACGCCCTGTGTTTAAACTGCTACTGCGCCCGATCTGGGCGGGGTAGCAACATGGTTCCTGCTGATGTAGATCAGCAGGAACCATGTTCTAATGCCGAGGGGGTTCATGTGACCCCCCCCGTATCGGCGATCGCTGCAAACCGCAGGTCAATTAAGACCTGCGGTTTGCAGCGGTTTTAGCTATCTCTGATCCCCGCGGTTAATTGCCCCAAAGATATTCATTTTAATGGGGTGGTTGCGGCGGCGGGAGGCGGTGCGGGAGGCGGGCGGTGCGGCAGGCGGGATCGCAATAGTGATCCCCCGCCCGCCTCCCTTGTAATAATTCCCTGGTGTCTAGTGGTTCTATCAGAGTGCCAGCACATTGCTGGCACTCTGATAGAAAAACGGCTGGCATCTGTGCTGCAGATGCCAGTCGTTTAACCCCTTCCTTACCGGGTTCGGACGGACCGCGGTATGGAAGGTGTTAACAGGGAGGGAGCTCCTCCTCTCCCATCGGGGGCTGCTGTGCCTATGCCGCCCCCCCCCCCCAGGATGGGATCGCAGAGGGAGGGAGCTCCCCTCCCTCCCCATCCATCACCCACTGCTCTCTAATGGCAGTGGGTGATGGTTACCATGGCAGCAGGATGCTTTCAGAGGTCCTGCTTGCCATGGTATAGTAACTCTGGTCAGACTTCTGCTAAAGGCAGAAGTCTGACCAGACTGTGAAAATTAAAAAATACAGTGCAGTACACTATATAGTGTACTGTACTGTATTATATAGACACCAGATCCACTGGATCTACAAGAACCAAGTGGGTCTGGGTCAAAAAAAAATGTAAAAAAGTGAAAAAATCACAAATCACAAATCACTGAATAAAAAGTAAAAAAAATAAAAACCACTACACATATTAGGTATCGCCGCGTCCGTAAAAAACAGCTCTATAAAAATATCACATGACTGAACCGCTCAGGTGAACGCCATAAAACCCCCCCCCCCCCAAAAAAAAATGGTGTAAATAAGCCATTTTTTGGCACCTTACATCACTAAAAGTGTAATACAAAGCGATCAAAAAGGCGTATGCCTCCCAAAATAGTACCAATCTAACCGCCATCTCATCCTGCAAAAAATGAGCCCCTTCATAAAACAATTGCCCAGAAAATAAAAAAACTATCCCTCTCAGACTAAAACATGATTTTTTTTGTTTCAAAAATGCTTTTTAGTGTTAAATGTAAATTTTTTTTTTTAAAAAGTAGACATATTGGGTATCTCCACGTCCGTAAGAATCTGCTCTATAAAAATATCACATGACCTAACCCCTCAAGTAAACACTGTAAAAAAAAAAAAAAAAACTTTGTCAAAAAGCCTTCTTTTTGTCACCTTACATCACAAAAAGTGTAATAGCAAGCGATCAAAAAGTCATATGACCCCCCAAATAGTGGCAATCTAACCGTCACCTCATCCCGCAAAAATTATACCCAACCTGAGACAATCGCCTAAAAACTGAAAAAAATATGGCTCTCAGACTATGGAGACACTAAAACATGTTTTTTTTTTGTTTCAAAAAGGATATTATTGTGTAAAACCAAAATAAATAAAAAAAAGTATACATATTGGGTATCGTCGCGTTTGTAACGACCTGCTCTATACAAATATAACATGACCTAACCCTTCAGGTGAACGCCGTAAACATAAAAAATAAAAACGTTGTAAAAAAAGTCATTTTTTTGTCACCTTACATCACACAAAGTGTAATAGCAAGTGATCAAAAAGTCATATGCACCCCAAGATAGTACCATTCAAACCACCATATCATCCTGCAAAAAATGAGCCCCTACATAGGACAATCGCCAAAAAAAAAAAAAAAAACTATGGCTTTCAGAATGTGGAGACACTAAAAAATCATTTTTTTCAAAAATGCTTTACTATGTAAAACTGAAACAAAAACCCCCAAAAAGTAGTCATATTTGGTATTGTCGCATCCGTAACAACCTGCTCTATAGAAATAGCACACAATCTAACCTGTCAGTTCAACGATGTAAATAACAAAAAATACAAAACTGTCCCAAAACAGCTATTTTTTTGCAAATTATCCATTTTAATCCATTTTTCCAGTAACAAAGCAAGGGTTAACAGACAAACAAAACTCAATATTTATTGCCCTGATTCTGTAGTTTGCAGAAACACCCCATATGTGGTCATAAACTGCTGTATGGCCAAACGGCAGGGCACAGAAGGAAGGGAACGCCATATGGTTTTTGGAAGGCGGATTTTGCTGGACTGGTTTTTTGACACCATGTCCCATTTGAAGCCCCCCTGATGCACCCCTACAGTAGAAACTCCAAAAAAGTGACCCCATTTTGGAAACTACGGGATAAGGTGTCAGTTTTGTTGGTACTATTTTAAGGTAAATATGATTTTTGGTTGCTCTATATTACACTTTTTTTGAGGCAAGGTAACAAAAAATTGAAATTCTGAAATTTCATCTCCATTTGCCAATAACTCTTGTGGAACACCTAAAGGGTTAGCAAAGTTTGTAAAACTGGTTTTGAATACCTTGAGGGGTGTAGTTTCTTAGATGGAGTCACTTTTATGGAGTTTCTATTCTAGGGGTGCATCAGAGGGCTTCAAATGGGACATGGTGTTAAAAATCCAGTCAAGCAAAATCCGCCTTCCAAAAACCATATGGCGTTCCTTTCCTTCTGCGCCCTGCCGTTTGGCCATACAGTAGTTTAGGACCACATATGGGGTGTTTCTGCAAACTACAGAATCGGGGCAATAAATATTGAGTTTTGTTTGGCTGTTAACCCTTGCTTTGTTACTGAAAAAAATGGATTAAAATGGAAAATTTTCCAAAAAATCGTAATTCTGAAATTTTATCTTCATTTGACATTAACTCTTGTGGAAAACCTAAAGGGTTAATGACGTTTGTAAAATCAGTTTTGAGTACCTTCAGGGGTGTAGTTTCTAGAATAGGGTCATTTTTGGGTGGTTTCTATTATGTAAGCCACGCAAAGTGACTTCAGACCTGAACTGGTCCCTAAAAAGTGGGTTTTTGAAAATTTATGAAAAATGTCAAGATTTGCTTCTAAACTTCTAAGCCTTGTAATGTCCCAAAAAAATGAAATGGCATTCCCAAAATGATCGATACATGAAGTAGACATATGGGGAATGTAAATTAATAACTTTTTTGGGCAGTATTACTATGTATTCTAGAAGTAGAGAAATTGAAACTTGGAAAATTGCAAATTTTTCAAAATTTTTGGTAAATTTGGTATTTTTTTATAAATAAAAATGAAATTTTTCGACTTTATTTTTCCACTGTCATGAAGTACAATATGTGACGAAAAAACAATCTCAGAATGGCTTGGATAAGTAAAAGCGTTTTAAAGTTATCACCACATAAAGTGACACTGGTCAGATTTTTTAAAAATGGCCTGGTCCTTAAGGTGAAATAGGGCCGTGTCCTTAAGGGGTTTTTAAATGTATGCCAGGATCAATATCAGAATTAATAAAGTAGTATTTGGCCTCATTCTAGCTAATGAAAACCATTATAACATGTGTCATGTGACTAAACTCCATCTCTATTGACTATACTATAGTGTGCATATGGACATAAAATTGTGTTGTGTTTGTATATGAATATACAGTATGTATTCTCAAATCTGAAAAGTACCATAAATTATATATATATTTTGTTTAAATATTTATGCATGTAAATTGATAAATAATTTTTTATATAGTTACGTGTATGTAGTTTATCTTAATTAATAGTAAATGTGTACAATAAATAATGTGATATATGTGTGTGATATCTCAATTTTAATATTTCATGTGTTTAATAAAGAAAGCAAACAATACATTTTTGGAAAATAAAAGTCTTTTTATTTTGGCACTGAGTAATGTCATTTTTTTTTTAACAAAAATAACAGAAAAATATAAGAACAATGAAAAACTACAAATTTAAGAACCGGATAGATGACAAAGGGGGAGGCAGAAACTGGTGCCCAAGGTAGGCCGTTTGGGCGGATTGTACAGATGACTGAGAGGGGCCAGCTTGTGAGGATGATGGGCCAAGCTGGCCATATGAGCGAGGTAGGGGCCCATGAATGTGCCTACTTATTTTGAATTGTTGTGGCACCTGTGGACCCTGTTGAATGTGGTGGGGGACAGACATGTGGCCATGGGTGCGCCAATTTTCTAGCCCTGTAAAAATTTCAGTGGGGTCATTCGGTGGAGTGGCTGGCTCCAGAACTAAAGCAAGAGCCGCTAGGGTTCTAAGTACATGCTCTGGAGGCAGACTCCGCAAGTAAGGTGCCAGGCTTCTAGCATAATGATCAAATTCATCCTCCTTGGGATTTGTAACTGCCTTGCCAGGCACCATTGTTCTGCAAAACTTGGGGGGGCGGCCCCAGCGGATGCTGGAGGCTGAGAGGCGGTGGAGGTGGTGGGCCCTTCACCACTTTGTTGATGACCTTCAGATGTAGGAGGCTCATCATCGCATGTCATAGAGTCATGAGCCCCACTATCTTCAGCCTCCTCCTCAAGGTTGTCCTCTGTTCTAAAATATAAAAAATGAAAAATAACATGTCAATTGATATATGACCACACCAATATGTACCCAAATAAATATTAAAAAATTTCTATCATCAGCAAAATACTTTAAGAAAATAATACTAGTTTAAATATGACCGATCACCACTCAGAACATGTGTTCAGTCATTACTTCATATATTCCCCTTTTAATAACATATCTTAAACTTCTATTGTTAACTCCTTTCCGACACATGAAGTACTATTATGCCATGGAAACCACTGCGTTCCCTCAATTTAACGTAATAGTACGTCATGGTGATCGAGCGGGCATCGGAGCGGTGCGCGCCCAATCACCGTTCGGGGTCCGACAGTCCGTGATAGCCGGGCCACTGCTGTATCCGCCGGCGGATCAAACCCTTCTATGCCGCGGTCCTTGCTGACCGCGACATAGAAGAGGTTTGTGTTGGGTGCGGGAGCGCATCAAGTCCCCGCGCTGCTGTGGCGGGGATGTAAGAAAAGAAAGCATGATGCTGTCTAGACGCTGCCGAATGCCTTGCATGGCATCGGGACCTGCCTTCTACGGGTGCCCAGGAGATCCAGCCTCAGGCCTGGTCTCCTAGGCAACCTGTTAGTGTACTACTCACTGTAATACACGAAAAGGCAATGCATTACAATACAGATGTATTGTAATACATTGCAGAGGGGATCAGACCCCCAAAAATGAATGTCTGAAATAAAGTAAAGAAAAAAAAATTTAAAAAAAAGTATTTTTAATAAACTTAATAAAAGTGAAAAAAGAAAAAAAATGCCCCTCTATAAATATTTCACATAATCCACCCTGTCTGACACCATAAAAAAATAATTTAAAAAATTGGTGTAAAAAAAAGGCATTTTGTCACCTTCCATCACAAAAATTGCAACAGCAAGTGATCAAAAAGACTTATGCCGCCCAAAATAGTACTGTTCAAACCGTCACCTCATCCGGCAAAAAATGAGACCCTACCTAATCGGTCATAAAATAAAAAAGCTATGGCTCTCAGACTATGGAGACCCTAAAACATCATTATTTCGGTTTCAAAAATGCTATTATTGTGTAAAACTTAAATAAATAAGAAAAAGTAGACATATTATGTGATGCCACGTCCGTATTGATCTGCTCTATAAAAACATCACATGACTTAACCCCTTAGGAGAAATCTGGAAAAATAAATAAAAACTGCATCAAAACATAAATTTTTTGGTCATCTTGTCCCATAAAGTGTAAAAATGAATGATCAAAAAAATCATATTTTCATATTTACCCAAAAAGGGTACCAATAAAAACATCAACTCTTCCTGCAAAAAAAGAGCCCCTGTACAAGACAATCGGCTGAAAAATTAAAAAAATAGGGCATTACAGAAAATGGAGACACAAAAACATATTTTTTTCAAAAATGCTTTATTATGTAAAACTGAAACAAACAAACAAACATAGAAAGTAGACGTGTTTGACATAATTGTGTCTGTAATAACCTGCTCTATAAAAATAGCACATGATCTTCCCTGTCAGATGAATGTTGTAAAAAGTAAAAATGGTGCCAAAACGTTTATTTTTTGGTTACCTTGCCTCACAAAAAACGTAATGTAGAGCAATTAAAAATCATATGTACCCCAAAATAGTACCAATAAAACTAGCACCTTATCCCGTAGTTTCCAAAATCGGGTCACTTTTTTGAGTCAGGGGACTTTAAACAGGACATAGCATCTAAAAACCAGTTCCGCTAAATCTGCCTTCCAAAAACCATATAGCGTTCCTTTCCTTCTGCGCCCTGCCGTGTGGCCATACAGCAGTTTACGACCACTTGTGTGGTGTTTCTGTAAACCACAGAATCAGAGTAATAAATATTAAGTTTTGTTTGGCTGTTAACCCTTGCTTTGTTACTGGAAAAAATGGATTAAAATGTAAAATCTGCAAAAAATTCGGAAATTTCATCTCCATTTTCCATTAATTCTTGTGGAACACCTAAAGGGTTAATAAAGTTTGTAAAATCAGTTTGGAATACCTTGAGGGGTGTAGTTTCTAAAATGAGGTAATTTTTGGGTGGTTTCCATTATGTAACTGGTCCTAAAAAAGTGGGTTTTGGAAATTTCAAGATTTGCTTCTAAACTTCTAAGCCTTCTAACGTCCCCAAAAAATAAAATGTCATATATCAAAATGATCCAATCATGAAGTAGACATATGGGAAATGTAAAGTAATAACTATTATATGAGATATCACTATTAGAGTTGAGCGAACCTGAACTGTATATTTCAGGTTCGTACCGAATTTTGGGGTGTTCGGGACACGGACCCGAACCCCAACATTTTCAAAAAAGTTTGGGTCCGTTGTTCGGCGATTTCTTACCGCTTTCTGAAGGGCTGCACAGCAGCCAATCAGCAAGCGTTTTACTTTTTGCCCTAAGAAGCCATCAAAGCCATGCCTACTAATGGCATGTCTGTGATTGGTTGAGTGCAGCATGTGACCCAGCCTCTTTATAAGCTGGAGCCACATACTGCCGCACGTCACTCTGCTGATTTGAGCTTTGGGAGAGGATGTTGGTGCTGCCATCAGAGACAGAATAGGGCAGAAATCAGAAGAACCTGTGCTACTTTAATCCACAAGATACAGCAAATGGAGAGAGAGGGAGCTTCAGCAATCCAACATTTCTGTACCCAGCCACTGCAAGGAAAATGTTGTTTTGTAATCCATCTGTTACTGAGGTGGGGGTCGGCGGCCATATTAGCCACTGCAGTGTACTGCATGTGTGTCTGCCAGCCAGCCAGGGACATCAGCCTAATCCTATTTTGTAGCTCAGTGAAGGAAAAAGTCCCTTTGTATGTTTAAGGGGTGACATAGTCCATTTGTCTAGCCTGGTATCTGTGGTGCCACAGAGCACTTGTGTATACAATGCACTAAACCGTATATTCAATTTCAGCTATCAAGTAGTGCATCAGTGTATTTTAGTTTAAAAAAAAAGTGGTCATCCTGATCCACCAAGCCTATTTTACACCGCCAAAATATATATTTGACATTTCTGCGGTGAAATAGAGAATCCGTGTAATTTTGGGGGGAAAAACGTATTCATTGTCCACAAAACAGTTCTGCATACACCGTCCAACGACATATTTTATATTTCTGCAGGGAAATAGTGCTTCTTTGTTTTTTTATGTAAAAAAAAAAACTTTATTCAAGGTCCACCAAACAGACTGTGAAATACAGCATAAGTGTATGATTTTTGACAAAAAAGTGGTAATCCTAAACCACAGAGCATCTTAAAATACACCGCTTAAATACCGATTTCACATTACAGCTGAGAAATAGTGCATTATTCTTTTTTGTGGGAAAAAAGCAATATTCTTGCTTCACAAAGCAGTTGTACATACATGGTATAAATATCTAATTTAAATTTATAGCAGTAAAACACTGCATTTTGGGGTTTTATTGAAAAAAGCTGTGTTTTAGGCCGAAAAAAACAGTTCTGATCCGTCGTTTCAATAATTATTTACAATATATAGCAGTTCAATACTGCATTTGTGAATTTTGGTGACCAAATCTTTGTTCTGGGTCCCCAAATCTGGTGTCCATACATAGTATAAATATCTACTGTTAATGTACAGCAGTTAAAAACTGCATTTTGGGGTTTTATTGAAAAAAGCAGTTTTTTAGGTCGAAAAAACAGTTGTGCATCCATCGTTTAAATAATTATTTCCAATATATAGCAGTTCAATACTGCATTTGTGAATTTTGGTGACCAAATCTGTGTTCTGGGTCCCCAAATCTGTTGTCCATACATAGTATAAATATCTACTGTTAATGTACAGCAGTTAAAAACTGCATTTTGGGGTTTTATTGAAAAAAGCCATGCTTTAGGCCAGAAAAACAGTTGTGCATCCGGCGTATAAATAATTAATTTAAATTTACAGCAGTGAAATACTTATTTTCTGTATTTTAATACAAAAATACTTGTTCTTGTCCACAAACCACTTGTGCGACAGCGTACAAAAAAAAATAATTAACATTTCCACATAGAAATTGAGAATCAGTGTATTTTGGGCACAAAAAACATTATTCTGGGTCCACAGAGCATTTTTATGACACTGCCTTAGCGAACATAATTGTCGACTAGTGGCAGGTAAATTGACATCGGTAAATCTTTCAGCTTGGTGGGCGAACGCAAATAATTAGTGTTGATCACGAATTTTCGAATTGCAAATTTTAATCGCGAATATCGGCACTTCGAGAATTCGCGAATATTTAGAATATCGCTAAATATATTCGCAATTGTGAATATTCGTTTTTATGTGAATTTTTTATATGCAAATTTTCGCAAGCAAGAAAATATTGTCATTATTTTCTATTGCGAAAATTCACATTAAAAAATTGCATACATTTGCATAAAAATTTGCATAAAGATTCGCATAAACTGGTATTTACAAGGTATCTTAAATGCCAGATTATGCAAATTTTTATGCACATTTATACGGATTTTATGCAAATGTATGCGAATTTTCGCAATCAGACAATAATGACTGGAGATTACGAATTTGCGAATTTTCAAATATATGGCGAATATTCGCCCAAATATTCGCGAAATATCGCAAATTCGAATATTGCCCCTACCGCTCATCACTACAAATAATGAGGAGAACATGAAATAAGGGATGTGGGCATGGTCGTGGTGGTGTTGGTTGAGCTCCTGTTGCTGGGAGAGGACATGGCCTTTCAGCGCCAACTACCGCTCCAAGTCAAACACCTTCTTCTGGTGCGAGTAGGCGACAGAATCTGCAGCATTCTTTGATAGGCCCAAGTGCCGCTCTACGGATGGTGAAGCCAGAACATGTACAGGTGATAGTAAATTGTGTGGCTGACAGTGCCTCCAGTTCCTTCACAGTATCTAACACCCAGTCCTCTTCAGAAAGCTCAGAGTTGGCACCTGCAGCCCACGCCCATCAGTCTTCCATCTCACTTCCTTGCAAATCAGCCAAGCAGTCAGACCCCTAAATCATGCAGGAAAGTCTCATGCTTTTTGATGACTCTGTTGGCTGGGTTTCCCCTGCCCATCCACCTAGCCCTGCCCAGAAGAGAAAAACCTTGAATGCACTGATACTCAACCACTTTTGTTGCAGGATGAGGACATGGGAATATCGCCAAAAAACGTCTCTGATGATGACGAAACAGATGCCAACTGCTGTGGCTTTCTGTGCTGACCGACGAGGAGGGCAGGGGTCATGGATGGGTGGAAGATGATGTGAAGGATAATGAAGTCCTAGACCCAGACTGGAATGAAGGTCGTGCTAGTGAGGAGTGCAGTTCTGAGCAAGAGGCGGTGGTCACACAGAGGCAACAGCACAGCGAAAGAGGGAGCAGGGTGCAAAAGCACAGCGGCCGTTCCAGAGACAGTATGCCTGCTACTGTCCACAGCACCCAGGCACCGAGCACACCAAGTCCTGCTCCAAGGAGTTAATTGGCGTGGCAGTTCTTCACACAATGTCCTGACGACAAGACACGAGTGGTTTGCAGATTGTGCCCTCAGAGCCTGAAGCGAGGTATAAGGCCCCTTTCACATGAGCGTGTCCGGATTAGGTCCGGATGCGTTGCGGATGCGTTCAGTGAAAACTGTGCGATTTCACAGGCAAAGCCATTCAGTTTTGCCTGCGATTGCGTTCAGTTGTTCAGTTTTTTCCGCTCGGGTGCAATGCGTTTTGATGCGTTTTTCACGCGCGTGATAAAAAACTGAAGGTTTACAAACAACATCTCCTAGCAACCATCAGTAAAAAAACGCAACGCACCCGTACTTGCTTGCGGATGCTTGCGTTTTTCACGCAGCCCCATTCACTTCTATGGGGCTAGGGCTGCGTGAAAAACGCAGAATATAGAACATGCTGCGATTTTCATGCAACGCATAAGTGATGCGTGAAAAAAAACGCTCATATACACAGACCTATTGAAATGAATGGGTCAGGATTCAGTGCGGGTGCTGTGCGTTCACGTCACGCATTGCACCCGCGCGGAAAACTCGCCCGTGTGAAAGGGGCCTAAACATTCTTAACCTCAGCACAACCTGCATGACCAGGCATCTACTTGCAAAGCATGAACTGCAGTGGAGTAAACACCTTAAAAACAAGGAACTTTCTCATGCTCCTGCTGCACCCTCTTCTGCTGCTGGCTCAGCCTCTCCCTCCACCTCTGGCGTCACCGTGGCACCTGGCGACAAGCAAATAGAGGATGTTCCACCAACACCACCACATATGACACCATCACCAAGCATCTCCACCATGTCACACGGCAGCATTCAGCTGTCCATCTCCGAAACATTAGAGAGAAGGAGAAAATACCCACCTACCCACCCTTGAGCCCTGGCCCTGAATGCCAGCACTTCAAAATTGCTGGCCTTTGAAATGTTGTCATTCCGTCTGGTGGAGACGGACTGTTTCAAACAGCTGATGGCGGTTGCTGTCCCCCAGTACGTTGTTCACATACCCATCAGGTGGAACTCCACCTTACATATGCTGGAGAGACTGTGCGTGCAGCAGCGGGCGATAGTGAAGAGATGATGGAAGAGGATGCGGCACAGGAGGAGGAGGAAGAGGGTGCATTTCACAAGGTATCAGGCAGGTCATACAGAAGTGGCTCAGAGGGTGGGTTCCTGCACCAGCAGAGGCCAGGTACACATGTGGACAGCCAGGGCACACTTCTGGAGGAGGAGGATGAGGTAGAGGAGGAACCGGTTTTACTGGAGCGTGGCTGGGTGGATACGGAGGATACAAACGATACACCACCTACAGAGGACAGCTTATCGTTACCTCTGGACAGCCTGGCACACATGAGCGAGTACATGCGGCAGTGCTTGCGCAAAAACAGCAGAGTTGCCCACATTTTAACTTGTGCTGACTACTGGGTTGCCACCCTGCTGGATCCCTGGTACAAGGACAACGTTCCCACCTTAATTCCCACACTGGAGCGTGATAGGAAGATGCACGACTACAAGCGCACGCTGGTAGACGTGCTCATAAGGGCATTCCCAACTGAAACCCACAGGGTTTTAAAACCCACAGGGATTCTTTCTGGCCACAATAGTGATGGAAAAGTTGTTTCAAGGGGACTAACACCTGGACTGTGGCATGCCAGAGGGCGATCTATGTCAAAACTCCCATGGAAAATTATGCAGTTGACGCAGAGTCGGGTTTTAATCCATAAAGGGCATAAATCACCTAACATTCCTAAATTGTTTGGAATAACGTGCTTTAAAACATCCAGTTTGTGTATGCGATCAGGTATGATGTTGTATCGATCAGGTAGTGTAAGGGTTACGCGCGCTTCACAGTGACAGACCAAACTCTGACAGACCAAACTCCCCATTTAACGCACCGCAAACAACCGCAAACAGTCCATTTGCACAACCGCAAACTCCCCATTTGTACAAGGTTGGATACCAAGCTGGCCATGTCCCATTACTTGTCCTCACTGACGTCATTGAACGTCTCTTCCGCCACCCTGCCACGTACAACACCAAGGGTCCCCAAAAGGTGTTAACAAGCCCCCTGGGACGCATGCTGTGGTTGGTCTTCCACCTCCTCAAAGCCACCTTCCTCCTCTGACTCCTCTTCTTCAGACTCCTCTCTCTGCGTTGCCGCAGGTCCAGCAATCAACGACGACAAGGCTGCTTCTGATGGTGATGGTGACCAAAACTCTTCCTCTTCATGCTCATCTACGACCTGATCCAGCACTCCTCGCAGGGCACGCTCCAGAAAAAATGCATATGGGATGAGGTCGATGATGTTGCCTTGGGTTTGACTGACCAGGTTTGTCACCTCTGCAAATGGACGCATGAGCCTACAGCCATTGTGCATGAGCATAACCCAGCTCCGCAGAGGCTGTCCTCTTTTTTTTAATTAAAAAAATCTGTTCTTACCAGTTTAATCTCTGTTTTGTCCCCTATCAGAGGCCGATGTTAAGTAGTAGTATTCCTATCAGTTTGATCCATGTTATGTCCCCTATCAGTGGACGTGAATAGATTTTAGGAACTGGGAGATGGAAAAAGATGATTGGTCGGTCCTCTTCCTTCCAATTTGGGGCACTGAGCGTGCGCCGTGCAATGTACTGTGACATCCTATATGAGTGGTTTGTTAAGTAGTACTATTTCTATCAGTTTAATCTCTGTTACGTCCCCTATCAGGGGGTAATATAACTGAGGGGTATCAGGGTACATTATACAGGGGGTAATATAACTGAGGGGTGTCAGGGTACATTATACAGGGGTAATATAACTGAGGAGAGCTATCAGAGACATAATACAGGAGTGAGGGGTAATATAGAAGTTATATTACCCCTGAATAATGTCTCATAGTAGACTAGCCCCCCTCAGTTATATTACCCCTCATGTACCTTTATGGTATACCCCTCCCTAGTTATATACCTCCTGTATATCACACCTGCGTTAGGTGTGGATCCGTCTGGTATTTGTACAGACGGATCCGCACCTATAATGCAAACGTTTGTATCCGTTCAGAACGCATCCGTTTGCATTAGCTTTTAAAAAAATGTCAGTCAAAACAGATCAATTTTGACTTACATTGAAAGTCAATGGGGGACGGATCCATTTTCAAATGCACCATATTGTGTCAGTAAAAACGGATTCGTCCCTATTGACTTACATTGTAAGTCAAAACGGATCCGTTTGGTGTCCGTCTGATGAAACTGAGCCGTTTTGGTGTCCGTCTCCAGAACGGAATGGAGGCTGAATGGAGCCGAACTGATGCATTCTTAGCGGATCCTTATCCAATTAGAATGCATTGGGGCTTAACTGATCTGTTTTGGACCTTTTGTGAGAGCCCTGAAATGGATCTCACAAATGGAATCCAAAACGCAGGTGTGAAAGTAGCCTAAGCAGGAAAACGGAAATGCCGGAACTGATGCCAAATGGAGCAAACGGACCCCATAGACTATAATGTGGGCGGTAAAGGTGTCCATTCCGAAGATGATTTTTGAGTGGAGACAAAAGTCCTCAAAAATCATCTTCGAAGTGGACACCTAACGGACCCTATTATAGTCTAAGGGGTCCGTTTGGCATCAGTTCGGCCTTTCCGTTTTCCTGCTCTGAGAACGGAGCAGGAAAACGGAAAGGCCAAACGCTGATGTAAACATAGCCCCTGATATAACTGAGGGTAAAGGGTAGCACTGTGGGACGGGGGGAGGGGGGGCACATATTTCCCTCCCCCCTACCTCCTCTTCCTTATGCTGTAGGGACCCTGGTACAGCTCCACCTTTTGCCCTTTGGTTACTGCCATATTAAGATGGAACTCACTTCATTTGATTACCTCCAGAGTCGAGTCTAGTGGGCCACAGACCAGGGCCGGACAGGGCCTCACCACCTCACCAGCTAGCAGTGCGCCGCGCGGGGCACATGGCGTCACGTCACGTCCTGCGCCTGACAGCACGCTCCACGCACCTGATCTCTCTACCTCTGCCGGGTCCTGTCCAGGACTCCGCCCCCTATTTGTATTGTATGAATACTACAGCCGCCGCCCACTGCAGCAGCAAGTTCGTTTTATTAATTCACAGCGCGGCCGTCGGCCAGCATTAGTAATAAGTTCGGGGCCACAGGGGAATGACTAGCAACAGCTGAGCTAGCTACTAAGGAGCCCGCCCTCAGCCTTCTTACGAGTCGGCCGGCTGTGTGGCAGACTGCAGTGAGCAGCTACACTCCTACACCTCTGCTCTGCATACCGTGGAGCCAGTGTCGCCTGCGACCGGCTGTGCAGCAGTCAGGGCTACCGGCTCAGCGGGAATTTTCCCGGTTTCCAGGTAGGCCAGTCCGGCCCTGATGCTTGGCAGCCGTCAGCAGGTTTACCCAATGCGCAGTGTACGTGATATAGCTGCCCTGACCGTGCTTTGCAGACCAGGTATCAGTGGTCAGATGGACCTTTGCCCCAACACTGTGTGCCAGACATGCCATGACTTCCTTTTCCACAATAGAGTACAGGTTGGGGATTGCCTTTTGTGAAAAAAAATTTCGGCCTGGTACCTTCCACTGCGATGTCCCAATAGCTACAAATTTTTTAAAGGCCTCAGACTCCACCAGCTTGTATGGTAAAAGCTGGCGGGCTAAAAGTTCCGACAAGCCAGCTGTCAGACTCCGGGCAAGGGGGTGACTCTGTGACATTGGCTTCTTACGCTCAAACGTTTCCTTGACAGACACCTGACTGTGGGCAGATGAGCAGGAACTGCTGAAGGTGAGAGGCGGAGTGGCGGGTAGTTGAGAGGGGGCAAGGAGGACAGCAGTGGTTGACGTGGCTGAAGATGCTGGACCAGGAGGAGGATGGTGACTTTGAGTTTGTGTGCTGCTTGTACTCGTGTGTTGATCCCATAGGCGTTTGTGATGTGAGATCATGTGCCTTTGCAAAGCAGTTGTACCTAGGTGGGTGTTGGACTTCCACGACTCAGTTTCTTTTGGCACAGGTTGCAAATGGCATCACTGTTATCAGAGGCAGACACACAAAAAAAATTCCACACTGCTGAGCTTTGCAATGACGGCATTCTGGTGGTAGCAACAACATGCGTTGATTGGTGTGCTGTCTGGCTGACCCCGGGTGCCGATACATGCTGTCTGACTGTGTCACTAGCTCATTGGAACGACCTCCCCCTGCTTCCAACTTGTCTCCTCCTCCTCTCTGTCTCCCCATCTTTCCCCCTGTTCTTCTTCTCTTTGAGCGGGCACCCACGTGACATCCACGGACACATCATCATCATCAACCGCTTCACTTGTATCTGACACCTCAGCAAAGGAATCAGCAGCGGGTACAACATCATCACACCGTACGTCCATGTGTGTAATGCTGCCTGACTGAGACATATCCCTGTTATCTACATTCTCTGGCAATTATGGTTGCACATCACTCATTTCTTCCAACTGATGTGTAAATAAATCCTCTGACAGATCAAATGAAGCCGCTGTGGTGCTAGTGTTGGTGGTGGCGGAGAGAGGTGCCCGAAGCTGAACTGGAGGAGGATGGTGCGTCAAAGTTCCAAGCGGAAGCTGCAGAAGATTGGGTGTCCTATGTAAGCCAGTCAACTATGTCCTCAGAATTTTTCGAGTTCAGGGTATGTGGCCTCTTAACACTGGGCATTATTCTAGGGCCAAAGGAAATCACAGCACCACGTCGGTCCCTGCGGGGTGGCCTGTCTCTGCCTGTCATTTTTTTTTTTGATTAGTGGTACTATGCGGGCAAGGTAAAAATTAAATGACTTTTTTATCTGCAAGGTAATGTGCCACCCGATATGAATGGTGGGCACTGGCAGTGGGCACAGTACAGTCTGTGTGGGCCTGACACACTGGCAGTGGCAGGCAACTGAAGTGATATGACAGGGTAAAAATGTAATTACTTTATTATCTGCAAGGTACTGTGCCACCCGATATGAGTGGTGGGCACTGGCAGTTTTCCCAGTATAGTCTGTGTGGGCCTGATACACACTGGCAGGCAACTGAAATTATATTAAAGGGTAAAAATTAAATGACTTTTTTATCTGCAAGTTAATGTGCCACCCGATATGAATGGTGGGCACTGGCAGTGGGCCCAGTACAATCTGTGTGGGTCTGACACACAATGGCAGTGGCAGGCAACTGAAATTATATTAAAGGTTAAAAATTAAATGACTTTTTTTATCTGCAAGGTAACATAGTAACATAGTATATAAGACCGAAAAAAGACATTTGTCCATCCAGTTCGGCCTGTTTCCTACAAGTTGATCCAGAGGAAGGCAAAAAACCCCTGTGAGGCAGAAGCCAATTTTCCTCACTTAAGGGGGAAAAAAAATTCCTTCCCGACTCCAATCAGGCAATCAGAATAACTCCCTGGATCAACGACCCCTCTCTAGTAGCTATAGCCTGTAATATTATTACACTCCAGAAATAAATCCAGTCCCCTCTTGAATTCCTTTATTGTACTCACCATCACCACCTCCTCAGGCAGAGAGTTCCATAGTCTCACTGCTCTTACAGTGAAGAATCCTTTTCTATGTTTGTGTACAAACCTTCTTTCCTCCAGACGCAGAGGATGTCCCCTCGTCACAGTCACAGTCCTGGGGATAAATAGATGATGGGACAGATCTCTGTACTGACCCCTGATATATTTATACATAGTTATTAGATCTCCCCTCAGTCGTCTTTTTTCTAAAGTGAATAACCCTAATTTTGATAACCTTTCAGGGTACTGTAGATCCCTCATTCCAGTTATTACTTTAGTTGCCCTCCTCTGAACCCTCTCCAGCTCTGCTATGTCTGTCTTGTTCATAGGAGCCCAGAACTGTACACAGTACTCCATGTGTGGTCCATGTGTGGTACTGTGCCACCCGACATGAGTGGTGGGCACTGGCAGTGGGCACAGTACAGTCTCTGTGTGGGCCTGACACACTGGCAGTGGCAGGCAACTGAAATTATATGAAAGGGTAAAAATGAAATGACTTTACTATCTGCAAGGTACAGTGCCACCCGATATGAGTGGTGGGCACTGGCAGTGGGCACAGTACAGTCTGTGTGGGCCTGACACACACTGGCAGGCAACTGAAATTATATTAAAGGGTAAAAATTAAATGACTTTTTTATCTGCAAGGTACTGTGCCACTCGATATGAGTGGTGGGCACTGGCAGTGGGCACAGTACAGTCTGTGTGGGCCTGACACACACTGGCAGGCAACTGAAATTATATTAAAGGGTAAAAATTAAATGACTTTTTTATCTGCAAGGTACTTTGCCACTCGATATGAGTGGTGGGCACTGGCAGTGGGCACAGTACAGTCTGTGTGGGCCTGACACACACTGGCAGGCAACTGAAATTATATTAAAGGGCAAAAATTAAATGACTTTTTTATCTGCAAGGTACTGTGCCACCCTATATGAGTGGTGTGCACATAGTACAGTCTGTGGGCCTGCACCCTCTTACACACGGGCAGGCAACTGCAATATAATATATATAAAAATTTAAAAAAGCAGACTGATGTACCAGCCCTAAAAAGGGTTTTTTGGGGTGCTGTTAGGATGCTGTCCTTACAGCAGATGAGTCTTTGAACACGGGAGTGGACACAGAACACTAGTAGCTAACGCTTTCCCTAAAATTAATTCAGCAGCAGCAGCACTCTCCCTGCTCTAACACTGCAGCTTCAGAATTAATCTAAGATGGATGCTGTCCTTGCTTTTTGATAGGAGGTGGGAGGGTCTGGGAGGGAGGGTATGCTGATTGGCTGGAATGTGTCTGCTGACTGTGAGATACAGGGTCAAAGTTTGCTCAAAGATGATGTATAGGGGGCGGACCGAACATCGCATATGTTCGCCCACCGCGGCGAACGCGAACAAGCGTTGTTCGCCGGGAACTGTTCACCGGCGAATAGTTTAGGACATCTCTATTAAATGACCGCCCTATTGTCTGGTTGTCAGGGGCCTATATTTTTTTCATCGCCTGCTGTATTGGTGGCAGACAATAACCTCTTTTTACTGTCAAATGACCGTCCCATTGCCTGATTATCTGGGGCCTATATTTCGTTTAATCGCTTGCTGCATTGGTGGGAGACATTAAACTCTTTACACTGTCAAATGACCTCTACATTGTCTTTGTCATGGTGGGGATTGGGCTAAACCACCCCCAATGCGCATTGTCTGCAACTACTGGGCAGGAATGCAGGTAACAAGGGAGCAGGTCACCTCCTGACGAGTCCCTATGACTGCCCCTAGACTCCTGATGCATGAGCCACCTCAGATGGTAAGGAGGCTCATGCCCACGAACCTGGAGCCCTAGGAATCCCTGCATAGCCCTAGAAGACAGAGACAGGGCAGAGACCACATGCTCATCCTAGACTACGTCACGCATTGCACCCGAACTGAAAACTTGCCTGTTTGAAAGGGGCCTTAGGGTGAATAGGACTTTTACACTGTCCATGCTGAACTATGCCTGTTCTATCAGAGGCCAGCTGTTCCATTCCGCAAAATACGGAATGCACATGGACGTCAGCTGTATTTTTTGCGGATCCGTTTTTTGCGCCCCGCAAAATACATACGATTGTGTGTATGAGCCCTAACTCCGCAGATGCCCCGATCAGTGTTGATCACATCATCTTAAGGGTTAAATGATGGGGTTCAACAGGATTGTCGTTCCCTGTCATTGCGGCTGGATGCTGGCTGTACGATACAGCCAACACCCACCAGGCAGGGGCGGACTGGGCCGGGGCCCCTCTGTTGCCTCTGTAAACGGGCCCCTCTGTAGTGCATGTGCCCTGCCGCGGCCCTGGTGACAAGTGGGGGCGGCCGGCGGCCGGGCACAGGGAGATGAACGCTTCCACTGTGGAAGCGTTCATCTCCATAGTCATCTGTATCGCCGTCCTCAGGACGGCGATACAGATGGCTGTGCTGCGGCAGAGCAGGGAGAGGCGTGTCTCCTCCCTGTTCCTCTGATAGGCTGCCAGCACTAGGCCGGCAGCCTATCAGAGGCTGGTGCAGGCGGCGTGATGACGTCATCGCGCCGCCGGAGCGGTACAGCAAGGGACACAGGCCAGAAGAGGCCTGCATCGCATCGCTGGAGGTAAGTATAACTGTTATTTGTATGTTTGTTTGTTTGTTTGTTTGTTTGTTTGTTTGTTTTTGGGGCTACTGGCACATAAGATAAGGGGGAATCTACTGGCACATAAGATAAAGGGGGAATCTACTGGCACATAAGATAAAGGGGGAATCTACTGGCACATAAGATAAAGGGGGAATCTACTGGCACATAAGATAAGGGGGAATCTAATGGCACATAAGATAAAGGGGGAATCTACTGGCACATAAGATAAAGGGGGAATCTACTGGCACATAAGATAAGGGGGAATCTACTGGCACATAAGATAAAGGGGGAATCTACTGGCTCATAAGATAAAGAGGGGGAGGAATCTACTGGCACATAAGATAAGGGGGAATCTACTGGCACATAAGATAAAGGGGGAATCTACTGGCACATAAGATAAGGGGGTATCTACTGGCACATAAGATAAAGGGGGAATCTACTGGCACATAAGATAAGGGGGAATCTACTGGCACATAAGATAAAGGGGGAATCTACTGGCACATAAGATAAGGGGGATCTACTGGCACATGATAAAGTGAGGGGGATTCTACTGGCACATGATAACTGAGGGGGGGGATTCTACTGGCACATGATAAGGTGAGGGGGATTCTACTGGCAAATAAGGTGAGGGGGATTCTACTGGCACATAAGGAGGGCGACTGGCACATAAGGAGGGCTACTGGCATATAAGGGGGTGCTACTGGCACATAAGAGGGCTACTGGCACATAAGAGGGGCTACTGGCACATAAGAGGGCTACTGGCACATAAGGGTGCTACTGGCACATAAGAGGGGCTACTGGCACATAAGAGGGGCTACTGGCACATAAGGGGACGGCTACTGGCACATAAGGGGGACGGCTACTGGCACATAAGATAAGGGGGAATCTACTGGCACATAAGATAAAGGGGGAATCTACTGGCACATAAGATAAAGGGGGAATCTACTGGCACATAAGATAAGGGGGAATCTACTGGCACATAAGATAAAGGGGGATCTACTGGCACATAAGATAAAGGGGGAATCTACTGGCACATAAGATAAGGGGGAATCTACTGGCACATAAGATAAAGGGGGAATCTACTGGCACATAAGATAAAGAGGGGAGGAATCTACTGGCACATAAGATAAGGGGGTATCTACTGGCACATAAGATAAAGGGGGAATCTACTGGCACATAAGATAAGGGGGAATCTACTGGCACATAAGATAAAGGGGGAATCTACTGGCACATAAGATAAGGGGGATCTACTGGCACATGATAAAGTGAGGGGGATTCTACTGGCACATGATAACTGAGGGGGATTCTACTGGCACATGATAAGGTGAGGGGATTCTACTGGCAAATAAGGTGAGGGGGATTCTACTGGCACATAAGGAGGGCGACTGGCACATAAGGAGGGCTACTGGCATATAAGGGGTGCTACTGGCACATAAGAGGGGCTACTGGCACATAAGAGGGCTACTGGCACATAAGAGGGGCTACTGGCACATAAGGGGTGCTACTGGCACATAAGAGGGGCTACTGGCACATAAGAGGGCTACTGGCACATAAGAGGGGCTACTGGCACATAGGGGGACGGCTACTGGCACATAAGGGGACGGCTACTGGCACATAAGGGGCGGCTACTGGCACATAAGGGCGGCTACTGACACATAAGGGGCGGCTACTGGCACATAAGGGGGACTGCTACTGGCACATAAGGGGACTACTGGCACATAAGGGGGACTACTGGCACATAAGGGGACGGCTACTGGAACATAAGGGGACGGCTACTGGCACATAAGGGGGACTACTGGCACATAAGGGGACGGCTACTGGAACATAAGGGGGACGGCTACTGACACATAAGGGTGGCTACTGGCACTTAAGGGGGACGGCTACTGGCACATAAGGGGGACGGCTACTGGCACATAAGGGGGACGGCTACTGGCACATAAGGGGGGGCTATAAGCGATGTGAGTGGCCAACATCTATCCTCTCCGCAATGCTCAGCCTCCTGTGACAGATCAGGAGAGCGGAGGTGTGGGGTCGGAGATAGCTGTCAATGCTGTCAAAGGAGGCTGTGCTCTCCTCCCGCAGCTCCCGCCCAGCCTCTTGTGACAGCGAATCAGGCAGTAGACGGGGGCTCAGTGGGCCTCTGGGTGTTACTTGCCCCCTGGGCCAAAAGTTGCCAGTCAGCCCCTGCCGCCAGGTAAGGAGTGGGCTCACTGCAGCAGCCCTTTCCATACAAATATGGGCACACAATGCCATATATCAGGCATGGACAACCTGTGGCTCTCCAGCTGTTGTAAACCTACAATTCCCACCATGCCCTGCTGTAGGTTGATAGCTGTTGGCAGTCTGGGCATGCTGGGAGTTGTAGTTTTGAAACATCTGGAGAGCCTCAGGTTGGCCATCCCTGCAATATATGTTCAAAATTATACGTTAAAGTGTTAAGGACCGAGTCAAATTTTGCAAATCTGACATGTCACTTTATGTGATAATAATTTTGGAATGCTTTTACTTATCCAATTGATTCTGACATTGTTTTCTCATGACACATCATACTTCCTGTCAGTGGTAAATTTGTGTAATTTCTCTGCTTTTAAGACGGATAGTAATACCACATAAAATAGTTATTAATTAACATTACCATATGTCTACTTTATGTTGGCATCATTTTGTAAATCTCATTTTTTTTCTTTTTTAGGACATGAGAATGCATAGAGTTTTAGAAGCAATTTTTAAAACGTTTAAGAATTTCCAAAACCCACTTTTTAAAGGACCAGTTCAGTTATGAAGTCAGTTTGTAGGGCTGACATAGTAGAAACCACCAATAAATGACACATTATACATTATACAGTAGAAACTATACCCCTCAAGTTATTCAAAATTGATTTTACAAAATATGTTTACCCTTTACATGTTTCACAAGAATTAAAGGAAAATGAAGGTGAAATTTCAACATTTCACTTTATTTTGCAAATTTTCTATTTTAATAAATTTTTTCCTATGAGGTAGCAAAGGATAACAGCAAAACAAAACCTCAGTATTTACTACCCTGATTCTGTAGTTTACAGAAACACCCCATATGTGTTCATAAACTGATGTATGGGCACACTGCAGGGCTCAAAAGGAAATAAACGCCATATGGTTCTTGGAGGGCAGACTTTGCTGGAACGGTTTTTTGGCACCATGTAACATTTAACCACTACAGGACCGCCTAACGCAGAGATGCGTCCTGCGGGCGGTCCTGTAGTTCTGAGACGATGCATCGGCGCGTCATCTCTCGAGACACGAGACTTCCTGTGAACGCGCGCGTCTCAGGAGTTCTGCTACAGCCTGCCAGCGATGATCCATCGCTGGCAGGCTGTAGATGCGAATTAAATAGCATCAAAGAGCTATATCAGACGCTGTTTTGTGAACAGCGTCTGATATAGCTGCTACCTGGTCCTCTGGTGGTCCCATTTGCTGGGATCGACCACCAAAGGACCAGGTAACTATCTAAAGTTGCACCAAACACTACACTAACCCCCCCCACCCCCTTCTCACCTATTAACCCCTTGTTAACCCCTTGATCACCCCATCTAGACCCCCTGATCACCCCCCTGTCATTGATCACACCCCTTGTAAGGCTCCATTCAGACGTCCATATGTGTTTTGCGGATCCGTGGATTCACGGATCCGCGGATCCGCAGATCCTCAAAACACGGACACCGGCAATGTGCTTTCCGCATTTTGCAGATCCGCACATTGCCAGAACTATATAGAAAATGCTTTTTCTTGTCCGCAATTGCGGACAAGAATAGGACATGTTCTATATTCTTGCGGAACGGAAGTGCAGACCCGGAAGCGTGGATCCGTAATTCCGGATCCGAGCGGGACAAAGTCTGTCCACATAGAAATGAATGGGTCCGCAATTCCGTTCCGCAAACAGAATTGCGGACGTGTGAATGGGGCATAAGGGTCCCTTATCACCGCCAGTTAGTTAGCTACTTGTTAGGTAGTTAGCGCCCAGCCCACCGCACCGCAGTCACTGATTTTGGCAGAGATTTTTTCATCCACATTGATTGATGTGAATGAAAAAATCTGTGCCGTTCATTTTTATCTTTTTTTCAGCCCAGAGGCTGAACGAAAAAAAAAAATCTCATTACCCGTATGCTCAATATAAGGAGAATAGCAGAAACTCCTAATGCTGGCCATACGTGTAATGATTGCGGAGACCCCTAAAATGCCAGGGCAGTACAAACACCTCACATGTGACCCCATTTTAGAAAGAAGACACCCCAAGGTATTCCGTGAGGGGTATGGTGAGTTCATGTAAAATTTTATTTTTTGTCACAAGTTAGTGGAATATGAGACTTTGTAAACAATAAAAATAAAAATCAATTTCCGCTAACTTGTGGCAAAAATTTTTTTTTTCTGTGAACTCGCCAGGCCCCTCACGGAATACCTTGGGGTGTCTTCTTTCCACAATGGGGTCACTTGTGGGGTATTTATACTGCCCTGGCATTTTAGGGGTCCTAAAGCGTGAGAATCCAAATGCGTAAAAATGCCCTGTGAAATCCTAAAGGTACTCATTGGTTTTAGGGCCCCTTTGCGCATCTTGGCTGCAAAAAAGTGTCACTCATGTGGTATCGCCATACTCAGGAGAAGTAGGGCAATGTGTTTTGGGGTGTATTTTTATATATACCCATACTTTGTGTGAGAAATATCGCTGTAAACGACAACTTTTTAAATTTTTTTATTCAAAGTTGTCAATTTACAGAGATATTTCTCTCACCCAGCATGGGTATATGTAAAAATACACCCTAAAACACATTGCCCTACTTCTCCTGAGTACGGCGATACCACATGAGTGACACTTTTTTGCAGCCTGGGTGCGCAAAGGGGCCCAAATTCCAACGAGTACCTTTAGCTTTTACATGGCTGCTCACAATTTAGCCCCGCCCAAAATGCCAGAACAGTAAACACAGCCCACAAATGACCCCATTTTGGAAAGAAGACACCCCAAAGTATTCGCTGAGGGGCATAGTGAGTCCATGAAAAATTGAACTTTTTGTCAAAAGTTAGCGGAAAGGGAGATTTTGTGAGAAAAAACAATAAAAACTCAATTTCCGCTAACTTGTGCCAAAGAAGAAATCTTCTGTGAACTCGCCATGCCCCTCACGGAATACCTTGGGGAGTCTTCTTTCCAAAATGGGGTCACATGTGAGGTATTTATACTGCCCTGGCATTTTAGGGGCCCTAAAGCGTGAGAAGAAAAATGCGTAAAAATGCCCTCCTAAAAGGTACTCATTGGAATTTGGGCCCCTTTGCGCATCTTGGCTACAAAAAAGTGTCACACATGTGGTATCGCCGTACTCAGGAGAAGTAGGGCAATGTGTTTTGAGGTGTACTTTTACATATACCCATGCTGGGTGAGAGAAATATCGCTGTAAATTGACAACTTTGTATAAAAAATTATAAAAAGTTGTCGTTTACAGCGATATTTCTCACACACAGTATAGGTATATGTAAAAATACACCCCAAAACACATTGCCCTACTTCTCCTGAGTACGGTGATACCACATAAGTGACACTTTTTTGCAGCCTGAGTGCGCAAAGGGGCCCAAATTCCAACAAGTACCTTTAGGTTTTACATGGCGGCTCACAATTTAGCCCCGCCCAAAATGCCAGAACAGTAAACACACCCCACAAACGACCCCATTTCGGAAAGTAGACACCCCAAGGTATTCACTGAGGGGCATAGTGAGTCCGTCTGAGATTATTTTATTTTTTTTGCCAGAAATTAGCAGAAATTGAAACTTTTTTTTTTCTCAGAAAGTGTCATTTTCCGCTAACTTGTGAAAAAAAATGAAATGATACATGAACTCACCATGCCCCTCCGCGAATACTTTGGGGTGTCTTCTTTCTAAAATGGTGTCATTTGGGGGGTATTTACACTATACTGACATTCTAGCACCTGAAGAAACATGACAGGTGCTCAGAAAGTCAGAGCTGCTTCAAAATGCGGAAATTCACTTTTTTGCACCATAGTTTGTAAACGCTATAACTTTTACCCAAACCAATAAATATACACTTATTGGATTTTTTTTTTTTATCAAAGACATGTAGAACAATAAATTTAGAGAAAAATTTATATAGAAATGTAGTTTTTTTTGAAAAATTTTACAACAGAAAGTGAAAAATGTCATTTATTTGCAAAAATGTCGTTAAATTTTTATTAATGGCAAAAAAAGTAAAAATGTATGCAACAATGAAATACCACCAAATGAAAGCTCTATTAGTGAGAAGAAAAGGAGGTAAAATTCATTTGGGTGGTAAGTTGCATGACGGAGCAATAAACGGTGAAAGTAGTGTAGTGCAGAATTGTATAAAGTGGCCTGGTCATTAAGGGTGTTTAAGCTAGGGGGGCTGAAGTGGTTAAAGAGACCATAAGGTACTCATACAGTGGAAACCCCCTGGAATTTATTAAAGGGTGTATTGACCATACCATCTGAGACACACCATACCCTTAAAAATGTTAGGCAGGTTCTACTGGGTATTCAATTGCTATAAATGTGAATGTATTCTGCTATTTGAATACACTGCAGGGTTCAGAAGGAAAAAACTACCTCTTGGCTTTTGCAGCTCAGATTTTGATGGATTGGTTTATGGGCAAAATATTGCTATTGAATAGTCTATGGAGTAGTATCCTCTCCACAATACTTCTTTCATCTTTAGGTGCTATTTGCATGCGAAAAAATTGTAAAGGGGTGATCTTTTTTTGCATGCAAATATCATCTAAATATAAAAGAAGTATTGTGGAGAGGATATTGGAAAGATAACAATTGCGACCCATTACCTATAGATATATGAGAGCCGGTGAGTGATATATACAAGGGAGTTTTGCACGGAGGTAGCAGAAACACAGTGGTGGATACACCAAGCTCTTAGTACTGGCGCGATCTCACACGGCGGACGTCAAAGACACGTGCCAGTGAGTACTCTGTTAGCAGGACGCTCCCAACTCGTGCTGATCAACTCCTCCACAATAAAGACACACTGGGAAAGCAAGCAATAAAGGTAACTGATTGATACATATTTACAAAATTGTTACCCGATTGAACAGCTCCTTAAGCTTGCAGCTACCTCCTCTCAGTGGGTGCCCCTAGTTGGGTAGTTGGTCCTGTGCCCCCCCCCCCCCCGAAGTCGTGGAGGTTTAATACCTGGTGACCCAGTGGAAGGGTGAATCGCTGTCCCCTGTGACATCCTGTGTCCCTGACTTTACTATATGCTGCTGACTGTTGGTTATCGAATAAAGTCTTCCCTCACCTTGTGTTGTCTGAGTAGTGTTCCATCTGTCCCCCACTGAGATGATTGGTCATCATGACTAGTTTTGTCATCATCATCATCAGCAGCCTCGTCCTCCTCCACCACTGACTCCTCCTTGAGTGGCAGCATCTCATCCTCATCCTCCACCTCCTCCTCCTGGACATGGTCAGCACCCTCTGCAAACGACTGTACTTTTTCAAAAAGCATTGCACAATTAAATGTATCATGTGCATCATGCAGTGAGGCCATGATGTTACTACAATTGTCACTGACCAACTTGCCTAGTTGGAGTTGGCAGGGAGACAGCCAGTGGGATGTTTGTTGCTTGATGCACTTTAGCAATTGATTGGCTGTGTGTCTACTGTTGCCTAGGCTGACCAGCTTTAAAACGGCATAGCAATGCTTCACTTCAAGGAGTGAGAGCAACATTCTGCCCTGATTGTGTTGGAGGCAGAGTTAGACTGTGGAGGTATCAATAGGACCTGGCTTTGTTGCTGCAGTGCTGCTGCGAAAAGCATTGCCCCAGTGAGTCATAAAAGGCATATGCTGTCCAAGCCCATAATAGCTGCTCAAGATCTCCATGATGGCATGTACACTGCCAGAGAGTGAGAATTGCAATTTGAAACAATTATTTTGAAAAAAATAAAATAAAAATAGACTGCTGGGGAAAAGTATAAATATCATACAGCAGGATTACATGTTGTTGAAGGTGTAGAACTATGCCACTAGCATTAAAACTAAGTGGTAAGGCTGCAACTGGGCTGCCAGCAGCCTGGCCAGGTAAGAGTTTAGCTTGCACAAAAAATAATTGCTGGTCATGAATAGTTTTCTCATGGCCACACATTCTGTTATGGATTTCTCATGATGGAACAGAGGACAAGGAGGAGTTTGAGCAGAGGAAGCACCTGATGATGATGGCAAGGACAATGTACTGTTTGGAGATGTGGCGCCAAAGAAGACCAGGAGAAGGAGGGCAGACTTGTTCTGATTTAGAATGCTGGCCAGTTCTCTTTTCTCACAGGATCTGGTGATGCCGTGTCATGTGTTCTAATAGAGCCTTGGCACCAGGGGTGCACCTAGCCTTTCTGCTGCCTTAGGTGAAAACTGAAATGGTGCCTCCTCAATGCTAATTTATTAATCTAACCTCTTTGCCACAATGGAAAACGCCTATTGCCCATGGCCCTTCCGCTGCCCCCCTCTTGCTCCTACCTGGTGCTGCCTGAGGTGATTTCCTCACCTGGCCTCATTGGTGGTGCACCCCTGCTTGTCACCTATATTTGTGTTTAAATACCCACAGCTTATTTTAATCCTGTAGATCTTTCACCCAGCTGTGGTTATAGGGGCCAGCCTTGCGGAGAAAAACTTCCATATAGGAGTTGTTCACACAGAGCTAAAGGCAGCCGAGCTTAGCCTAGGATTGGCATGTTTTGAGCCTACGTCTACAATATTAACGGAATCGAACTAACCACAACAGTAGCAGCTCTGGTGGTACCAGCTTCTTGGCAGGTTTTGGCTGTACATTGCCTCTGCTTTTTATTGCCGCAGTGATAACCCCCTCCTCCTTTGATGTCACCTCATTCTCAGCACCCCCATCAGAATCCCAGGTCCTGTTGAACACACAATCATCTTTATAGTCCTTACCCTTCCTGCCCCTTTTATCAGACTGTGATATGTCATAGTGAGCTCTTTGGCCAACCTCTTGATTCCCTGTTGCAGTAATATGCAACACTTCTAATAACACAGATATAATAATGTCGCTATTGCTGCAAAATTCTTCTTTTATAACTCACCATTATCTTGCAGAAATTTTTAATACTTTAAATAACATAAATATAATAATGGATTTATTGCTTTAAAATGCTTTTGCTGTAACTACCCGTTATCTTACAATATATGCAATGCGTTTCATAACATGGGTATAATAAGGGAATTATTTCACTGTTGCTTTTGCTGTAAGTACCTGTTATCTTGCAGTAATATACAGACCATTCAGTAGGTATAAGAAAAAAAATGGTCAATTGCTTAGCATTTGTAGCAGAATGCTACTGGAGTGCTGGAAACAAAGCTGTCTGTTCATATACACAAAAAAAAATAGTTTCTATTTCTTGCAGATTTTGTAATAAGAAGAATTACCAGCCAGCATCTGTATTAAACATACAATTCTGAATAACCAGTCCCTCACTCTCTCTCTCTATATGCTTTCCTTGATCAATGTCCCTAAAATATGCCCAATTATACCTCTTTATTCTCTCCCTATACTATTCTTATATTGTCCCTATCACACTACATTATTGACTTGTGGCTGAATTTTTTTTGCCAGACAATGCCACAACACATCCTATTGCATCCATACCAGAGAGCAGAATGGCGTCTGGCTCATTCTCTACTTAAAGACAGCTTGATCAGGGCAAGCCCTCCACCTACTTCCTCCTAAAGTCATGTGATCCTCAATCCTCTTCTCCTTCATGGATTTCCCCACCAATAGTCACAGTAAAATGGCACTGGGTGTAGTTTTTACCTGATTGTTTAGTTTTTACCTAAGTTGTTCGGCGATGTACAATTGGTACAATTGCCGTGGTATCCGAGTTTAAGACATGTCCTCCTAGTAGGATATGTCGAACTAACCCCTCAATTTTATCAGTGTGAGGGTTTAGTATTGCCGCAGAGAGCACCTGCTTTTTGCTATGGTTATGTTTTTGATTGTTCTCCACATCCACATTATCGCTATCGTATGTAGGATGGTTATTGTGGTACTTGTAGTCCGTTGCTGGCATCTTCCATTGTATGCATTTTTTGCTGTTGATTGCCCCTAGCAACGGACTACAAGTGCAGGATGTGCTCCCCTAGATACATGCACAACTGCATATGGGTTGAGCATATCCTGCTTGTTAAACACCACACCACGTTTTCTAATGGATTGTATAATATGTTTGGAGGTGTATAAACTCCGATTTAAATGTGCCTGCTTTTCATCTACAGGCTACATTCAGGTGCACCTGGGAGGCTCAGGGCCATATCAGCCGGTCTCGGGTGGGGCTCACAGGCACCTCCCACCTCCCATTGCAAGCATGGCTACATGCTGGAGGTCACTGGTGAGCTGTCTGTGAGTCAGGCCTTACGCTCCCGTAATGCCCAACGACTCCTGGTATCGCCCATACGGCTCAGGTAGGTTGAGTGGTAGGGCCTCGGGCTACTTGAGGGACCTTGCCGTGGTGTCCGAGCTTAAGACATGTCCTCCTAGTAGGTTATGTCAAACTAACCCCTCAATTTTATCAGTGTGAGGGTTTAGTATTGCCGCAGAGTGCACCTGCTTTTTGCTATGGTTATGTTTTTGATTGTTCTCCACATCCACATTATCGCTATCGTATGTAGGATGGTTATTGTGGTACTTGTAGTCCGTTGCTGGCATCTTCTATTGTATGCATTTTTTGCTGTTGATTGCCCCTAGCAACGGACTACAAGTGCAGGGTGTGCTTCCCTAGATACATGCACAACTGCATATGGGTTGAGCATATCCTGCTTGTTAAACACCACATCACGTTTTCTAATGGATTGTATAATATGTTTGGAGGTGTATAAACTCCGATTTAAATGTGCCTGCTTTTCATCTACAGGCTACATTCAGGTGCACCTGGGAGGCTAAGGGCCATATCAGCCAGTCTCGGGTGGGGCTCACAGGCACCTCCCACCTCCCATTGCAAGCATGGTTACATGCTGGAGGTCACTGGTGAGCTGTCTGTGAGTCAGGCCTTACGCTCCCGTAATGCCCAACGGCTACTGGTATCGCCCATATGGCTCAGGTAGGTTGAGTGGTAGGGCCTCGGGCTACTTGAGGGACCTTGCCGTGGTGTTCAAGCTTAAGACATGTCCTCCTAGTAGGATATGTCGAACTAACCCCTCAATTTTATCAGTGTGAGGGTTTAGTATTGCCGCAGAGTGTACCTGCTTTTTGCTATGGTTATGTTTTTGATTGTTCTCCACATCCACATTATCGCTATCGTATGTAGGATGGTTATTGTGGTACTTGTAGTCCGTTGCTGGCATCTTCCATTGTATGCATTTTTTGCTGTTGATTGCCCCTAGCAACGGACTACAAGTGCAGGATGTGCTCCCTAGATACATGCACAACTGCATATGGGTTGAGCATATCCTGCTTGTTAAACACCACACCACGTTTTCTAATGGATTGTATAATATGTTTGGAGGTGTATAAACTCCGATTTAAATGTGCCTGCTTTTCATCTACAGGCTACATTCAGGTGCACCTGGGAGGCTCAGGGCCATATCAGCCGGTCTCGGGTGGGGCTCACAGGCACCTCCCACCTCCCATTGCAAGCATGGCTACATGCTGGAGGTCACTGGTGAGCTGTCTGTGAGTCAGGCCTTACGCTCCCGTAATGCCCAACGACTCCTGGTATCGCCCATACGGCTCAGGTAGGTTGAGTGGTAGGGCCTCGGGCTACTTGAGGGACCTTGCCGTGGTGTCCGAGCTTAAGACATGTCCTCCTAGTAGGTTATGTCAAACTAACCCCTCAATTTTATCAGTGTGAGGGTTTAGTATTGCCGCAGAGTGCACCTGCTTTTTGCTATGGTTATGTTTTTGATTGTTCTCCACATCCACATTATCGCTATCGTATGTAGGATGGTTATTGTGGTACTTGTAGTCCGTTGCTGGCATCTTCTATTGTATGCATTTTTTGCTGTTGATTGCCCCTAGCAACGGACTACAAGTGCAGGATGTGCTTCCCTAGATACATGCACAACTGCATATGGGTTGAGCATATCCTGCTTGTTAAACACCACACCACGTTTTCTAATGGATTGTATAATATGTTTGGAGGTGTATAAACTCCGATTTAAATGTGCCTGCTTTTCATCTACAGGCTACATTCAGGTGCACCTGGGAGGCTCAGGGCCATATCAGCCGGTCTCGGGTGGGGCTCACAGGCACCTCCCACCTCCCATTGCAAGCATGGTTACATGCTGGAGGTCACTGGTGAGCTGTCTGTGAGTCAGGCCTTACGCTCCCGTAATGCCCAACGGCTACTGGTATCGCCCATATGGCTCAGGTAGGTTGAGTGGTAGGGCCTCGGGCTACTTGAGGGACCTTGCCGTGGTGTTCGAGCTTAAGACATGTCCTCCTAGTAGGATATGTCGAACTAACCCCTCAATTTTATCAGTGTGAGGGTTTAGTATTGCCGCAGAGTGCACCTGCTTTTTGCTATGGTTATGTTTTTGATTGTTCTCCACATCCACATTATCGCTATCGTATGTAGGATGGTTATTGTGGTACTTGTAGTCCGTTGCTGGCATCTTCCATTGTATGCATTTTTGCTGTTGATTGCCCCTAGCAACGGACTACAAGTGCAGGATGTGCTCCCCTAGATACATGCACAACTGCATATGGGTTGAGCATATCCTGCTTGTTAAACACCACACCACGTTTTCTAATGGATTGTATAATATGTTTGGAGGTGTATAAACTCCGATTTAAATGTGCCTGCTTTTCATCTACAGGCTACATTCAGGTGCACCTGGGAGGCTCAGGGCCATATCAGCCGGTCTCGGGTGGGGCTCACAGGCACCTCCCACCTCCCATTGCAAGCATGGCTACATGCTGGAGGTCACTGGTGAGCTGTCTGTGAGTCAGGCCTTACGCTCCCGTAATGCCCAACGACTCCTGGTATCGCCCATACGGCTCAGGTAGGTTGAGTGGTAGGGCCTCGGGCTACTTGAGGGACCTTGCCGTGGTGTCCGAGCTTAAGACATGTCCTCCTAGTAGGTTATGTCAAACTAACCCCTCAATTTTATCAGTGTGAGGGTTTAGTATTGCCGCAGAGTGCACCTGCTTTTTGCTATGGTTATGTTTTTGATTGTTCTCCACATCCACATTATCGCTATCGTATGTAGGATGGTTATTGTGGTACTTGTAGTCCGTTGCTGGTAACTTCCATTGTATGCATTTTTTGCTGTTGATTGCCCCTAGCAACGGACTACAAGTGCAGGATGTGCTCCCCTAGATACATGCACAACTGCATATGGGTTGAGCATATCCTGCTTGTTAAACACCACACCACGTTTTCTAATGGATTGTATAATATGTTTGGAGGTGTATAAACTCCGATTTAAATGTGCCTGCTTTTCATCTACAGGCTACATTCAGGTGCACCTGGGAGGCTCAGGGCCATATCAGCTGGTCTCGGGTGGGGCTCACAGGCACCTCCCACCTCCCATTGCAAGCATGGTTACATGCTGGATGTCACTGGTGAGCTGTCTGTGAGTCAGGCCTTACGCTCCCGTAATGCCCAACGGCTCCTGGTATCGCCCATATGGCTCAGGTAGGTTGAGTGGTAGGGCCTCGGGCTACTTGAGGGACCTTGCCGTGGTGTCTGAGCTTAAGACATGTCCTCCTAGTAGGATATGTCGAACTAACCCCTCAATTTTATCAGTGTGAGGGTTTAGTATTGCCGCAGAGTGCACCTGCTTTTTGCTATGGTTATGTTTTTGATTGTTCTCCACATCCACATTATCGCTATCGTATGTAGGATGGTTATTGTGGTACTTGCAGTCCGTTGCTGGCATCTTCCATTGTACACTCCTTCAGAACTGAAGTATTAATAGGGGGGCGAACTTCTTACTTCAGACGGTCTCCTAACCACTACTATGTGCAAGATATGCCCTGCGCAAATATTCTAAAAACATCAGAAAGCAGCTTAAATCCCAAGGATTCAGCTGCAGAAGAATGTTCCTGGACAGAAGGGCAGCTTGTAGAAAGACCTTCAGGATTTCAGTTGGAGCCCTCTTCAAGCCCTTCCCAGCTTTGCAGTCCTCACACAGTTTATCATAATGAATCCTATATCATCACTGACAACAAGCCTTCTGATTCATGTAGTTCTGATGAGATACAGCAGAAACTTGAGCCTTCCAGTCTACTGTTTGACAATGAGTTTATTTCTGTAAAAGAAGTATCTTCTGAATGTTCTATAAAGGAGGTTTCTTCAACAGAGGAAGAGTTCATTTCAGATACTTTGCAAGAACCTTCAGTTCCATCTGCAGTTGTTGATTGCACTCAAGAGGATTACAGTTCTTCCCAGTCTTCAACGGATGAACAACTTCATATTGATCAGCCTTTTCTGAAAACCACAGAGAAAAGTTCACCGCCAATGTCCATGACAAATACTGCATGTCACCAACCCAAGTCTGTACGTACAAAGACAGATCCCATTTCAGAAGTGAAAAGCAGACATGAGCATTTGCATTCACGATTCATAGACAGAAAGCAATCTACATGTGAATCAGCCTCACAAAATAAGCGCTCTCGCTCTAAATCGGTGACACAGACAGAGAAGTCACATTCTAAATCTTTGGTAAGATCAAGGAGAACCAAGTCTTGCTCGGCTTCTAATGAAAGCAACAGACAACCTCCTGTAGTAAAAAAGAAGAAATCCACATCTGGGGTGCATAAAAGATCACTGAAGAATAAACTAAAAAATATAGGAAATATTCCTGTGCCATCTGGCGTTTTCAAAGAGCACAACCTTTATAAGTTTCAGTGGAAGCAGGTAAAACATCTCGCCAGTCAGTTCTGGAAAAAAGTTAGTAAGAAAGTACCTCTACCTCTAGCAAGAATGCAGAAGGTGGCAAGAACCAAGGCCCAATATAAAGGAAGGAGATTTTGTTCAGTTAAGAGACAAACAAGTTAATGGTCTTGACTGGCCTACTGGACTTATTACTAAAGTCGTTTCCAGTTCGTATGGAAAGAACTTCCATGTTGAGATTCCTTCTACCAGAGATGCTCATCATCTTCTAGGACTGTTTCCAGTACCAGCTCTATGGTCTGAACTGAAGGCATATCCTTTTTTGGTTTGAATAAATGTTCATTGCATGTTTCCTTTTCAGGTTTATGGACATTATTCATCTGTCTATTCATCAGGTTTATGGACATTATTCATTGCTATTTTTACAATTCCATTGTATACATATATATAGTGGTATCTACCGATACCAGACGGGGAGTGTTCTGTTTCAGTATCTTGCATTGTGTATTGGTATGCTGCTCTCTTCCTCCCCCCTCTGTTTCAGCTTCTACTTGGTTCAGTCTAGCCACTTCCTGTTTTCCCTGTCATGCATTGCTGTTTGTGTGTGCTGTAATTCTGAGGAGATCCTGAGGAAAATCTGAGGAGAATCTGTGTAGTATCTAATTTTCTTATCAAGGAGATTATTAGAGGCATAATGCTTTTACCATCTGGATTCCCTGCATATCTTGTAATACAATCTCCAGATTAAAAGACTACTTGATTAACTCCTGGGTGTCTGATGCTTAAACTGTAAGTGGAGGATGTCTGATTCAACAAGTCACCTCAGAGATGCGTGATTTGTATAAGGCTGACATTTCAAAACGCCACAGTATAGTTTATATATTTTTATATATATTTATATATAGCATGGTGCAGTGTGTGTGTATATATATATATATATATATATATATATAATCAGGGTGCAGTGTCTATAATAGTATAGTTTATATACAACAGGGTGCAGTGTATATAATAGTGTAATATATATAACAGGGTGCAGTATATATAATAGTACAGTGGATAAAATTTGTGGAAGGCTAAGGAAGGCTCATGTGAGCCGAAACGTCGCACTTGCCACCCGATGGGTCAATAAAGTTTTTTTCACCTTTTGGAACCTGAACAGGAGTGTAGTCCGATCTTTTCACCTTTTGTAACAGTACAGTGTGTGTGTGTATATATATATATATATATATATATATATATATATATATACAGGGTGCAGTGTGTATAATAGTATACTATATATTTTTATATATATTTATATATAACAGTGCGAGTGTATATAATAGTATAGGATATATATAACAGGGTGCAGTGTATATAGTAGTGCAGTATATATATAACAGGGTGCAGTGTATATAATAGTACAGTATATATATTTTGATACAATTATATATAACAGTGTGCAGTGTATATAATAGTATATAATATATATAACAGGGTGCAGTGTTTATAATAGTACAATATATACATAACAGGGTGCAGTGTATATCATAGTACAGTATATATATTTTTATATATAATTATATATAACATGGTGCCATATATATATTAGTATATATATATATATAAACCGGATTCCAAAAAAGTTGGGACATTATACAAATCGAATGAATAAAACCTGAATGCAATGATGTGGAGGTGCCAACTTCTAATATTTTATTCAGAATAGAAAATAAATCACGGAACAAAAGTTTAAACTGAGAAAATGTACCATTTTAAGGGAAAAATATGTTGTTTCAGAATTTCATGGTGTCAACAAATCCCAAAATAGTTGGGACCAGGCCCTTTTCACCACTGTGTGGCATCTCCCCTTCTTCTTACAACACTCAACAGACGTCTGGGGACTGAGGAGACCAGTTTCTCAAGTTTAGAATTAGGAATGCTCTCCCATTATTGTCTAATACAGGCCTCTAACTGTTCAATCGTCTTGGGCCTTCTTTGTTGCACCTTCCTCTTTATGATGCGCCAAATGTTCTATATAGGTGAAAGATCTGAACTGCAGACTGGCCATTGCAGTACCCGGATCCTTCTACTATGCAGCCATGATGTTGTGATTGAAGCAGAATGTGGTCTGGCATTATCTTGTTGAAAAATGCAGGGTCTTCCCTGAAAGAGATGACGTCTGGATGGGAGCATATGTTGTTCTAGAACCTGAATATATTTTTCTGCATTGATGGTGCCTTTCCAGACATGCAAGCTGCCCATGCCACACGCACTCATGCAACCCCATACCATCAGAGATGCAGGCTTCTGAACTGAGCGTTGATAACAACTTGGGTTGTCCTTGTCCTCTTTGGTCCGGATGACATGGCGTCCCAGTTTTCCAAAAAGAACTTCGAATCGTGACTCGTCTGACCACAGAACAGTCTTCCATTTTGCCACACTCCATTTCAAATGATCCCTGGCCCAGTGAAAACGCCTGAGCTTGTGGATCTTTCTTAGAAATGGCTTCTTCTTTGCACTGTAGAGTTTTAGCTGGCAACAGCGGATGGCACGGTGGATTGTGTTCACTGACAATGGTTTGTGGAAGTATTCCTGAGTCCATTCTGTCCGGTTGGTTCGTGTATATATATATATATATATATATATATATATATATTTAACAGGCTGCAGTGTATATAATAGTACAGTATATATACATATTTATATATAACAGGGTGCAGTGTATATAATAGTATAGTGTATGTATATATATATATATATATATATATATATATATCAGGGTGCAGTGTATATAATAGTATGTATATATATATATATATATATATATATATATGTCAGGGTGCAGTGTATATAATAGTATAGTATATATATTTTTATATATATTTATATATAGCATGGTGCAGTATATATAATATTATAGTATATATATAACAGGGTGCAGTGCATATAATATTACAGTATATATATATAACAGGGTGCATTGTCTATAATAGTATAGTATATATGCAACAGGGTGCAGTGTATATAATAGTATAATATATATATTTTGCAAGCTGAATGTTCTTCTTTCACGAATGAACTCTCTGATATTGAACAACTATTACAAACTGAGATGACACAGGAAGACTTTTGCACAGTAATGCAGTGAGAATAAGATAGGCAAATGATTTGTGATTTGTGATATAATTTAAAAATGGCAACATTTACACCTGTCAAACAGACAGGTCTTCTACAGGATACAACAGGGATAACCAGAAAAAAAGAAAAATTACTCAGACTACTATTGATGTTGATAAGGCTTTTTTAGATCACAATATGGACATAAAGAAGAGAAAAGAAAGTGAATCAGGCGGGGAGGCCACAGATACAAACGACAAAGGAAGAATGTGCAACAGCAAGACCCGGTCACAGTCCAACAAGGGGTCTGTCAACAGGAAGAGACAATAGTCTTTAATTTATCCTCCAAAGAGTTAACACCTGTACAGCTCAGTGTTTTATCGAAAGGATTTTCGTCTCAGCACCCAGTTAAATTGGCTTGATTTGGAATTGGACTTGAACAGTCTTTTTCGGTTGCTTAAATTGAAGGTGTGGTTCATAGATAAAACACAAATGCATTGGAGTAGATGTAGTGAACTGTCACTTAAATCACTAGGCTTGACCAATAAAGGTGATTTTGTTCCTGCTGTTGGTGAACCGGCTATAGATGCCTATATCGCTGCAGTTAGAAAAGATATTACAACACTTAAACTCTCTAATGATAGTCAAAATCATTTACAACATCCTAATCTGACCTCTGCATAGATTGAGGCATTTGTACAACTCAAAAGAGACGCGAATTTAACAATTAAACCCGAGGATAAAGGTGGCACTGTAGTGGTGATGAATACTTCTAATTATGTATCTGAGATATTAAGACAATTGAATGACACCAATGTATATAGCATTTTACAGCATGATCCGAAATTCCATATCATTAACATTATAAAGCAGTATTTGTCTGAGGTGATGGTGGCGGCCATTATTGATGGTGATTTAAGTGACTATTTACTAGTCCCTTTTCTAAATACTCCGGTTATTTATGTTTTACCTAAGATCCACAAGTCTCTTGTGGACCCACCTTGCCACCCCATCGCCTCAGGCACGAACTCAGATTTCAGTCACATAGCTATTTTTCTGGATAAAATACTGCGGAAGTTTTCCATTGGAGTGCAATCATATATAAGAGATACGGGTGATTTTTTGACAAAATTGGAGGCTGTTGACATTAGGTGATTCCATAACTCTTGTCCCATTTGATATAGTGTCATTGTAGACTTCCATTAACCATGATAGAGGCATTGACTCTGTCCAAAAGATGTTGGACGATTCCCCATTCACTATTGAAGCACAATCATTTGTGATTGCTTTATTACGGCTGATCCTTGAAAACAGTTACTTTCTATTCCAGGACATCTACTACACCCAGAAATGGGGTGTAGTGTTGGGATCCAATGTGGCCCCCAATGTATGCAAATATATACATGCGGCATATGGAGGAGGACTTTATCTATGTATCCCACCACTTCCAACCTGTTTTGAGGTGGTGGCGATACATAGATGACGTCTTCCTCATATGGACCGGGACTGAATTGCAATTGGGAGAATTCCATCAATATTTGAACGGTATAGATATTTATTTACAGTATACTATTGTTTCATCATAAAATGAATTGCAATTTTTAGATACCTCTGTTCTGTATATTGATGGAATGATCCACACGCGGTTATCCACTAAACCAACTGACAGAAACACCATGCTGCGATTTGAAAAGCTGTCATCCCCGCAACATGGTTAGACACTTACCATATTCTTAGTTTCTGAGAGCTAGACGCATCGTTTCTGATAAGAGTACATTGAATGAAACTCTGGAAACAATGGTCTCCAAATTTAAGCGACACGGCTACCCTCAGAAACTTTTCAACAACATAAACAACGTGTCCTTGGTACCGATAGATATAATGCCTTACATGGACGGAGCAAAATATTGAAACAGCATTGGGGAATCCTAGGTAGTTGTTTGGTAGACATCCCTGAATTCCGGTTTCCCCTCCTTTTGTCCTACCGCAAAAATAAGAACATTAAAGATCAACTTGTTAGAGCAGATGTAGGAACTAGGAAAGTTCAGAGGACATTGACGCAACCAGGCTTGGGTTGTTTTCCTTGCCTTCACTGCGTCAATTGTCAATTTATCTGCAAAGCTAAATCTTTTGTACATCCAGTTACGGGAGTGTCTTACCAGGTTCCATCTCACATGTGAGACTTTGTTTGTAATTTATATTTTGTCCTGCCCCTGTGATCTTTAATATGTAGGGGAAACTTCTACAGAACTAAAATTGAGATTAAACAGCCATCGTAAAACTATTAGAAAAAAACGCATGGACCTACCTGTCTCAAGACATTTTGCATCCTGTAGACACACATAGAGGGATTTGAGATGTTGGGTGGTTGATCGTGTCGCTATGCCAAGAAAGGGTGGCGATCGTGTAGCTATTTTAAAGAAAAAAGAGTTGAAATGGATATATGATTTGAATTGCTTACAGCCAAATGGTTTAAATGTGGAATTTAGGTAGTAGAGAAAAAAGGGGGGTGGCGTTGCCTTCTGTTTCCTGTATTTGGCATTCGTTACCTCTTCCTTGCTCGTATTTTAATGCCATGGATTTGTGAATATTGATTTAGTAATTTTTCTTCCATTTTCTCTTGCTTTTTAGATATCCTTTATTGAATCGAGAGAATGTTAGAGGATCGTGCCCCAACGCTCCAAATGACACCCACACTAATTGTACTATATAATGTTGCTGCTTTGAATATATGTCACCACAAACTGCTTTGATATACTGTCCTATGCTGTTTTTAAGGAGGAGTACTCCTCCTGTCCACCGATTTTGACAGATAGTTGTACCGCTACCTGTCAAAGGCATTGACGTGTCTTCGCAGGTAGGCGGTCATCTAAGGTGGCGTGTTTCATTCCGGCAAGTTTGAAACTCACTCCCCTCTGTCAGTACATGTGAAATTCCTCACGGTGACTATTATATACGGCTTGAGTAGACAGGGATTATAATACCAATATGGATTTTGGTATGTCAAGGCTTCGGGCTCTTTGCCCTTAATCAAGATGGCGTTTGCCGTCAGTTTCTATTGAAGTGCATGCACCAGTTGGTCCGGAGGGAATGCCGGGGCCAGTCTGGGCATGCGCAGTATTATCCATGGGACGCACTTCTGAGCGTGATGGTATGTGTGGGCGCAATTGAGAAGTGAGTAGCGATCTGCTTCATTCCTCGTTTCATTTTAACATATGACTATTATGTCTCACTTATAGGTATTTTTATTGAAATACTAATGTCTGCACAAGTCACTTTATTTGTTATTTATTAACTTAATCACAGTATTGCTTACCGGCATTTGTCACATGATGTTTATTTGAAGTATCACATGATTTGTATCATTCAATTGATCATATGTTGTGATTGGATGTGTGTTTTTCAAAGACCACGATATATACTCTCTCATTTCACTTTTGTCAATGCTTGAGGAAGGCTCATGTGAGCCGAAATGTCGCACTTTTGCCACCCGATGCGTCAATAAAAGTTTTTACACTTTTTGGATTACGAATTGGAGTGCAGTCCGATCTTTTTCTTTCTATATTTTGGGAAAATACCTGGAGCCCGGAGTTGGACATTGCACCCGCTGTGCTACTTTTGTGGATGGTGCTGCCTGTGTTTTTTTTTACTAAACTATATATATATATATATATATATATATATATATATATAACAAGGTGCGGTGTATATAATAGTACAGTATATATATTTTTAAATATAACCTGGTGCAGTGTATATAATAGTTCAGTATATATCTAACAGGGTCTAGTTTATATAATAGTATAGTATATAATAACTATGTATATATATATATATATATATATATATATTTATATATAACAGTGTGCAGTGTATATAACAGTACAGTATATATATTTTTATGCATTTATATATAACAGGGTTCAGTGTATATAATAGTATCATATATATATATATATATATATATATTTATATATATATATATATATATATATATATATATATATATATATATATATATATATATATTAGAGTGCAGTGGATATAATAGTAGTACAGTATATATATATATATATATATATATATAAATATATATATATATATAACAGGGTGCAGTGCATATAATTGTACAGATTATATATTTTTATATATACTTCTATATAACAGGGTGCACTGTATGCACTTAGAATGGGTGAACAGGTTATAATGATAGTATATGTTATAGTACTGATTAAAAGCACCACGCAGGTGGGCGGGTAAGTAGGAGTGCTAAGTTCCATAGAGGATGCCTATTCCTCATCTATATATACATACCAGAAAATGAAACAGCACCTCCTAGAGGTAACTTAAATGCAGGTGCAAGCTACACGGCAACTATACAGCAAACTAGAGAAATAGCAGCACACTGCTGAATGCACTAAGAATGTGTGAATAGGTGAATGTGTGAACAGGGTCAAATACATGACTGCTATACTTACCATAACATGGGGTAGAAGCTCTTAGCACATATAGTTGATCAAACATATGTCAGGCCCGTCTACCAAGTGGCAAGGTGGCTTCTAATCAGACGGGGACCTACGCTAACACGGAGTGTCTAACTCCACTATGATGTTGTGCTAGTACTGATTAAAAGCACCACGCAGGTGGGCAGATAAGTAGGAGTGATAAGTTCTATTGAGGATGCCTATTCCTCATCTATATATACATACCAGAAAATGAAACAGCACCTCCTAGAGGTAATTGAAATGCAATTGCAAGCTACATGGCAACTATACAGCAAACTAGAGAAATAGCAGCACTGCTGAATGCACTAAAAATGTGTGAACAGGTGAATGTGTGAAAAGGGTCAAATACATGACTGCCATACTTATCATAACATGGGATAGAAGCTCTTAGCGCATATAGTTGATCAAACATATGTCGGGCCCGTCTACCAAGCGGCAAGGTGGCTTCTAATCAGATGTTGTGATAGTAATGATAAAAGCACCACATATGCAGTGTAATATATATATATATATATATATATATATATATCAGGGTTCAGTCTATATAATAGTACAGTATATATATATTTAAATATATTTATATACATAACAGGGTGCATTGTATACAATATTAGAGTATATATAAAACAGGGTGCAGTATATATAATAGTATAGTATATATTATAGAGTGCAGTGTATACAATAGTACAGAATATATATTTTTATATATATTTTTATAGAACAGAGTGTGGTGTATATAATATAATACATATATAACAGGGTGCAGTGTATATAATAGTGCATTAAATATATTTTAGATATATTTATATATAACATGGTGCAATGTATATAATAGTATGGTATATAAATAACAGGGTACAGTGTATATAATAGTACAGGATATATATTTATATATATCTTTATATACTACAGGGTGCAGTGTATATAATAGTATAATATATATATATATATATATATATATATATATATATCAGGGTGCAGTGTATATAATAGAACAGAATATATATTTTTAAATATATGTATATATAAAATGGTGCAGTGTATAAAATAGTATGGGTATATATATATATATATATATATATATATATATATAGTGTATATAATAGAATCGTATATATATAACACGGTGCAGTGTATATAATAGTATAGGGATATATATACAACAGGGTGCAGCGGATATAATAGTCCACTATATATATATATATATATATATATATATATATATATATGAGGGTGCAATGTATTTAATAGTATGGTATATATATAACAGGGTGCAGTGTATATAATAGTACAGAATATATATATATATATATATATAAGGAAGCAATGTATATAATAGTACGGTATATATAACAGGGGGCAGTGTATATAATTGTATAGAATATATATAACAGGGTGCAGAGTATATAATAGTAGATTATATATAATTTTATATATATATTGATATATAATAGGTTGTATATAATGTATATAATAGTACAGAATATATATTTTTGTATATATGTATATATAACAGGGTGCAGTATATATAATACTATAGGATATATGTAATAGGGTGCAGTGTATATAATAGTAGATTATATATAATGTTATATATATATATTGATATATAATAGGTTGTATATAATGTATATAATAGTACAGTATATATATTTTTGTATATATGTATATATGACATGGTGCAGTATAAATAATACTATAGTATATATATATATATAATAGGGTGCAGTGTATATAATAGTACATTATATATATTGTTATACATATTGATATATAATATGTTGTATATAATGTAAATAATAGTACAGTATACATATTTTTATACATATGTATAGATGACAGGGTGCAGTATATATAATACTATAGGATATATATAGCAGGGTGCACTGTATATAATAGTACATTATATATATTGTTATATATTGATATATAATAGGTTGTATATAATGTATATAATAGTACAGCACATATCTTTTTGTATATATGTATATTTAACAGGGTGCAGTATATATAATACTATAGGATATATATAATAGGGTGCAGTATATATAATACTATAGGATATATATATAACAGGGTGCAGTATATATAATACTATAGGATATATATAACAGGGTGCAGTATATGTAATACTATAGGATATATATAACAGGGTGCAGTATATATAATACTATAGGATATATATATAACAGGGTGCAGTGTATATAATAGTACATTATATATATTGTTATATATAGTTATATATAATAGGTTGTATATAATGTATATAATAACATAGTAACATAGTAACAAAGTAACATAGTATATAAGACCGAAAAAAGACATTTGTCCATCCAGTTCGGCCTGTTTCCTACAAGTTGATCCAGTATATAAATACTACAGTATATATATTTGTGTATATATGAAAGGGTGCAGTATATATAATACTATAGGATATATATATATATATATATATAATAGGGTGCAGTGTATATAATAGTACATTATATATATTATATATATTGATATATAATAGGTTGGGTATAATGTATATAATAGTACAGTATATTTATTTTTGTATAGATATATATATGACAGGGTGCAGTATATTTAATACTATAGGAGATATATAACTGTGTGCCGTATATATAATACTATAGGATATATATAACAGGGTGCAGTATATATAATAATATAGGATATATATAACAGGGTGCAGTGTATATAATAGTACATTATATATATTGTAATATATATTGATCTATAATAGGTTGTATATAATAGTACAGTATATATCTTTTTGTATATATGTATATATAACAGAGTGTAGTATTTATGATACTATAGGATATATATAAAAGGGTGCAGTGTATATAATAGTACATTATATATATTGTTATATATAGTTATTTATAATAGGTTGCATATAATGTATATAATAGTACAGTATATATATTTTTGTATATATGTATATGACAGGGTGCAGTATATATAATACTATAGGAGATATATAACAGTGTGCAGTATATATAATACTATAGGATATATATAATAGGGCGCAGTGTATATAATAGTACATTATATATATTGTTATATATAATTATATATAATAGGTTGTATATAATGTATATAATAGTACAGTATATATATATATATATATATATATATATTTGTATATATATATATATAACAGTGTGCAGTATATATAATACTATAGGATATATATAATAGGGTGCAGTGTGTATAATAGTACATTATATATATTGTTATATATATTGATATATAATAGGTTGTATATAATGTATATAATAGTACAGTATATATATTTTGTGTATATAAATATATATATATATATATATATATATATATATAAGGGTGCAGTATATATAATACTATAGGATATATACAACAGGGTGCAGTATATATACTACTATAGGATATATATAACAGGGTGCAGTGTATATAATAGTACATTATATATATTGTTAGATATATTGATATATAATAGGTTGTATATAATGTATATAATAGTACAGTATATATATTTTTGTACATATGTATATATAACAGGGTGCAGTATATATAATACTATAGGATATATATAATAGGGTGCAGTGTATATAATAGTTAGTGTTGAGCGAACAGTTCGAGAATAGTTCGGGTTCGTACCGAATTTTGGGGTGTCCGTGACACGGACCCGAACCCGGACATTTTCAAAAAAGTTCGGGTTCGGGTTCGGAGTTCGGCATGTTCTCTCGGCGCATTTTGAAAGTACTATATAGCAGAATAGTACAGGCTTAAAGCTGAAATCGCATTGCGATTACAACTTTGAGCTACCGATCACCATGGGAACGCCTCCTCCAGTAGAATGTACTGTCGGATGTTTGAATTACGTTGAAATCGCAATGCGATTCTTATATATTTGCTTAATCGCATTGCGATTTCAACTTCTCAAATCCGACAGTACATTCTAGCATTTTTCCCATGGTGATGTAGACGCTCCATTAGCACGGAATCCGGCTGAAGCAGAAATCGCAATGCGATTCTTAGAACTCAAATAAATCGCATCACACTACACGTTCTAATTGCATTCGATTTTAACTTTATTGTTTGGTTTTGTATCGCGATAATACAAAATTTGAATAATCGTGTGCGTGCTGTTCTAGCACGCAGTGCTATTCGTATCCCACTCTTAAGTTCTAATCGCATTCGATGTTAACTTATGCATTATTTTTTTTTTTGCCAGGCATCAGCAGTAAGTTAAAATAGAATGCGATGCCTGTCAAAAAAAAAAGCATAAGTTAAAATTGCGATTAGAACTTAAGAAGAGTGGGATACGAATAGCACTAGTGTTGTTGAGCGCACATTTCGAGAATAGTTCCGGTCCGTACAGAATTTTGGGGTGTTCGTGACACGACCCGAACCCGAACATTTTCATAAAATTTCGGGTTCGGTTTTGTAGTTCGTCATTTTTTGTGGCGCATTTTGAAAGGCTGCAAAGCAGCCAATCAACATGCATCATACTACTTGCCCTAAGATGCCATCGCAGCCATGCCTACTATTGGCAAGGCTGTGATTGGCCAAGTGCAGCATGTGACTCAGCATCTTTATAAGCTTGTGCGCACGTCGGGACGTGCTCACTCCCGATGTGAATAGAGCAGGGATAGATGCAGCTGCTGTGAGGGCGAGATAGGCAGGGAATAATCGAGGAAAAAAACCTGAGAAGAAGTGAAAGATCTACACCAGTGAATCAAAACAACTCAGCTGAGCTGTTCACTGAAAGTTTATTTTTTTTTACACTGGCCAGATCGATTTTTACCGGCACATGTAACTGGGCTGACCGGCGGCGGCCATTTTGGGACCTGTGGTGCGCCAGCTCAAGCTGCCACAGAGTCCAAAGAAAAGCTCCAAAGAATTGAAAATCTACTCCTGTGACACAGAACAACAGCGATTCAGCTGCTCAGTCAAAGTCAATTTTTTTCTGGCTGGGCAGACCATTTTCTGGCACATGTTACTGGGCTGATAGGCGGCGGCCATTTTGGGACTTGTGGTGCGCCAGCAAAAGCTGCCACCGCGTCCATTAATCTCATGTAATAGTCGATTTTTCATAGATATACTACATCAGGGGTTTGGCTGTGCTTGTGTCAACCCTACTAACTGCCAATATATTTAATATATCAGTGGTGAAACTGAAAGTAACCCACTTGGATAGCAAATCCCATGAATGTGCTGTTCCAGCTAGGCTAGCCAGTGTCACTACAGCCAGGTCCAATACTGTCAGCCAGAAATTAATTTATTTTTTTTTGCCAGAAATATAAATTAAAAAATCTTTGCCTGTAACAAACATAATTCTGGTGTTAGACCAGAAGAAGCACTCCTTCAGTAAATAATACTGTAAAAGGTTTAGGCAATAATTCTCCCAGTGTGGGCAATTTATGTACCAAAACGAGCATTTTAAAAATTCCGGTGTTCTGAAATACCAGCAGTCCTCTTGTAATTAATACCAGAAAAAGGCATTATAGTGTCCAGTGTTGTCATTTTGGTTCCAAAAGGCCAATTTAATCAATCTGGTGTTGGTGACACCCGAAATAGTAGGCCGCACGTTGTTACTCCTTTGAAAAGGAAATAGTTCTCCCACTGTGGGAATTCATTTAACATAAGTAGCATTTAAAAATTCTGGTGTCCAATTTGCAGCAGTCCTCTTGTAATTAATACCAGAAAAAGGCATTATAGTGTCCAGTGTTGTCATTTTGGTTCCAAAAGGCCAATTTAATCAATCTGGTGTTGGTGACACCCGAAATAGTAGGCCGCACGTTGTTACTCCTTTGAAAAGGAAATAGTTCTCCCACTGTGGGAATTCATTTAACATAAGTAGCATTTAAAAAATTCTGGTGTCCAATTTGCAGCAGTCTTCTTGTAATTAATACCAGAAAAAGGCATTATAGTGTCCAGTGTTGTCATTTTGGTTCCAAAAGGCCAATTTAATCAATCTGGTGTTGGTGACACCCGAAATAGTAGGCCGCACGTTGTTACTCCTTTGAAAAGGAAATAGTTCTCCCACTGTGGGAATTCATTTAACATAAGTAGCATTTAAAAAATTCTGGTGTCCAATTTGCAGCAGTCTTCTTGTAATTAATACCAGAAAAAGGCATTATAGTGTCCAGTGTTGTCATTTTGGTTCAAAAAAGGGCAATTTAATCAATCTGGTGTTGGTGACACCCGAAATAGTAGGCCGCACGTTGTTACTCCTGTAAAAAGGAAATAGTTCTCCCACTGTGGGAATTCATTTAACATAAGTATCATTTAAAAAATTCTGGTGTCCAATTTGCAGCAGTCCTCTTGTAATTAATACCAGAAAAAGGCATTATAGTGTCCAGTGTTGTCATTTTGGTTCCAAAAAGGCCAATTTAATCAATCTGGTGTTGGTGACACCCGAACTAGTAGGCCGCACGTTGTTACTCCTTTGAAAAGGAAATAGTTCTCCCACTGTGGGAATTCATTTAACATAAGTAGCATTTAAAAAATTCTGGTGTCCAATTTGCAGCAGTCTTCTTGTAATTAATAGTGATGAGCGGCAGGTGCCATATTCGATTTCGACGAAATTCGCGAATATTCGAATGAATATTCGTTTCATATTCGTCGAAATCGAATATTCGTCATTTTTTCTAGTTATCGCGATTAACATGCGATTTAAATAATCGCATATTGCGATTTGTACTTAAGGCTACTTTCCTATTGGTTTCATATCTAGAATTAGCGAGGATGACGAATATGACGAATGTATTCGTCTATTCCTCAAAACGAAGATAACGAAGTATTCTACATCTTCGTTTTAGCTACCTATTCGTCAACTTCGCTAATTCTAGCAATCAAATAGGAAGGTTGACTATAGAGACAGCTGTAGTTAAATTAGCTATGCGATTTTTTTTTTTAATAAATAGAATACTTATAATAATTTTATCAAGTAATATAATTATTGTATTAAAAAAAAAAAATCGCATAGCTAATTTAACACAGCTGTCTGGTAAGTCAACCTTCCTATTTGATTGCTAGAATTAGCGAATATCGAAGTTGACGATGACGAGACGAATAGGTAGCTAAAACGAAGATGTAGAATACTTCGTTATCTTCGTTTTGAGGAATATGACGAATACATTCGTCATATTCGCTATTCGCTAATTCTACCAAGCCAACCATAACTTCTGTGCTCATGGAGCGTCCCCATCACCATGGGAACGTCTCCATATACTAAAATGTACTGTCGGATTTGAGGAATTACGTTGAAATCGCAATGCGATTAATTCAAGTTATATTAATCGCATTGCGATTTCAACTTAGAGCTGGGTTTATAATGGGTCAGCTTGCTAGAATTAACGAAGTTAACGAATATGGAATATAGCAGCAGTGCTAAGTTGAAATCGCAATGCGATTAATTTAACTTAAAGTATTCGCATTGCGATTTCAACTTAGCACTGCTAGTGCATAGCATTAGCTATACTCCATATTCGTTAATTCTAGCCTATGTAAGATAAGCAGTGCTAAGTTGTAATCGCAATGCGATTAATATAACTTAAAGTATTCGCATTGCGATTTCAACTTAGCACTGCTAGTGCATAGCTATACTCCATATTCGTTAATTCTAGCCTATGTAAGATAGCAGTGTTAAGTTGTAATCGCAATGCGATTAATATAACTTGAATTAATCGCATTGCGATTTCAACGTAATTCCTCAAATCCGACAGTACATTTTAGTATATGGAGATTCTCCCATGGATGGGGACGCTCCACATGAGCACGGAAGTCGGCAGAAGCGGCAACGGGCACTGACTAGAGCAGCCAGGAAGCCAGGAATCCTCAGGACAGGTAAGAACTACTTTTGGGAAGTAGGAAAGAAAAAAATATAACTAAAAAAAAAAAAAAAAAAAACGAATATTCGAAATAGCGAATTTATAGCGCTATATTCGAAATATTCGCGAATTAGCGAAGTGCCGATATTCGCTAAAAAAATTCGCTTTTCGAATATTCGCGCTCAACACTAGTAATTAATACCAGAAAAAGGCATTATAGTGTCCAGTGTTGTCATTTTGGTTCCAAAAAGGCCAATTTAATCAATCTGGTGTTGGTGACACCCGAAATAGTAGGCCGCACGTTGTTACTCCTTTAAAAAGGAAATAGTTCTCCCACTGTGGGAATTCATTTAACATAATTAGCATTTAAAAAATTCTGGTGTCCAATTTGCAGCAGTTTTCTTGTAATTAATACCGGAAAAAGGAATTACGGTATATCTTCCAGTGTGGGAATTTTGGGGCTAAAAAATAATATATTTTATTGTGGTGCGAGTTGAATCGCAACAATGAGAAAACATTCTATTAAGGGACGAGGACGCGGTCGTGGTGGGGTCCGTGGAGTCTCTGTTGCTGGCAGAGGATGTGGCCGTTCGGCCTCAGGTGCACAAAGTAGTGAACCAACTCCCTCAAGTAGCCGGCAGAATTTACAGCGATATTTGGTGGGGCCCAATGCCGTTATGAGGATGGTAAGGCCTGAGCAGGTACAGGCATTAGTCGATTGGGTGGCCGACAGTGCTTCCAGCACGTTCACCACATTGTCTTCCGCCCAGTCTTCTGCGGAAGCGCACAGGTGGCACCTGAAAACCAAGCCCATCAGTCTGTCACATCACCCCCATGCATATCAGGGAAACTGGCTGAGCCTCAAGTTATGCAGCAGTCTCTTCTTCTGTTTGAAGACTCTGCTCCCACGGTTTTCCAGGGGCGTCCACCTAGCCCTTCCCCAGCGGTGGAAGACATTCCATGCACTGACGCACAACCACTTATGTATCCAGATGATGAGGAAATGGGAATACCACCACAGCAGAGTGACCGAGTGTCTGATGATGACGAAACACAGGTGCCCACTGCCGCGTCTTATTGCAGTGTGCAGACTGAACAGGAGGAGGTCAGGGAGGAAGACTGGGTGGAAGACGATGCAGAGGACGATGAGGTCTTAGACCCCACATGGACTGAAGGTCGTGCCGCTGACTTAAATAGTTCAGAGGAAGAGGCAGTGGTGAGACCGAGACAACAGCAAAGCCAAAGAGGGAGCAGGGGGCAAAAGCAGAACACCCGCCGTCCCGAGAGTTCGCCTGCTATTGGCCAGCGCCAACAGGGACCCAGCACCCCAAAGGCATCTTCAAGGAGTTCCCTGGCATGGCACTTCTTCAAACAATGTGCTGAGGACAAGACCAGAGTGGTTTGCACGCTGTGCCATCAGACCCTGAGGCGAGGCATTAACGTTCTTAACCTGAGCACCACCTGCATGATCAGGCATCTACATGCAAAGCATGAACTGCAGTGGAGTGCACAACTCAAAAACAAGGAACACGCTCAGGCTCCCCCTGCTACCTCTACCGCTGCTGCCTCGGCTTCCGCCTCGAGAGGAATGTTGCCACCTGCCGAGCAGCAAACAGAGGATGTGCCACCGACACCACCACCGCCACCGTCACCTAGCATCTCCACTATTTCACACAGCAGCGTTCAGCTCTCCATCTCTCAAACCTTTGAGAGGAAGAGCAAATTCCCACCTAGTCACCCTCGAGCCCTTGGCCTGAATGCCAGCATTTCTAAACTACTGGCCTTTGAAATGCTGTCATTCCGGCTGGTGGACACAGACAGCTTCAAACAGCTGATGGCCATGGCTGTCCCCCAGTATGTGGTTCCCAGCTGCCACTACTTCTCCAAGACAGCCGTGCCTTCCCTGCACATGCAAGTGTCTGATAAAATCAAGTGTGCACTGCGCAACGCCATTTGTGCCAAGGTCCACCTAACCACAGATACGTGGACCAGTAAGCACGGCCAAGGACGCTATATCTCACTAACTGCACACTGGGTGAATGTAGTGGCGGCTGGGCCCCAGGCGGAGAGTTCCTTGGCGCACGTCCTTCCGCCACCTAGGATCGCAGGGCATCATTCTCTGCCTCCTGTAGCCTCCTACTCGGCTTCCTCCTCCACTGCTTCCACAAGCTCCTCCTGTCAGCCACACACCTTCACCACCAACTTCAGCACAGCCCGGGGTAAACGTCAGCAGGCCATTCTGAAACTCATATGTTTGGGGGACAGGCCCCACACCGCGCAGGAGTTGTGGCAGGGTATTGAACAACAGACCGACCAGTGGTTGCTGCCGGTGGGCCTCAAGCCCGGCCATGTGGTGTGCGATAATGGGCGAAATCTCGTGGCAGCTCTGGGACTACCCGGTTTGACGCACATCCCTTGCCTGGCGCATGTGCTGAATTTGGTGGTGCAAAAGTTCATTCACAACTACCCAGACATGTCAGAGCTGCTGCATAAAGTGCGTGCCGTCTGTGCGCGCTTCCGGCGTTCACATCCTGCCGCTGCTCGCCTGTCTGCGCTACAGCGGAACTTCGGCCTTCCCGCTCACCGCCTCATATGCGACGTGCCCACCCGGTGGAACTCCACCTTGCACATGCTGGAGAGACTGTGCGAGCAGCAGCAGGCCATAGTGGAGTTTCAGCTGCAGCACGCTCGCGTCAGTCGTACTGCGGAGCGGCACCACTTCACCACCAATGATTGGGCCTCCATGCGAGACCTGTGTGCCCTGCTGCACTTCTTTGAGTACTCCACCAAAATGGCCAGTGGCGATGACACTGTTATCAGCGTTACAATACCAATTCTATGTCTCCTAGAGAAAACGCTTAGGGCAATGATGGAAGAGGAGGTGGCCCAGGTGGAGGAGGAGGAGGAGGAGGAGGAGGGCTCGTTTCTAAGACTTTCAGGCCAGTCTGTTAGAAGTAGCTCAGAGGGAGGTTTTTGAAGCAGCAGAGGGCAGGTTCACAAGTCGCCAGCCAAGGCACTCTAATGGAGGACGAGGAGGATGAGGAGGAGGTGGAGGAGGACGAGGATGAAGCAGGTTCACAGCAGGGTGGCAGCCCACACAGCTCAGGCCCATCACTGAGTGCGTGGCTGGGGGATACGGTGGACGATGACGATACGCCTCCCACAGAGGACAGCTTGTCCTTACCTCTGGGAGCCTGGCACACATGAGCGATTACATGCTGCAGTGCCTGCGCAACGACAGCAGAGTTGCCCACATTTTAACGTGTGCTGACTACTGGGTGGCCACCCTGCTGGATCCCCGGTACAAAGACAATGTGCCCACTTTACTTCCTGCACTGGAGCGTGATAGGAAGATGCGCGAGTACAAGCGCACGCTGGTAGACGCGCTCCTGAGAGCATTCCCAACTGTCACAGGGGAACAGGTGGAAGGCCAAGGCCAAGGCAGAGGAGGAGCTAGAGGTCGCCCACGCAGCAGTATCACGGCCAGCTCCTCTGAGGGCAGGGTTAGCATGGCAGAAATGTGGACAAGTTTTGTCTCCACGCCACAGCTAACTGCCCCACCACCTGATACGGAACGTGTTAGCAGGAGGCAGCATTTCACTAACATGGTTGAACAGTATGTCTGCACACCCCTCCACGTACTGACGGACGGTTCGGCCCCATTCAACTTCTGGGTTTCAAAATTGTCCACGTGGCCAGAGTTAGCATGTTATGCCTTGGAGGTGCTTTCCTGCCCGGCGGCCAGCGTTTTATCAGAACGCGTATTCAGCACGGCGGGGGCGTCATTACTGACAAGCGCAGCCGCCTGTCCACAGCCAATGTGGACAAGCTGACGTTCATAAAGATGAACCAGGCATGGATCCCACAGGACCTGTCCCTCCCTTGTGCAGAGTAGTCCTTAATAACTGCCTAAAACATGTCTTGTTGTACTACGGGCCACTTCTTTATTTAATACAAATTTTATGTAACCCACAGTTGAATGAAACTCTCCTCTGTCTGGGCGCGGGGCCTAACTAGATGAAAGTGGCCTGTTAAACTATCGGGTGACATAAAGCCATAACCTCTGCCATGCTACCTCTGTCCTCTGTCTGGGTGCTGAGGCCTAAGTCAAATAAAGCGGTCTTCTGCTGTGCTGGGGGATATGAAGCTAATCTCTGACCTCTCTCCTCTGTCTGGGTCCAAAGGCCTAAGTCACTGAAAGAGGCCTTCTCCTGTGGTGTGTGATATGATGCCTGAATATGTGCTGTGTGGCCTCTCTCCTCTGTCTGGGTGAAGGGGTCAAAGTAACTAAATGGTGGCCTACTCCTGTGGTGGTTGATATGATGCCTTAATATGTGCTGTGTGGCCTCTCTCCTCTGTCTGGGTGAAGGGGTCAAAGTAACTAAATGGTGGCCTACTCCTGTGGTGGTTGATATGATGCCTGAATATGTGCTGTGGGGCCTCTCTCCTCTGTCTGGGTGAAGGGGTCAAAGTAACTAAATGGTGGCCTACTCCTGTGGTGGTTGATATGATGCCTGAATATGTGCTGTGGGGCCTCTCTCCTCTGTCTGGGTGAAGGGGTCAAAGTAACTAAATGGTGGCCTACTCCTGTGGTGGTTGATATGATGCCTGATTCTCTGCTGTGGGACCTCTCTCCTTTGTCTGGGTGCTGGGGTCGAAATAATAGTAAGTGACCTTCTCCATTGGTGGGTGACTTGAAGCCTGATTCTGTGCTATGGGACCTCACTCCAATTAATATTGTTTAATTTTTATTTATTTTATGTTAACTCATCATTTCCCTATCTACATTTGTTTGCAGGGGATTTACCTACATTTTGCTGCCTTTTGCAGCCCTCTAGCCCTTTCCGGGTGTGTTTTACAGCCTTACCAAAAACCTTACCAGATCTAGCACATAAACCAGTTGAACTTGAAACCCTTGAAAGATTACAGTAATGAAAAATAATTATTAATATGGGCAACACTATCTGTACCCTTTGTTTCCAATCAAACAAAACGCAATAAATTTGATTTAACATTATAGTTTTATAAAATAATCTTTAACAAAATAGAATTATTTTTAACATAAATATATAAATAACCAAAAAAATTAGGGTAATTTTTTAAATTTTCTCTGCTCCTCCAGCAGATCATCGATGTCCTTAAGATGAGCCTCCTCCATGGCTCGCATTTGGTGGGAGAACTGCATCTTGAGCTGCCTCATCTTCCTGGTTTGCTGCTCCTGAACTGCTGCATTCGCAGCTGGTGCTTCCTTCGCATTGTTTTTATTTTTTTAACATGATGTTGTCAGCTGTAAAATAAATGAAATAAAATTTGGAAATGTACATTAAAATACAATCATTAATTGTTATATAAAGCTGAGATGATATTTTTTCTTGAAAATCACTGGTTAGACCACACATGGAGTACTGTGTACAGTTCTGGGCTCCTGTGAACAAGACAGACATAGCAGAGCTGGAGAGGGTTCAGAGGAGGGCAACTAAAGTAATAACTGGAATGAGGGATCTACAGTACCGTAAAAGGTTATCAAAATTAGGGTTATTCACTTTAGAAAAAAGACGACTGAGGGAGATCTAATAACTATGTATAAATATATCAGGGGTCAGTACAGAGATCTGTCCCATCATCTATTTATCCCCAGGACTGTGACTGTGACAAGGGGACATCCTCTGCGTCTGGAGGAAAGAAGGTTTGTACACAAACATAGAAAAGGATTCTTCACTGTAAGAGCAGTGAGACTATGGAACTCTCTGCCTGAGGAGGTGGTGATGGTGAGTACAATAAAGGAATTCAAGAGGGACTGGATTTATTTCTGGAGTGTAATAATATTACAGGCTATAGCTACTAGAGAGGGTCGTTGATCCAGGGAGTTATTCTGATTGCCTGATTGGAGTCGGGAAGGAATTTTTTCCCCTTATGTGAGGAAAATTGGCTTCTGCCTCACAGGGGTTTTTGCCTTCCTCTGGATCAACTTGTAGGAAACAGGCCGAACTGGATGGACAAATGTCTTTTTCGGTCTTATATACTATGTTACTATGTTACTATGTAAATCTGTTATATATTGGTTTAGGTAGGATTAATAATAGTTCCTTTTAGTTTTGGGTTATTGACTTAGTAGTTACGTTAATGGTTTTGATGTTGATCAATTACTTTTTAGTGTTTATTTTTATATTACTGTTATGTGTTGTACTTTATTTGTTGCCTGTTTTATTATATTTTCTTCATTTAAAAAAATAATATAGTTTGTTAAAATATATTCTTAGAAAAATTTATATATTGCATGCTTGTTATATCGTACTTCCAAAAATGGATGTGGCAGTTAGATACGTTATGGAAATCAGTACTCCCACCCGTAACATTAGCTTTCTAGGGACACTGAATAAATAAAAATATCCACATCATCCATTTACCTTCTTGTCGGGGGTAGTGACCATCTCCTCTTCTGCCTCCTCAGAGTCATCACCCTCCTCCACTGCAGCAGGTGGGCTATGGGCCCGATAGCCTGATGGCCCTGCCTCTTCCTGCTCCTCCTCGTCCAGTGGTCTGTCTCCTCCTCCACCTCCACCGCCTTCTTCTTTTTAGAGAGCTTGGCTCTCACTTTGGGAAGCGGAGCATCTGTAATGATGATGATGACCAAATTTTTAAAAATGCCAAGATAAACAAGTAAAGCCAAATTACAGTTAAGGGTACACAAATTAATCTATGGTAGTGTCTGGATGGCATAATAATTAACTACACCTATCTTTCTTCTCCTTTTGGCTTAGATCAAGTGTAGTATCATCAGTGTCTGCCTTGACCTGCCGGACCAGGACCCTGTGGGTACCCCCTGCACTCTGCCTTTGAGCATCGTTGATTAAGTTCAGCTTCAACTCACTGCTGCTATTGGGTGTTGGGCCACTCCCCAGGGAACAAGAGTGATTCGAGTCTATGACTTCATTTGGGCATGTGGCCTAATTGTCCTGATCGATGCTTGTTGTCTACACTCGTCCAGACGTGCGAGGAGTTTGGACAAGCTTCAGGGGCCAAAGTCAACTGTGTAAAGTCAAAAAACATATGTGGCCCAGAAAGAGGTCTCATATTGCCACCTTTAGCACCCTTTCCCATCAGTTCAACACCACTGTACTAAGTGATTTATTGTAAAGGGTTAAAAATACTTATTTCTCTCACCAACATATTGTGTTATCTATCTGCTCAGTTATGCAAATAAGTATTGTACCTGGAAGAGATTTATCTCGGATCTTAGTGATCAGATCCATCCGTGGCCTCAGATCTACCACTTTTTAGAATCGCATCCTTCCGATGAGTGCACCCATGCTTCTGCCACAGATGGAAAGCAATTCTCCGCACTATGGCCTGCTTTTCGCCCCTTGACCTTCTGCGGTCGTACCCCTTCTCCAACATTTCCTGCAAGATAACAATTAAATCATATAATCCCACAGTTCTAAAATACAATTATTAGTTATCATAGTCATAAGAACCATCAAAAATAACATTTAATATCAAAACAGTCAAAGAGTAGAACATCGCCATCCCTTTAAAAGTGACTTGAACATTGCCGCCCCTTTAAAAGTGACTTGAACACTGCAGCCTCTTTAAAAGTGACTTGAACATCGCCATCCCTTTAAAACTGACTTGAACATCGCCATCCCTTTAAAACTGACTTGAACATCGCCAATTCTCCATCCCTTTAAAAGTGACTTGAACATTGCCGCCCCTTTAAAAGTGACTTGAACACTGCAGCCCCTTTAAAAGTGACTTGAACATCGCCATCCCTTTAAAAGTGACTTGAACATCGCCATCCCTTTAAAAGTGACTTGAACATTGCGATCCCTTTAAAAGTGACTTGAATATTGCCGCCCCTTTAAAAGTGACTTGAACATCGCCATCCCTTTAAAAGTGACTTGAACATCGTCATCCCTTTAAAAGTGACTTGAACATTGCCACCCTTTAACAGTGTCTTTCACTAATCACTCATGTAGTTGTGCAGTCTGCTAAAGCCTGTGATGAGTTTATGTCACCAAGCAGTAGGACATGTGACAGTGTAAGGCAGTTATGAGATCAGTGAAGGCCTGCAGGCTTCTTGGCTAATAAAAATCATTAATAAATAAGTTTAAATCACATTACTGAATTACACACTAACTAAGTTCAATTACTTACAGTTATTAAGAAATCCAGCTCTTCTTTAGAGAAATTACTTTTCGCCATAATCGCTGGGACAGTCACCAATCTCCACTCTCGTCTCTCTCGATCCGATCCGAGGTAACGCACACACGTACAGACGCACGTACACGATTCTTGAATAGTTGTATTATCGCGATAATAAAACTAACAGTGTAAAGTTGACTGTATTTCTCTAAGTTATATTCGCGTACGAATGTAACTTCTATTACAGCACACCAATACTAAAACTGACTAAGTGACAGCTTTAAGTTCTATTCGAACGTGATTATGCGATTATTATATATCTGCTTAATCGCATTGCCGTTTCAACTTAGCACATTGCTAATTCTAAATAATTCCATCCATATTCGTTAACTTACTGACTCAGTAAGTTAACGATATGGATGGAATTATTAAGCAATGCTAAGTTGAAATCGCAATGCGATTAAGCAAATATATAAGAATCGCATTGCGATTTCAACTTAATTCTCAGATCCGACAGTACATTCTACTGGAGGAGGCGTTCCCATGGTGATCGTTAGCTCAAAGTTGTAATCGCAATGCGTTTATTGCGGTATATTATCCCTCTGGGTGTCTTTTACAGGTTAATTTTTATTTATTTTATTTTATTTTAATTCATTTCCCTATCTACATTTGTTTGCAGGGGATTTACCTACATTTTGCTGCCTTTTGCAGCCCTCTAGCCTTTTCCGGGAGTCTTTTACAGGCTTTTTAGTGCCCAAAAGTTCGGGTCCCCATTGACTTCTATGGGGTTCGGGTTCGGGATGAAGTTCGGGTTGAGTTCGGATCACGAACCCGGACATTTTCCGGAAGTTCGGCCGAACCTCTCGAACCCGAACATTCAGGTGTTCGCTCATCTCTAGTCCAGATATACGACATCCATTGATTCGCCGCTGTCAAGTCTAGAACTTACCTCCTCATAGAAACTGATTAAATTAGTTTGACATGACCGATCCCTCATGAAGCCATGCTGATATGGTGTAATTTGCTTATTTTCATTGAGATACTCCAAGATAGCATCTCTTACAAAACCTTCAAACAGTTTACCCACAACAGATATTAAACTTACCGGCCTATAATTTCCAGGCTCTGTTTTTGGACCCTTTTTGAATATTGGCACCACATTTGCTATACGCCAGTCTGGTGGAACATTCCCTGTCAGTATGGAGTCCGTGAATATCAAAAATAAGGGTCTGGCTAGGACATCACTTAATTCCCTTAGGATACGGGGTGTATGCCATCCGGTCCTGGCGATTTGTCTATTTTAATCTTTTAAGTCGCTGCTGTACTTCTTCCTGGGTCAGACAGGGCACTTTTAAAGGGAATTTACTTTTACATTTTGCATTTCATCTGACAGTTTATTTTCCTCAGTGAAAACAGTGGTGAAGAAAATATTTAATAGCTTGGCTTTATCCTCATCGCTTTCTGCAACTCCCCCTCATTGCTATGTAGAGGGCCGACTCCTTCAGGTTTATATTTTTACCATTTATATAATTGAAAAACATTTTAGGGTTAGTTTTGCTCTCTTTGGCAATTAATCTCTCGGTCTCTAGTTTGGCAGTTTTTATTAGTTTTTACATATTCTATTTTTTTCCTTATAGTTTATCAGTGCTTCCTGGCTCCCCTCCTGTTTTAGTGATTTATATGCTTTCTTTTTGTCATTTATTGCTTTTTTACGGTTCTATTTATCCACATTGGTTTCTTCTTATTTCTTAGCCTTTTATTTCTATAAGGTATGCATCGATCACAATTTGATGTTACAATGCTTTTAAAAATCTCCCATTTTGTGGTTGTATTTTTATTTTTGAGGACTATGTCCCAGTTAATTGGGCCTATGGCCTCTCTTAGTTGGCTAAATTTTGCTTTTTGAAGTCCGGTATTCTTGTTCCTCCCTGTAGAAACTCTCGTTTGAAGGATAATTGGAAGGTTATTACTTTATGGTCACTATTTCCCAGGTGTCCCCCGACCTGCACGTCTGTTGTTCTATCAGGTCTATTGGTTAATACTAAGTCCAGTATGGCCGTCCCTCTAGTTGGGTCCTGAACCATTTGGGAAAGGTAATTGTCTTTGGCTATTGCCAAGAACCTGTTTCCTTTATGGGATGTACAGGTTTCAGTTTCCCAGTCTATATCTGGGTAGTTGAAGTCCCCCATAATAACCACCTGATTATGGTTTGCCGCCTTGTTTATCTCGTTTAGTAATAGATTTTCTACGGACTCTGGTATATTAGGTGGTTTATAGTAAACTCCTATTAGTAATTTATTATTGTTTTTGGCTCCATTTATCTCCACCCACAATGACTCCACATTTTCAAGTCCCTCACAGATGTCTTCCCGGAGTGTGGGCTTTAGAGAGGACTTTATGTAAAGGCAGACCCCTCCCCCTCTCCGGTTTTGACGATCCTTTCTGAACAGATTGTAACCTTGTACATTAACTGCCCAGTCATAGCTATCATCCAGCCATGTCTCAGTTATTCCCACTATGTCATAATCCTCCTCACACATCACTAATTCCAGTTCCCCAGTTTTATTAGTCAGGCTTCTGGCATTAGTATACATACATTTGAGAGGTTTATGCATATTTTTGCTCTACACCTTTCCTTCTGAACTTTTCTAGTCCCTCCTTCCATTTCTCCCCCAGTCCCACTACCTTGCCCCGGTCTCTATCTGCACTATCTTCCCCTCCTATAATGTAATTTCTCTCCCCCAGTCCCTAGTTTAAACACTCCTCCAACCTTCTAGCCATCTTTCTCCCCAACACGGCTGCCCCTTCCCCATTGAGGTGCAGCCCGTCCCTACGATAGATCCTGTAGCCGATAGCAAAGTCGGCCCAGTTCTCCATGAACCCAAAACCCTGATTCCTACACCAGTTCTTGAGCCACTTGTTAACCTCTCTAATCTCCCGCTGCCTCTCTTGTGTGGCCCGTGGTACAGGCAGTATTTCGGAAAATAATACATTTGAGGTCCTTGCCCTAAGCTTTTGACCTAAATCCCTGAAATCATTCTTAAGGACGCTCCACCTTCCTCTAACTTTGTCATTGGTTCTGATATGGACCATGACCGCTGGATCTTCTCCAGCCCCTCCCAGTAATCTGTCAACCCGATCTGCGATATACTATAGGATATATATATATCCTATAGTATAATATATACTGCACCCTGTTATATATATCCTATAGTATTATATATACTGCACCCTGTTATATATATCCTATAGTATTATATACTGCACCCTGTTATATATACATAAATACAAAAATATATATACTGTACTATTATATACAACATATTATATATAAATATATATAACAATATATATAAGGTACTATTATATACACTTCACCCTTTTATATATAGCCAATAGTCTTCTATATACTGCAACCCGATATATATATATATATATATATATATATATATATATATATCTGTACTATTATATACATTATATACAACCTATTATATATCAACTATATATAACAATATATATAATGTACTATTATATACACTGCACCCTATTATATATATCCTATAGTATTATATATACTGCACCCTGTTATATATACATATATACAAAAATATATATACTTTACTATTATATACATTATATACAACCTAATATATATCAACTATATATAACGATATATATAATGTACTATTATATACACTGCACCCTATTATATATATTCTATAGTATTATATATACTGCACCTTTTATATATACATTTATACAAAAATATATATACTGTACTATTATATACATTACATACAACCTATAACATATCAATATATATAACAGTATATATGATGTACTATTATATACACTGCACCATAGTATATATATCCTATAGTATTATATATACTGCACCCTGTCATATATACATATATGCAAAAAGATATATACTGTACTATTATATACATTATATACAACCTATTACATATCAATATATATAACAATATATATAATGTACTATTATATACACTGCACCCTGTTATATATATCCTATAGTATTATATATACTGCTCCCTGTTATATATACATATATACATAAATATATATACTGTACTATTATATACATTATTTACAACAAATTATATCAATATATCTAACTATACAGATGTAGCATGGTTAGCACTCCTTTTTTCTGAGGTTTCTGAGTTTGGTTATCTAATCTAAGAAAACTCCTTCAATTGCTTTTCAATTGCTTTTTTCTCAAGATAATGAAATGAGTTAAGAAATTTGAGTTAACAGCAGGAGTGCTAACCCTGCTGCATCTGTATATATAATGTACTATTATATACACTGAACCCTGTTATATATATCCTATGGTATTGTATATACTGCACCCTGTTATATATACAAAAAGATATATACTGTACTATTATATACATTATATACAACCTATTATATATAACTATATATAACAATATATATATAATGTACTATTATATACACTGCACCCTATTATACATATCCTATAGTATTATATATACTGCACCCTGTTATATATATCCTATAGTATTATATATATCTGCACCCTGTTATATATATCCTATAGTATTATATATACTGCACCCTGTTATATATACATATATACAAAATATATATACTGTACTATTATATACAACATATTATATATAAATATAATATAACAATATATATAAGGTACTATTATATACACTGCACCCTTTTATATATAGCCAATAGTCTTCTATATACTGCACCCCGATATATATATATATATACTGTACTATTATATACATTATATACAACCTATTATATATCAACTATATATAACAATATATATAATGTACTATTATATACACTGCACCCTGTTATATATATCCTATTGTATTATATATACTGCACCCTGTTATATATACATATATACAAAAATATATATACTGTACTATTATATACATTATATACAATCTATTATATATCAACTCTATATAACAATATATATAATGTACTATTATATACACTGCACCCTATTATATATATTTTATAGTATTATATATACTGTACTATTATATACATTATATACAACCTATTACATATCAATATATATAACAATATATATAATGTACTATTATATACACTGCACCCTGTTATATATATCCTATAGTATAATATATACTGCACCCTGTTATATATATCCTATAAGTATTATATATACTGTACCCTATTATATATATCCTATAGTATTATACATACTGCACCCTGCTAAATATATACATATATACAAAAAGATATATACTGTACTTATTATATACATTATACACAACCTATTATAAATCAATATATATAACAATATAAATATAATGTACTATAATATACACTGCATCCTATTATATATCCTATAGTATATTATATACTGCACCCTGTTATATATACATACATACAAAAATATATATATACTGTACTATTATATACATTATATACAACCTATTATATATCAATCTATATAACAATATATATAATGTACTATTATATACACTGCACCCTATTATATATCTCCTATAGTTTTATATATACTGCACACTGTTATATATCTCCTATAGTATTATATATACTGCACCCTGTCATATATACATATATACAAAAATATATATACTGTTCTATTATATACATTATAAACAACCTATTATATATAACTATATATAACAATATATATGATGTACTATTATATACACTGCACCATATTATATATATATCCTATAGTATTATATATACTGCACCTTGTCATATATACATATATACAAAAATATATATACTGTTCTATTATATACATTATAAACAACCTATTATATATAACTATATATAACATATATATGATGTACTATTATATACACTGCACCATATTATATATATCCTATAGTATTATATATACTGCACCCTGTCATATATACATATATACAAAATATATATACTGTAATTATTATATACATTATATACAACCTATTATATATCAACTATATATAACAATATATATAATGTACTATTATATACACTGCACCCTATTATATATATCCTATAGTATTATATATACTGCACCCTGTTATATATACATATATACAAAAATATATATACTGTACTATTATATACATTATATACAACTAGTGTTGAGCGAACAGTTCGAGAATCGTTCGGGTCCGTACCGAATTTTGGGGTGTCCGTGACACGGACCCGAACCCGGACATTTTCAAAAAAGTTTTGGTTCGGGTCCGGTGTTTGTCGATTACTTCCCGCTTTCTGAAGGGCTGCACAGCAGCCAATCAGCTAGCGTTTTACTTCTTGCCCTAAGAGCCCATCACAGCCATGCCTACTAATGGCATGGCTGTGATTGACCAAGATGCAACATGTGACCCAGCCTCTATTTAAGCTGGAGTCACGTGGCGCCGCACGTCACACTGCTCTGATTAGTGTAGGGAGAGGACGCAGCTTCTGTGAGGGCGAGATAGGCAGGGATAAAGAAGTGAATGATCTACCTTTCTACACCTGTGCATCAGAACAACTCAGCTGAGCTGTTCACTGAAAGTCACTATTTTGTTGAGACTGGCCAGAGCGATTTTTACTGGCACATGTAACTGGGCTGACCGGCGGTGGCCATTTTGGGACTTGTGGTGCGCCAGCACAAGCTGCCACAGAGTCTAAACCAAAGCTCCAAAGAAGTGAAAAATCTACACCTGTGAATCAGAACAACAGCGATTCAGCTGCTCAGTCAAAGTCAATTTCTTTTCTGGCTGGGCAGACCGTTTTCTGGCACATGTTACTGGGCTGATAGGCGGCGGCCATTTTGGGACTTGTGGTGCTACAGCAAAAGCTGCCACAACGTCCATTAATCTCATGTAATAGTCGATTTTTCATAGATATACTACATCAGGGGTTTGGCTGTGCTTGTGTCACCCATACTAACTGCAAAGATATTTAATATATCAGTGGTGAAACTGAAAGTAACCCACTTGGATAGCAAATCCCATGAATGTGCTGTTCCAGCTAGGCTAGCCAGTGCCACTACAGCCAAGTCCAATACTGTCAGCCAGAAATATATATTTTTTTATGTGCCAGAAATATAAATTAAAAAAGCTTTCACCGTAATAATAAAATTATTCTGGTGTTAGACCAGAAGAAGCACTCCTGTTGTAATTAATACTGTAAAAAGGCTTAGGCAATATTTCTCCCAGTGTGGGAAATTTATCTAGCAAAACTAGCATTTTAAAAATTCCGGTGTTCTGAAATACCAGCAGTCCTCTTGTAATTAATACCGCAAAAAGGCATTATATCGTCCAGTGTTGTAATTTTGGTGAAAAAAAGGCCAATTTAATCAATCTGGTGTTAGTTACACCAGAAACAGTAGGCCTCACGTTTTTACTCCTGTAAAAAGGAATTAATACCGAAAAAGGCATTACATTGTCCAGTGTTGTAATTTTGGTGAAAAAAGGCCAATTTAATCAATCTGGTGTTAGTTACACCAGAAACAGTAGGCAGCACGTTTTTACTCCTGTAAAAGGAATTAATACCGAAAAAGGCCTATACGCCAGTCTGGTGGAACATTCCCTGTCAGTATGGAGTCCGTGAATATCAAAAATAAGGGTCTGGCTAGGACATCACTTAATTCCCTTAGGATACGGGGTGTATGCCATCCGGTCCTGGCGATTTGTCTATTTTAATCTTTTAAGTCGCTGCTGTACTTCTTCCTGGGTCAGACAGGGCACTTTTAAAGGGGAATTTACTTTTACATTTTGCATTTCATCTGACAGTTTATTTTCCTCAGTGAAAACAGTGGTGAAGAAAATATTTAATAGCTTGGCTTTATCCTCATCGCTTTCTGCAACTCCCCCTCATTGCTATGTAGAGGGCCGACTCCTTCAGGTTTATATTTTTACCATTTATATAATTGAAAAACATTTTAGGGTTAGTTTTGCTCTCTTTGGCAATTAATCTCTCGGTCTCTAGTTTGGCAGTTTTTATTAGTTTTTACATATTCTATTTTTTTCCTTATAGTTTATCAGTGCTTCCTGGCTCCCTCCTGTTTTAGTGATTTATATGCTTTCTTTTTGTCATTTATTGCTTTTTTACGGTTCTATTTATCCACATTGGTTTCTTCTTATTTCTTAGCCTTTTATTTCTATAAGGTATGCATCGATCACAATTTGATGTTACAATGCTTTTAAAAATCTCCCATTTTGTGGTTGTATTTTTATTTTTGAGGACTATGTCCCAGTTAATTGGGCCTATGGCCTCTTTAGTTGGCTAAATTTTGCTTTTTTGAAGTCCGGTATTCTTGTTCCTCCCCTGTAGAAACTCTCGTTTGAAGGATAATTGGAAGGTTATTACTTTATGGTCACTATTTCCCAGGTGTCCCCCGACCTGCACGTCTGTTGTTCTATCAGGTCTATTGGTTAATACTAAGTCCAGTATGGCCGTCCCTCTAGTTGGGTCCTGAACCATTTGGGAAAGGTAATTGTCTTTGGCTATTGCCAAGAACCTGTTTCCTTTATGGGATGTACAGGTTTCAGTTTCCCAGTCTATATCTGGGTAGTTGAAGTCCCCCATAATAACCACCTGATTATGGTTTGCCGCCTTGTTTATCTCGTTTAGTAATAGATTTTCTATGGACTCTGGTATATTAGGTGGTTTATAGTAAACTCCTATTAGTAATTTATTATTGTTTTTGGCTCCATTTATCTCCACCCACAATGACTCCACATTTTCAGTGTCCCTCACAGATGTCTTCCGGAGTGTGGGCTTTAGACAGGACTTTATGTAAAGGCAGACCCCTCCCCCTCTCCGGTTTTGACGATCCTTTCTGAACAGATTGTAACCTTGTACATTAACTGCCCAGTCATAGCTATCATCCAGCCATGTCTCAGTTATTCCCACTATGTCATAATCCTCCTCACACATCACTAATTCCAGTTCCCCAGTTTTATTAGTCAGGCTTCTGGCATTAGTATACATACATTTGAGAGGTTTATGCATATTTTTTGCCCTACACCTTTCCTTCTGAACTTTTCTAGTCCCTCCTTCCATTTCTCCCCAGTCCCACTACCTTGCCCCCGGTCTCTATCTGCACTATCTTCCCCTCCTATAATGTAATTTCTCTCCCCCAGTCCCTAGTTTAAACACTCCTCCAACCTTCTAGCCATCTTTCTCCCCAACACGGCTGCCCTTCCCCATTGAGGTGCAGCCCGTCCCTACGATAGAGCCTGTAGCCGAGTAGCAAAGTCGGCCCAGTTCTCCATGAACCCAAAACCCTGCTTCCTACACCAGTTCTTGAGCCACTTGTTAACCTCTCTAATCTCCCGCTGCCTCTCTTGTGTGGCCCGTGGTACAGGCAGTATTTCGGAAAATAATACATTTGAGGTCCTTGCCTAAGCTTTTGACCTAAATCCCTGAAATCATTCTTAAGGACGCTCCACCTTCCTCTAACTTTGTCATTGGTTCTGATATGGACCATGACCGCTGGATCTTCTCCAGCCCCTCCCAGTAATCTGTCAACCCGATCATGCGATATACTATAGGATATATATATATCCTATAGTATAATATATACTGCACCCTGTTATATATATCCTATAGTATTATATATACTGCACCCTGTTATATATATCCTATAGTATTATATACTGCACCCTGTTATATATACATAAATACAAAAATATATATACTGTACTATTATATACAACATATTATATATAAATATATATAACAATATATATAAGGTACTATTATATACACTTCACCCTTTATATATAGCCAATAGTCTTCTATATACTGCAACCCGAATATATATATATATATATATATATATATATATATATATATATACTGTACTATTATATACATTATATACAACCTATTATATATCAATATATATAACAATATATATAATGTACTATTATACAATGCACCCTATTATATATATCCTATAGTATTATATATACTGCACTCTGTCATATATACAAAAATATATATACTGTACTATTATATACATTATATACAACCTATTATATATCAATATATATAACAATATATATAATGTACTATTATACACACTGCACCCTATTATATATATCCTATAGTATTATATATACTGCACCCTGTCATATATACAAAAATATATATACTGTACTATTATATACATTATATACAACCTATTATATATCAATATATATAACAATATATATAATGTACTATTATATACAATGCACCATATTATATATATCCTATAGTATTATATATACTGCACCCTGTCATATATTCATATATACAAAAATATATATACTGTACTATTATGTACATTATATACAACCTATTATATATCAATATATATAACAAAATATATAATGTACTATTATACACACTGCACCCTATTATATATATCCTATAGTATTATATATACTGCACCCTGTTATATATACATATATACATAAATATATATACTGTACTTTATTATATACATTATTTACAACAAATTATATCAATATATCTAACTATACAGATGTAGCATGGTTAGCACTCCTTTTTCTGAGGTTTCTGAGTTTGGTTATCTAATCTAAGAAAACTCCTTCAATTGCTTTTCAATTGCTTTTTCTCAAGATAATGAAATGAGTTAAGAAATTTGAGTTAACAGCAGGAGTGCTAACCCTGCTGCATCTGTATATATAATGTACTATTATATACACTGAACCCTGTTATATATATCCTATGGTATTGTATATACTGCACCCTGTTATATATACATACAAAGTATATATACTGTACTATTATATACATTATATACAACCTATTATATATAACTATATATAACAATATATATAATGTACTATTATATACACTGCACCCTGTTATATATCTCCTATAGTATTATATACACTGCACCCTGTTATATATCTCCTATAGTATTATATATACTGCACCCTGTTATATATCTCCTATAGTATTATATATACTGCACCCTGTTATATATACATATATACAAAAATATATATACTGTACTATTATATACAATCATATTATATATCAAATATATATAACAATATATATAAGGTACTATTATATACACTGCACCCTTTTATATATAGCCAATAGTCTTCTATATACTGCACCCCGATATATATATATATATACTGTACTATTATATACATTATATACAACCTATTTTATATCAATCTATATAACAATATATATAATGTTCTATTATATACACTGCACCCTATTATATATCTCCTATAGTATTTTATATACTGCACCCTGTCTTATATGCATATATGCAAAAATATATATACTGTACTATTATATACATTATATACAACCTATTATATATCAATCTATATAACAATATATATAATGTACTATTATATACACTGCACCCTATTATATATATTTTATAGTATTATATATATACTGTACTATTATATACATTATATACAACCTATTATATATCAATCTATATAACAATATATATAATGTACTATTATATACACTGCACCCTGTTATATATCTTATATAGTATTATATATACTGCACCCTGTTATATATCTCCTATAGTATTATATATACTGCACCCTATTATATATATCCTATAGTATTATACATACTGCACCCTGCTAAATATATACATATATACAAAAAGATATATACTGTACTTATTATATACATTATACACAACCTATTATAAATCAATATATATAACAATATAAATATAATGTACTATAATATACACTGCATCCTATTATATATCCTATAGTATATTATATACTGCACCCTGTCTTATATGCATATATACAAAAATATATATTCTGTACTATTATATACATTATATACAACCTATTATATATCAATCTATATAACAATATATATAATGTACTATTATATACAATGCACCCTGTTATATATCTCCTATAGTATTATATATACTCCACCCTGTTATATATCTCCAATAGTATTATATATACTGCACCCTGTTATATATACATATATACAGAAATAAATATACTGTACTATTATATACATTATAAACAACCAATTATATATCAATCTATATAACAATATATATAATGTACTATTATATACACTGCACCCTGTTATATATCTCATATAGTATTATATATACTGCACCTTGTCATATATACATATATACAAAAATATATATACTGTTCTATTATATACATTATAAACAACCTATTATATATAATATATATAACAATATATAATGTACTATTATATACACTGCACCTATTATATATATCCTATAGTATTATATATACTGCACCCTGTCATATATACATATATACAAAATATATATACTGTACTATTATATACATTATATACAACCTTCCGGTATTCTTGTTCCTCCCTGTAGAAACTCTTGTTTGAAGGATAATTGGAAGGTTATTACTTTATGGTCACTATTTCCCAGGTGTCCCCCGACCTGCACGTCTGTTGTTCTATCAGGTCTATTGGTTAATACTAAGTCCAGTATGGCCGTCCCTCTAGTTGGGTCCTGAACCATTTGGGAAAGGTAATTGTCTTTGGCTATTGCCAAGAACCTGTTTCCTTTATGGGATGTACAGGTTTCAGTTTCCCAGTCTATATCTGGGTAGTTGAAGTCCCCATAATAACCACCTGATTATGGTTTGCCGCCTTGTTTATCTCGTTTAGTAATAGATTTTCGCGGACTCTGGTATATTAGGTGGTTTATAGTAAACTCCTATTAGTAATTTATTATTGTTTTTGGCTCCATTTATCTCCACCCACAATGACTCCACATTTTCAAGTCCCTCACAGATGTCTTCCGGAGTGTGGGCTTTAGAGAGGACTTTATGTAAAGGCAGACCCCTCCCCCTCTCCGGTTTTGACGATCCTTTCTGAACAGATTGTAACCTTGTACATTAACTGCCCAGTCATAGCTATCATCCAGCCATGTCTCAGTTATTCCCACTATGTCATAATCCTCCTCACACATCACTAATTCCAGTTCCCCAGTTTTATTAGTCAGGCTTCTGGCATTAGTATACATACATTTGAGAGGTTTATGCATATTTTTTGCTCTACACCTTTCCTTCTGAACTTTTCTAGTCCCTCCTTCCATTTCTCCCCCAGTCCCACTACCTTGCCCCCGGTCTCTATCTGCACTATCTTCCCCTCCTATAATGTAATTTCTCTCCCCCAGTCCCTAGTTTAAACACTCCTCCAACCTTCTAGCCATCTTTCTCCCCAACACGGCTGCCCCTTCCCCATTGAGGTGCAGCCCGTCCCACGATAGATCCTGTAGCCGATAGCAAAGTCGGCCCAGTTCTCCATGAACCCAAAACCCTGATTCCTACACCAGTTCTTGAGCCACTTGTTAACCTCTCTAATCTCCCGCTGCCTCTCTTGTGTGGCCCGTGGTACAGGCAGTATTTCGGAAAATAATACATTTGAGGTCCTTGCCCTAAGCTTTTGACCTAAATCCCTGAAATCATTCTTAAGGACGCTCCACCTTCCTCTAACTTTGTCATTGGTTCTGATATGGACCATGACCGCTGGATCTTCTCCAGCCCCTCCCAGTAATCTGTCAACCCGATCTGCGATATACTATAGGATATATATATATCCTATAGTATAATATATACTGCACCCTGTTATATATATCCTATAGTATTATATATACTGCACCCTGTTATATATATCCTATAGTATTATATACTGCACCCTGTTATATATACATAAATACAAAAATATATATACTGTACTATTATATACAACATATTATATATAAATATATATAACAATATATATAAGGTACTATTATATACACTTCACCCTTTTATATATAGCCAATAGTCTTCTATATACTGCAACCCGATATATATATATATATATATATATATATACTGTACTATTATATACATTATATACAACCTATTATATATAACTATATATAACAATATATATAATGTACTATTATATACACTGCACCCTATTATATATATCCTATAGTATTATATCTACTGCACCCTGTTAGATATACATATATACAAAAATATATATAATTTACTATTATATACATTATATACAACCTAATATATATAACTATATATAACGATATATATAATGTACTATTATATACACTGCACCCTATTATATATATTCTATAGTATTATATATACTGCACCCTTTTATATATACATTTATACAAAAATATATATACTGTACTATTATATACATTACATACAACCTATAACATATCAATATATATAACAGTATATATGATGTACTATTATATACACTGCACCATAGTATATATATCCTATAGTATTATATATACTGCACCCTGTCATATATACATATATGCAAAAAGATATATACTGTACTATTATATACATTATATACAACCTATTACATATCAATATATATAACAATATATATAATGTACTATTATATACACTGCACCCTGTTATATATATCCTATAGTATTATATATACTGCTCCCTGTTATATATACATATATACATAAATATATATACTGTACTATTATATACATTATTTACAACAAATTATATCAATATATCTAACTATACAGATGTAGCATGGTTAGCACTCCTTTTTCTGAGGTTTCTGAGTTTGGTTATCTAATCTAAGAAAACTCCTTCAATTGCTTTTCAATTGCTTTTTCTCAAGATAATGAAATGAGTTAAGAAATTTGAGTTAACAGCAGGAGTGCTAACCCTGCTGCATCTGTATATATAATGTACTATTATATACACTGAACCCTGTTATATATATCCTATGGTATTGTATATACTGCACCCTGTTATATATACAAAAAGATATATACTGTACTATTATATACATTATATACAACCTATTATATATAACTATATATAACAATATATATATAATGTACTATTATATACACTGCACCCTATTATACATATCCTATAGTATTATATATACTGCACCCTGTTATATATATCCTATAGTATTATATATTCTGCACCCTGTTATATATATCCTATAGTATTATATATACTGCACCCTGTTATATATACATATATACAAAAATATATATACTGTACTATTATATACAACATATTATATATAAATATATATAACAATATATATAAGGTACTATTATATACACTGCACCCTTTTATATATAGCCAATAGTCTTCTATATACTGCACCCCGATATATATATATATATACTGTACTATTATATACATTATATACAACCTATTATATATAACTATATATAACAATATATATAATGTACTATTATATACACTGCACCCTATTATATATATCCTATAGTATTATATCTACTGCACCCTGTTAGATATACATATATACAAAAATATATATAATGTACTATTATATACATTATATACAATCTAATATATATAACTATATATAACAATATATATAATGTACTATTATATACACTGCACCCTATTATATATATTTTATAGTATTATATATACTGTACTATTATATACATTATATACAACCTATTACATATCAATATATATAACAATATATATAATGTACTATTATATACACTGCACCCTGTTATATATATCCTATAGTATAATATATACTGCACCCTGTTATATATATCCTATAGTATTATATATACTGTACCCTATTATATATATCCTATAGTATTATACATACTGCACCCTGCTAAATATATACATATATACAAAAAGATATATACTGTACTTATTATATACATTATACACAACCTATTATAAATCAATATATATAACAATATAAATATAATGTACTATAATATACACTGCATCCTATTATATATCCTATAGTATATTATATACTGCACCCTGTTATATATACATATATACAAAAATATATATATACTGTACTATTATATACATTATATACAACCTATTATATATAACTATATATAACAATATATATAATGTACTATTATATACACTGCACCCTATTATATATATCCTATAGTATTATATATACTGCACACTGTTATATATCTCCTATAGTATTATATATACTGCACCCTGTCATATATACATATATACAAAAATATATATACTGTTCTATTATATACATTATAAACAACCTATTATATATAACTATATATAACAATATATATGATGTACTATTATATACACTGCACCATATTATATATATATCCTATAGTATTATATATACTGCACCTTGTCATATATACATATATACAAAAATATATATACTGTTCTATTATATACATTATAAACAACCTATTATATATAACTATATATAACAATATATGATGTACTATTATATACACTGCACCATATTATATATATCCTATAGTATTATATATACTGCACCCTGTCATATATACATATATACAAAAATATATATACTGTACTATTATATACATTATATACAACCTATTATATATAACTATATATAAATATATATATAATGTACTATTATATACACTGCACCCTGTTATATATATCCTATAGTATTATATATACTACACCCTGTTATATATACATATATACAAAAATATATATACTGTACTATTATATACATTATATACAACTAGTGTTGAGCGAACAGTTCGAGAATCGTTCGGGTCCGTACCGAATTTTGGGGTGTCCGTGACACGGACCCGAACCCGGACATTTTCAAAAAAGTTTTGGTTCGGGTCCGGTGTTTGTCGATTACTTCCCGCTTTCTGAAGGGTTGCACAGCAGCCAATCAGCTAGCGTTTTACTTCTTGCCCTAAGAGCCCATCACAGCCATGCCTACTAATGGCATGGCTGTGATTGGCCAAGTGCAGCATGTGACCCAGCCTCTATTTAAGATGGAGTCACGTAGCGCCGCACGTCACACTGCTCTGATTAGTGTAGGGAGAGGACGCAGCTTCTGTGAGGGCGAGATAGGCAGGGATAAAGAAGTGAATGATCTACCTTTCTACACCTGTGCATCAGAACAACTCAGCTGAGCTGTTCACAGAAAGTCACTATTTTGTTGAGACTGGCCAGAGCGATTTTTACTGGCACATGTAACTGGGCTGACCGGCGGTGGCCATTTTGGGACTTGTGGTGCGCCAGCACAAGCTGCCAGAAAGTCTAAACCAAAGCTCCAAAGAAGTGAAAAATCTACACCTGTGAATCAGAACAACAGCGATTCAGCTGCTCAGTCAAAGTCAATTTCTTTTCTGGCTGGGCAGACCGTTTTCTGGCACATGTTACTGGGCTGAAAGGCGGCGGCCATTTTGGGACTTGTGGTGCTACATTAAAAGCTGCCACAACGTCCATTAATCTCATGTAATAGTCGATTTTTTCATAGATATACTACATCAGGGGTTTGGCTGTGCTTGTGTCACCCGTACTAACTACAAAGATATTTAATATATCAGTGGTGAAACTGAAAGTAACCCACTTGGATAGCAAATCCCATGAATGTGCTGTTCCAGCTAGGCTAGCCAGTGCCACTACAGCCAAGTCCAATACTGTCAGCCAGAAATATATATTTTTTTTTTATGTGCCAGAAACATAAATTAAAAAAAGCTTTCACCGTAATAATAAAATTAATCTGGTGTTAGACCAGAAGAAGAACTCCTGTTGTAATTAATACTGTAAAAAGGCTTAGGCAATATTTCTCCCAGTGTGGCAAAACTAGCATTTTAAAAATTCCGGTGTTCTGAAATACCAGCAGTCCTCTTATAATTAATACCGCAAAAAGGCATTATATCGTCCAGTGTTGTAATTTTGGTGAAAAAAAGGCCAATTTAATCAATCTGGTGTTAGTTACACCAGAAACAGTAGGCCTCACGTTTTTACTCCTGTAAAAAGGAATTAATACCGCAAAAAAGCTTTACATTGTCCAGTGTTGTAATTTTGGTGAAAAAAAGGCCAATTTAATCAATCTGGTGTTAGTTACACCAGAAACAGTAGGCAGCACGTTTTTACTCCTGTAAAAAGGAATTAATACCGGAAAAAGGCATTACATTGTCCAGTGTTGTAATTTTGGTGAAAAAAAGGCCAATTTAATCAATCTGGTATTAGGTACACCAGAAACAGTAGGCCTCACGTTTTTACTCCTGTAAAAAGGAATTAATACTGGAAAAAGGCATTACATTGTCCAGTGTTGTAATTTTGGTGAAAAAAAGGCCAATTTAATCAATCTGGTGTTAGTAACACCAGAAACAGTAGGCCTCACGTTTTTACTCCTGTAAAAAGGAATTATATCTCCCCGTGGGGGAATCTATGTACCAAAACTAGCATTGTAAAAATTCTGGTGTCCAATTTGCAGCAGTTTTCTTGCAATTAATACCGGAAAAAGGAATTATATCTTCCAGTGTGGGAATTTATGTACACAAAGTAGCATTTTAAAAATTCTGGTGTCCAATTAGCAGTAGTCTTCTTGTAATTAATACCTGAAAAAGGCATTACATTGTCCAGTGTTGTAATTTTGGTGAAAAAAAGGCCAATTTAATCAATCTGGTGTTAGGTACACCAGAAACACTAGGCCTCACATTTTTACTCCTGTAAAAAGGAATTAATACCGGAGGAGCTAGCTCTTGTCGGTGATGGCCGCACTGCAGCTCGCTCTGTAACCACATCTACCCCAAGTACCAGCTATCTTCAGCTATCAAGAGAATAATGGTGAAAATCGGCAACCCCAAGCCAGGTGAACCTCCGCTCACCCTCAAATCGCAATTCCTAAGCGGGGAAATGGAGAAATTCTTTAAAAAGGCCGAGGCCACAGTCGCTGCAAAGGAACTAAAGATGACGCCGGCTCCCGCCCACAAGGCCGCCGATCTAGCCTCAGAACAGTCGGCAGAAGACAGTGACGCAGACGACTCACGCCCTAATAGAGATCTCCCTCTGACCCGGCGATACCTGGAGCAAGCCCTCAGCAGGGCCCTGGAACCCATGGTTTCTGAAATCGCGGCGCTCAGAAAAGATGTCCGCCACATTGGGGACCGCGTTGAACAGATCGAGATGCAGCAGGCCGCCATGCTAGATCACCAAACAGCCACAGCCAACTCCCTGTCTCGCTGCAACGTGTACCTCAACGAATTGCACAATGCTATTGAGGACCAGGAGAACAGAGGACGGCGTAACAACCTGCGGTTCCGCGGCGTGCCAGAATCTATACCGGCTGGTGAGCTTTTCCATACTATCCACGCCATTTGTAGCAGTCTCCTAGGCCCCGACTTTGCCCTGGACATCATTATTGAAAGGGCACATAGGGCGCTACGCCCTAAACCGAAGCCTGAAGACCCCCCGAGGGACGTGATATGTCGCTTCTTAAACTTCCAAGTGAAAGCAGCAATTTTAGAAGCCGCTCGGAATCACAATGACTTCTCCTGTGACGGGGCCCAAATTTCCATCTATCAAGATTTAGCACCATCTACCCTCAGGAAAAGAAAAGGCCTCAAGCCCCTCACAGATTGGCTACGTGCTAACAAGGTTCCCTATAGATGGTCATATCCGTTTGGCCTCTCTTTTCACCAAGCAGACAAGCGCTTCAATATATTCATGCATTCTGATCTGCCTTCGGTGTGGGAACACCTGGGCATACCGCCCCTGGACATCGAGGACTGGTCCCTATACAAGGATTTGGCTGATCTCCCTGACCTCCCATCCATCACGCAGTTTGAGGTCCAACGTACCCCAAAGTCTCAGAAGTCCAAGAAGAGACCTCATCAATCAACGCCTAAGAGACTCTTGCAAGACCAGTAACATTATGTCTCTGTGACTCTTCATTTTCCACTTATGTCACCCCCTTTGGGTCCTTACTAATTCTTTTCGCTCCTTCAACTTATCTAAAGCTCCTTACCTTTCTGACCTTTTTCTCCCTTTTCCAGCTTTTATTTAAACTCACACCTCTATTCTTTTGCGAACTGACCTCTACCTACTTGAAGCGGGGTTGCCTCTTCCCTCGCCTTTCTCTATGTAGTTCAATGTACAATGGGGCTACGTTAGGTCACAAGACCTTTTCCCCCTTTTGCCTGAGCGTACATGCGCTCTCTTTCTATGTTTTTGCTTAACTTGACTTTATCCAAGGTTATGTTTCTTTTTATTGTTTTGCCAGTTTCATGTTCTTGTTTATTTTTCTGTTTACAGTACAGGATTGAACCCGTATGCATCCTGAACAATGACATCCTACTTCCAACCCATCTAACTCAACACTTCCTAGTCAACAATCTCCTCCCCCTCTCAACGCGTTTTTTTCCTGGAGGACTGCCACGCACCCTGCTCTTTCCTATATTGGTGAGAAATCATGGCTGACTTACACATAAATTCTTATAATGTTAAGGGCTTTAAATCACCTTCCAAGAGGAGCCAGACTTTCTCTTTATTGCGAAAGTTTGGATCCAACGTGGCTTTCCTCCAGGAGACACACTTTAAATTTAACCATTATCCTGACCTATCCCATTCCTCCTTCCCCCTTTGGTTTCATTGTGGAGGTTCCTCCTCTGCCTCAAGTGGAGTTAGCATAGGCTTCCAAAAACACCTCCCCTTTAAGTATGCATCTCATGTTCAGGCTCCAGATGGGCGTTTTATTATGGTGAAGTGTCGCATTGGCTCTCAGATCTACTCATTTATTAACCTATATTTCCTCAACTCCAAACAACTACAATGGTTGTCTGACGTTTCCCCCCTCATAGCTTCCTTTCAAGAAGGTATTGTAATTGTGGGCGGTGACTTTAATGTTGCTATTAATCCCAAACTAGACTCCTCCTCCCACAAATCCCCTCTTTCTAGACGTGTCCTGCGATACATTGGAAGGGAGCTGTGGAGCTTAGACGTGGTAGACGTGTGGAGGTCCCACCATCCTGATGCAATTGACTACACGTTCTTCTCAAATCCCCATGGTTCATACCATCGCATTGATTATCTTTTCATCTCTAAATCACACCTCCACCTATGCCGTAAGTCTGAGATTGGTTCTATCCACATATCAGACCACGCCCCGATTTCCCTCCTTGTGGACGCCCCCCAACCTGTTCACAAAGAACCCCACTATACCCCACTATAGTCAAAAAGGTCTCTACCCTTCTGGATGAATATATCTCGCTGAATAAACTCCCCTCAGTCTCCCCACAAATACTCTGGGACGCCCATAAACCATATATAAGAGGCCATTTTATTAGCATCAGCTCCCACATTAAAAAAATCTAGGGAAAAGCAAATAGACTCTCTCCCTGCTAAAATCCAGACTCTAGAATTGAACCATAAGACGGATCTTTTCGAATCCCTCCTCTGGTCCCTATCCAGAGTTGAATTGAGAGCATTGCTGCAATCTCGTTCGGCGAAATACTTTCTGAACTCCCAACACAAATTTTTCTCCCATGGCGACAAAGCCTCAAAATTCATTATGCACAGAATTAAAGCTAGGAAATCCAACAACTATGTACACAAACTGACTTCCCATGACGGCACCGACATTTTCTCCACTGCCTCAATTGCCACTTGTGGTAAGGTGCAAGGTACCGTGGTCGATGACAGGTACGTGTCACCGAGGTTCCTGGCCTCGGTGAGGTAAGAGCCGGGTTTTCTTGCCTGTCAGCAGCAGCTAGTGCTGTTTTGACACATTGCTACTTAGTTTGGCTGCAAAGCCAATCCGGGCCGGCTCTTACTGGGAGTAGGCAAAGAGTTGGGTGGGTGCCTACTCCCCACGGTCCAGGCCGGGTTTTCCCGGGCCTTTATAACACAGCCAGCAGCTGGGTGTGGATGTGGTGATTATCCTGGAGCTGCTGTTAGGCTGGGGATTCATTTCAGTTTGGAAGTTCTCTGGGCAGGAAGCAAGAGCCCAGCAAGGAGGAGTGCAGACGGCCTAGAAGCCTGACGTCGCTTGTCTTGCGGCTGGACTGACAGCCAGGTGTGAACCTGCATCTAAAAAAACCTCCCAGGTGACTGGAGCCTGTTTTGGACTGTCTCGTTTTTCCTCATGATTTCTTATGTGTGTGAACTAACACCAAGAGACTGTTTATTGTTTATTTTGTGCAAAGTGTGAATAAAACACTGGTTATTGCACTTTCTGGACTCCTTGTTTGCCTCTGTACTGCACCCGCACCGCTATCTACCAGAGCGACTCCCCACATTTGGTAGAGGATGCGGGCATGCGCAGTGAGGCTGGCGTGAACGCCGAACTTTGTTTGTTTTGCTGAGCAAAAGTGAATGTCATATGTCAAGCCGGCAAAGTTTCAACACGTGAACCCTGACAAAATGGAGGCAGTTGTAAAAGCTCTCGTGGAGGCCAATTTACAGCAGCGGGAGGCCAACAAGCAGCAGCAGGAGAGAAACCAGCTGCTGTTGCAACATGTAATGGCTTTGCAAGCGACTGGAGCCTCTCACCGTGCCCATGATGCCCGGAAAGCGGTCCGTGCGGCGATTCCCAAGATGACCCCCGAGGACGATGCTGAGACCTACCTGGCAGTCTTCGAAAAAGTGGCCGTGAGGGAGAAGCTGCCCCGCGACCAGTGGGCTGAGGTGGTCGCTCCGTTCCTGGCTTCCGGACCCCAGCAGGTGTTTTTCGACTTGGCGGACGACCAAGCGGCCGATTATGACACCATGAAAGGAGAGATCCTGGCCAGGCTGGGGGTGAACGTGCTGGTCCGCGCTCAAAGAGTCCACCAGTGGGACTTTAAAACGACTGAACCTGCTAGGCCGCAGTACTACGATCTGCTGCACAGGCTGCAAAAGTGGCTGCAGCCCGATCTACTGAGTCCCACTGTCATGTTGGATTGCCTGTTGGCGGACATCTTTTGGAGGGCCCTGCCTTATCCCCTCCAGCACTGGGTCGGCCAGGCGTCTCCGGTAAGTGCTCTGGAGATGGTCGACCTGGTGGAGCATTATGAGGCCACCAGAAACCTGCAGGGGAGTCCTGCTGGGAAGGGGCAAGTCAAACCCCGGAGGCCTCCACCCCAGTTCCGACGACCGGCGACAGAGAGACCTGCACGGCATGTACCCCCTGCGGATCCGCCTCCAGTGGTGTGCTGGAGGTGTCAGGAGCCAGGCCACGTCAGGGCCGACTGTCCGCATCGGGGTGAGCCGATGGAGGTGAACTACGGGGGTCGCCACTCCCTGTATGCACGGAAGCTGTGCGCAACTGGCACCCGTGAGGTGCAGGACAATAACCACCTGTGTCAGGTAGAGGTGGGAGATTCTCTGGCGGTGGCCCTGCTGGACTCCAGGAGTCTAGTCTCCCTGGTAAGGGCTGCCCTGGTACGGCCTGCGGAGTATACCGGCCGTAAAATCGGGGTCCTGTGCATCCACGGAGACCTAAAAGACTACCCCACTGCACTAGTGACTTTGTCCACAGCGGCTGGTAAGTGGACCCACGAGGTGGCTGTTGCTACTAAACTCCCACACAAACTGATACTTGGGAGGGACTTCCCAGGTTTTCCGGCGCTGTGGCCGGCAATAAAGGTATCTGACGGACCCGAGACAGGGGTAACCCTAGTAGAGTGGCCTGATACCACTGGAAGGCCCGAACCCTGGGAGCCCGAATCTGAAGGGCCAGTGGTAGGGGTGACCACTGCTCCAGCGGTAGAGGGGGAGACAACCCCACTGAGTGTAATGGTGGGAGACACGGAGGACTTGCCACCGGGACCTGAGTTGGCAGACCTCAATGTCTCCGGGGAAAATTTTGGGACCGCACAACACCGGGACCAAACCCTAACCAGGGCCTGGGAAAGTGTTGTAATGATTGACGGTAAACCCCAGAAACCTGGGGCTGAATTAATGTTCCCACGATTTATTGTTCTTCAGGATATGTTGTATCGGGTGAACCAAATCCGAGGTGAGCCTGTTGAACAGTTGGTGGTGCCCACCGCATATCGCAAGCTTGTTATGGAGTTTGCCCACCAACATGTTCTTGGGGGACACATGGGGTGGCAGAAAACGCAGGACCGCGTACTACAGCGATTTTACTGGCCCGGTTTGTTTAAGGAAGTAGAGGAGTTCTGTAAGTCCTGTCCGACCTGTCAAGTAAATAGCCCCCAGCCGCATTACAGAAGTCCCCTGGTCCCTCTCCCAATAATTGAGGTCCCATTCGAGCATATTGCCATGGATCTGGTCGGACCCGTACCGAAGTCTGCTAGGGGTCACCAACATATCCTGGTGATTCTGGACTATGCTACTCGATATCCAGAGGCGGTGCCTCTGCGACATACCTCGGCTAAGCTCATTGCAAAAGAGTTAATGTAAATGTTTTCCCTTGTGGGCCTGCCAAAAGAGATTCTGACCGACCAAGGGACCCCTTTTATGTCCAAAGTTATGAGGGAACTGTGTAAATTGTTGCGTATAAAGCAGTTACGGACGTCCGTTTACCATCCGCAAACAGACGGTCTTGTCGAAAGGTTTAACCAAACTCTAAAAAATATGTTTAAAAGGGTGGTGTCCAGAGATGGGAAGGACTGGGACCTGCTTCTGCCCTATCTCATGTTCGCAGTGCGAGAGGTGCCCCAGGCCTCTACTGGGTTCTCGCCCTTCGAACTGCTTTATGGCAGACACCCTCGGGGCCTGTTGGATATCGCCAAGGAAGCGTGGGAACAACAGCCTGTACCCCACAAAAGTGTCATTGAGTATGTCACCCAGATGCAGGACCGGATGGAAAGGGTGTTGCCGCTGGTCCGGGAGCATATGGAGGCAGCGCAACAAGCCCAGAGTAGGGTGTATAATCGTCAGGCTCGGGTACGGAACTTCAACCCGGGAGATCGGGTTTTGGTTCTGGTGCCCACCCTTGACAGCAAGTTCCTAGCTAGGTGGCAGGGCCCCTATGAGGTTATCGAGAAGGTAGGGGAAGTAAATTACAAAGTACACCAGCCAGGGCGGCGCAAGCCGGAGCAGGTGTACCACGTGAATTTACTGAAGCCGGGGAAAGACAGGGACACGGCCGACGACAACAGCCCCCGGCCAGGGCTTCTAGGTGACAAGGGTCCAGCCCCACAGTTCAAGGCCTGCGAAGCGGTAGCCACGGTAAAAATTGCAGACAGCCTGTCTTCCAAACAAGTTCAGGAAGTCAGGGAGTTCATCAGTCGGAACACGGATGTGTTCTGGGACCTCCCTGGCCACAAGTCTCTCATCCAACATGACATCGTCACTGAGCCTCAGGCCAAAATCCGGTTAAAACCATACCGGGTACCCGAGGCTCGGCGACGGGCCATCACGGAGGAAGTGCAATTAATGTTGAAGCTTGATGTCATTGAGGAATCGAAAAGTGAGTGGGCCAGTCCCATAGTTCTAATACCCAAGCCGGATGGGACGTTGCGGTTCTGCAACGATTTTCGCAAATTAAATGAAGTGTCCACGTTCGATGCATATCCCATGCCCCGGGTAGACGAGCTTGTTGAGAATTTAGGGCAAGCCCGTTATTTTTCTGTGCTAGACCTCACTAAAGGATACTGGCAAGTACCCTTAACGGAGGCGGCCAAGGAAAAACGCTTTGTTACCCCGCAGGGCCTGTATCATTACAAGGTGTTACCCTTTGGCCTGCATGGCGCCCCCGCCACCTTCCAAAGGTTAATGGATATTGTGCTGCGACCTCATCGTCAGTACGCCTCGGCCTACTTAGATGATGTTATCATCCACAGCACCGACTGGGAAAGCCATTTGCCCAAAGTGCAGGCGGTAGTAGATGCCCTGAGGAAAGCTGGTCTAACCGCCAATCCAAAGAAGTGTGCGATTGGGTTGGAAGAGACCAAATATCTGGGATATGTCATTGGGCGGGGAGTCATCAAACCTCAGGTAACTAAAGTAGAAGCCATTCGTAACTGGCCCCGACCGGTCACTGCCAGGCAGGTAAAGTCCTTCCTGGGAATTGTAGGGTACTACATGCGGTTTGTGCCCCACTTTGCCACAATAGCAGCGCCGTTGACAGACCTGTTGAAGGGGCAAAGGTCTGGGCAGGTTAGCTGGAGTGAGAAGGCGGAGGAGGCTTTCTCTGCTCTGAAGTCGGCCCTGTGTGGGTCCCCGGTTTTGGTGACGCCCGACTTCAAGAGAGAATTTGTGGTACAGACCGATGCCTCTGAAGTGGGCCTCGGGGCTGTACTCTCTCAGGAAATCAATGGGGAGGAGCATCCCGTGGTTTTCCTGAGTCGCAAACTCACCCCAGCCGAGACCAGGTACAGTATAGTGGAGAGAGAGTGCCTGGCCATCAAGTGGGCACTAGAGTCTCTCCGCTATTACCTGTTTGGCCTGCCTACCCCCTTCGTCAATGCTGTCTTTACTATGTACACCCACGCCTCTGCTCATCTTATGGTCAATGGGGTCCTCTCCCCCTCCTTTGGTATAACCAACGGTACCCGACAGGGATGCCCCCTTTCCCCACTCCTCTTCGTACTAACCATGGAACCCCTCCTCCAAGCTCTCAGATCAGACCCCCTGATCAAAGGCCCAGTGATGGGGGGGCACGGAACATAAACTTGCTGCCTTCGCTGATGACGTCCTGATCTTGACCTCCAACCCCGTCACTTCCCTCCCCTTAATTCAGACTCATCTTTCCAATTTTGGCCTACTTTCAAACTTTAAAATTAACTCTAATAAATCTCTTGTTATCTGCATTGGAGTACCCACGAGTATTAAAAACAAACTACAGGTTAACTCCCCTTTCAATTGGTCATCCCCTACAATTACATACCTTGGTGTTAAGATAAGCCCCCAAATTACCGACCTTTTTCCCTTGAACTACGTCCCATTAAAACTTTCCATATTTCAAGCAATAGACGACCTCGACAAAAGGGTTCCCACCATTTCGTGGTTCGGACGCAAAAACCTCCTTACCTCTCTTATTCTTCCCAGCCTGACCTACCTCCAGCAAGTCCTTCCCATCCCCATCCCCACATCCTACTATACCTTCCTCAAGCAAAAATTTTCTCATTTCCTATGGAAAGGCCGTAAAGCTAGACTTTCTTACCCCCGTCTTATCAGGCATAGATCAGAGGGAGGTATTGGTCTCCCAGATCCTGAACTTTATGGTAAAGCCATACTACTGTCCAGAATCGTAGATTGGCTCCGTAGTTCCCCCCATAAACACTGGATGGCACAGGAAAGCTCAATTCTGGGTAAACCTCTCCGGGCCTTCTTGCTGGGCAATGAATCCCCCCCTCCATCTCGCCTTGCAGCCTACCCTATATTGAAGGCCACTTTAGCTGTCTGGTCCTGGCTCTCCTCTACTCACTGCCACATCCCCTTCCCCTCTCCTTTAATCACTATTGGTGACATCCTAGTTGCATCTGACCCCTCACTAATAAGTTCTTCCCCCAGTGGTCCTCGTCTTTCAACCATCCCTATCAGATCGCTTCAAGACGACATGGGCCAACCCCTTTCCAACACTGCTCTCTCATCCCTTCTGAGCCCACAACCCTGTGATTTCGCCCTGATCCCACTCTTACGCGCTTTCCTTATGAAACACACGCTTAAAGGCGAGCTTCTACGCCCATTAGTGTGGCTAGAAGCGATCACCTCCATGGGTAAACCCCCTGACAAGCCGATCTCCATACTCTATAATAAACTCCGCTCTCCCCCCATCATAGTAAAACCTGCCTTCATTCGTTCCTGGGAAAAGGACCTTCAATTTGAATTTCCGCTTGATACTCTCCCTAGACTCCTTGAGACGCCACATAAAACCTCTCGCTGTGTTCGGATACAAGAAAATAATTATAAAATATTGACCCAATGGTACATTACCCCGGTCAAATCTGCTTTTTACTCAACTGGGGCTTCAGATAGATGTTGGAGATGTGAGACAGAGAGAGGCACATTTTTCCATATTTGGTGGGAATGCCCACCCATCAGTCAATGGTGGTCAAAAATTTTTACTCAGGCAAATAAGATCTGCCAAAACTCTTTTGTCCCCACGCCTTCCCTGGCGCTCTTATCAATCCCCCCCTCTCACCCTCCAATACATGTACCCTTCCTCTTTCATCAATTGCTGATTGCTGCCCGTCTGCTTATACCAAAGTTCTGGCTCCAGAGCTCCCTTCCAGACCTTGAAGCATGGATGACAAAGGTGCAAAGGTGGACCAACTCTATTGCTTCGAGGAGATGTCTTCCTGGGAATCTCGCTCCCACTTAAAGTTCCTCAAACTATGGCTCAAATGGAAATCCTTCAGGTTCCCCGACCCGTCTTAGGGCTTCTTTATCTACCTACCGATAGTGTCCTTATTCTTTACCCTTGAGATGTATGCGTTGATCCTCTGATGGTTTCAGCTATCAATCTGTTACGATGGTGACCTATATTGCTTCAACATTTCTACAACTATATTTTTGATGCATGCGGATTTGTTTCCTCATCTTTTCCTGTACTTTTGTTATTATTTTTATTATTATTTTTATTTTTATTATTGTTATATATTGTGACCCTGAAGCAGCTCTCGCTACTTAAATGATAAAATCAATAAAAATTTTGATAAAAAAAAAAAAAAGGAATTAATACCGGAAAAAGGCATTACATTGTCCAGTGTTGTAATTTTGGTGAAAAAAAGGCCAATTTAATCAATCTGGTGTTAGTTAGACCAGAAACAGTGGGCCGCACGATTTTACTCCTGTAAAAAGGAATTATATCTCCCCGTGTGGGAATCTATGTACCAAAACTAGCATTTTAAAAATTCTGGTGTCCAATTTGCAGCAGTTTTCTTGCAATTAATACCGGAAAAAGGAATTATATCTTCCAGTGTGGGAATTTATGTACACAAACTAGCATTTTAAAAATTCTGGTGTCCAATTAGCAGCAGTCTTCTTGTAATTAATACCTGAAAAAGGCATTACATTGTCCAGTGTTGTAATTTTGGTGAAAAAAAGGCCAATTTAATCAATCTGGTGTTAGTTACACCAGAAACAGTAGGCAGCACGTTTTTACTCCTGTAAAAAGGAAATAATACCGGAAAAAGGCATTACATTGTCCAGTGTTGTAATTTTGGTGAAAAAAAGGCCAATTTAATCAATCTGGTGTTAGTTAGACCAGAAACAGTAGACTGCACGTTTTTACTCCTGTAAAAAGGAATTATATTTCCCCGTGTGGGAATCTATGTACCAAAACTAGCATTTTAAAAATTCTGGTGTCCAATTTGCAGCAGTTTTCTTGTAATTAATACCTGAAAAAGGAATTATATCTTCCAGTGTGGGAATTTATGTACACAAACTAGCATTTTAAAAATTCTGGTGTCCAATTAGCAGCAGACTTCTTGCAATTAATACCTGAAAAAGGCATTACATTGTCCAGTGTTGTAATTTTGGTGAAAAAAAGGCCAATTTAATCAATCTGGTGTTAGGTACACCAGAAACAGTAGGCCTCACGTTTTTACTCCTGTAAAAAGGAATTAATACCTGAAAAAGGCATTACATTGTCCAGTGTTGTAATTTTGGTGAAAAAAAGGCCAATTTCATCAATCTGGTGTTAGTTAGACCAGAAACAGTAGGCCGCACGTTTTTACTCCTGTAAAAAGGAATTATATCTCCCCGTGTGGGAATCTATGTACCAAAACTAGCATATTAAAAATTCTGGTGTCCAATTTGCAGCAGTTTTCTTGTTATTAATACCGGAAAAAGGAATTATATCTTCCAGTGTGGGAATTTTGGGGCTAAAAAATAATATATTTTTTGTGGTGCGAGTTGAATCGCAACAATGAGGAAACATTCTATTAAGGGACGAGGACGCGGTCGTGGTGGTGTCCGTGGAGCCTCTGTTGCTGGAAGAGGACGTGTCCGTTCGGCCTCAGGCGCACAAAGTAGTGAACCAACTCCCTCAAGTAGCCGGCAAAATTTACAGCGATATTTGGTGAGGCCCAATGCCGTTATGAGGATGGTAAGGCCTGAGCAGGTACAGGCATTAGTCGATTGGGTGTCCGACAGTGCTTCCAGCACGTTCACCACATTGTCTTCCGCCCAGTCTTCTGCGGAAAGCGCACAGGTGGCACCTGAAAACCAAGCCCATCAGTCTGTCACATCACCCCCATGCATATCAGGGAAACTGGCTGAGCCTCAAGTTATGCAGCAGTCTCTTATTCTGTTTGAAGACTCTGCTCGCACGGTTTCCCAGCGGCGTCCACCTAGCCCTTCCCCAGCGGTGGAAGACATTCCATGCACTGACACACAACCACTTATGTATCCAGATGATGAGGACATGGGAATACCACCACAGCAGAGTGACCGAGTCTCTGATGATGACGAAACACTGGTGCCCACTGCCGCGTCTTATTGCAGTGTGCAGACTGAACAGGAGGAGGTCAGGAAGGAAGACTGGGTGGAAGACGATGCAGAGGATGATGAGGTCTTTGACCCCACATGGACTGAAGATCGTGCCACTGACTTAAATAGTTCAGAGGAAGAGGCAGTGGTGAGACCGAGACAACAGCGAAGCCAAAGAGGGAGCAGGGGGCAAAAGCAGAACAGCCGCCGTCCAGAGAGTTCGCCTGCTATTGGCCAGCGCCAACAGGGACCCAGCACCCCAAAGGCATCTTCAAGGAGTTCCCTGGCATGGCACTTCTTCAAACAATGTGCTGATGACAAGACCAGAATGATTTGCACGCTGTGCCATCAGACCCTGAGGCGAGGCATTAACATTCTTAACCTGAGCACCACCTGCATGATCAGGCATCTACATGCAAAGCATGAACTGCAGTGGAGTACACACCTTAAAAACAAGGAACCCGCTCAGGCTCCCCCTGCTCCCTCTACCGCTGCTGCCTCGGCTTCCGCCTCGAGAGGAATGTTGCCACCTGCAGAGCAGCAAACAGAGGATGTGCCACCGACACCACCACCGTCACCTAGTGTCTCCACTATTTCACACAGCAGCGTTCAGCTCTCCATCTCTCAAACCTTTGAGAGGAAGCGCAAATTCCCACCTAGTCACACTCGAGCCCTTGGCCTGAATGCCAGCATTTCTAAACTACTGGCCTTTGAAATGCTGTCATTCTGGCTGGTGGACACAGATAGCTTCAAACAGCTGATGGCCATGGCTGTTTCCCAGTATGTGGTTCCAAGCCGCCACTACTTCTCCAAGACAGCCGTGCCTTCCCTGCACATGCAAGTGTCCGATATAATCAAGTGTGCACTGCGCAACGCCATTTGTGGCAAGGTCCACCTAACCACAGATACATGGACCAGTAAGCACGGCTAGGGACGCTATATCTCCCTAACTGCACACTGGGTAAATGTAGTGGCGGCTGGGCCCCAGGCGGAGAGTTCCTTGGCGCACGTCCTTCCGCCGCCAAGGATCACAAGGCATCATTCTTTGCCTCCTGTAGTCTCCTCCTCCTACTCGGCTTCCTCCTCCTCCTCTGCTTCCACTAGCTCATCCAGTCAGCCATACACCTTCACCACCAACTTCAGCACAGCCCGGGGTAAACGTCAGCAGGCCATTCTGAAACTCATATGTTTGGGGGACAGGCCCCACACCGCGCAGGAGTTGTGGCGGGGTATTGAACAACAGACCGACCAGTGGTTGCTGCCGGTGGGCCTCAAGCCCGGCCATGTGGTGTGCGATAATGGGCAAAATCTCGTGGCAGCTCTGGGACTAGCCGCTTTGATGCACATCCCTTGCCTGGCGCATGTGCTGAATTTGGTGGTGCAAAAGTTCATTCACAACTACCCAGACATGTCAGAGCTGCTGCATAAAGTGCGGGCCGTCTGTGCGCGCTTCCGGCGTTCACATCCTGTCGCTGCTCGCCTGTCAGCGCTACAGCGGAACTTCGGCCTTCCCGCTCACCGCCTAATATGCGACGTGCCCACCCGGTGGAACTCCACCTTGCACATGCTGGAGAGACTGTGCGAGCAGCAGCAGGCCATAGTGGAGTTTCAGCTGCAGCACGCACGGGTCAGTCGCACTGCGGAACAGCACCACTTCACCACCAATAATTGGGCCTCCATGCGAGACCTGTGTGCCCTGTTGCGCTGTTTTGAGGACGCCACCAACATGGCCAGTGGCGATGCCACTGTTATCAGCGTGACAATACCAATTCTATGTCTCCTAGAGAAAACGCTTAGGGCAATGATGGAAGAGGAGGTGGGCCAGGGCCAGGAGGAGGAGGAGGAGGATGACGGGTCGTTTTTAGCACTTTCAGGCCAGTCTGTTAGAAGTGGCTCAGAGGGAGGTTTTTTGCAACAGCAGAGGGCAGGTACAAATGTGGCCAGCCAGGGACCAATACTGGAGGACGAGGAGGATGAGGAGGAGGTGGAGGAGGATGAGGATGAAGCAGGTTCACAGCGGGGTGGCACCCAGCACAGCGCAGGTACATCCCTGGTGCGTGGCTGGGGGGATACAGAGGATGATGGTGACGATATGCCTCCCACAGAGGACAGCTTGTCCTTACCTCTGGGGAGCCTGGCACACATGAGCAATTACATGCTGCAGTGCCTGCGCAACGACAGCAGAGTTGCCCACATTTTAACGTGTGCTGACTACTGGGTGGCCACCCTGCTGGATCCACGGTACAAAGACAATGTGCCCACTTTACTTCCTGCACTGGAGCGTGATAGGAAGATGCGTGAGTACAAGCACGCGGGTAGACGCGCTCCTGAGAGCATTCCAAACTGTCACAGGGGAACAGGTGGAAGGCCAAGGCCAAGGCAGAGGAGGAGCTAGAGGTCGCCCACGCAGCAGTGTCACGGCCAGCTCCTCTGAGGGCAGGGTTAGCATGGCAGAAATGTGGAAAAGTTTTGTCTCCACGCCACAGCTAACTGCCCCACCACCTGATACGGAACGTGTTAGCAGGAGGCAACATTTCACTAACATGGTTGAACAGTACGTCTGCACACAACTCCACGTACTGACGGATGGTTCGGCCCCCTTCAACTTCTGGGTTTCCAAATTGTCCACGTGGCCAGAATTAGCATGTTATGCCTTGGAGGTGCTGTCCTGCCTGGCTGCAAGCGTTTTATCTGAACGTGTATTCAGCACGGCAGGGGGCGTCATTACTGACAAACGCAGCCGCCTGTCCGCAGCCAACGTGGACAAGCTGAAGTTTATAAAAAGGAACCAGGCATGGATCCCACAAGACCTGACCCTCCCTTGTGCAGAGTAGTCCTTAATAACTGCCTTAAACCATGTTGTCTTGTACTCCTGGCCACTTCTTCACTGAAAAATCAATTTTTGAAATTAACTAGGATCTTGGGGTGCAACCCAGAGTTGAATTAACCTTCCCTCTGTCTGGGTGCCGGGGCCAAAGTACATGAAAGTGTCCTTCTCCTGTGCTGGGTGATATGAATGTTATACTTGTGCTGTCTGACATGTCTCCTTTGTGTGGGTGCAGTGGGCCAAAAACACTGAAAGCGGCCTTCTCCTGTGGTGGGTGATCTAAATGCCTGATTCTCTGCTGTGGGACCTCTCTCCTCTTTCTGGGTGCAGGGGTCAAAGAAACAAAAGGTGGCCTACTCCTGTGGTGGTTGACATGATGCCTGATTCTCTGCTGTGGGACCTCTCTCCTCCGTGTGGCTGCAGGGGTCAAGGTCTCTAAAAGTGCCCTTCTCCTGTGGTGGTTGATGTAAAACTGATGCTTGTGCTATCTGACCTGTCTCCTCTGTGTCGGTGCTAAGGCCTAAGTCACTGAAAGCGGCCTTCTCCTGTGCTGGCTGATATAAATGCCTGAATCTCTGCTGTGGGACCTCTCCCCTTCGTGTGGCTGCAGGGGTCAAAGTCTCTAAAAGTGCACTTCTCCTGTGGTGGTTGATGTAAAACTGATGCTTGTGCTATCTGACCTGTCTCCTCTGTGTCGGTGCTAAGGCCTAAGAAACTAAATGGTGGCCTTCTCCTGAGGTGGTTGATATGATGCCTGATTAGTTGCTGTGGGACCTCTCTCCTCTTTCTGGGTGAAGGGGTCAAATTAACTAAAGGTGGCCTACTCCTGTGGTGGGTGATCTGTAAAACTGATGCTTGCGCTATCTGACCTGTCTCCTCTGTCTCGTTGCTAAGGCCTAACTCACTGAAAGTGGCCTTGTCATGTGCTGGGTGATATAAATGTTATACTTGTGCCATCTGACATGGTTGCCGGGGTCCCATTGAATGGTGGCCTACTCCTGTGGTGGGTGATCTAAATGCCTGATTCTCTGCTGTGAAACCTCTCTCCTCCGTCTGGGTGCAGGGGTCAAAGTCTCTAAAAGTGGACTTCTCTTGTGCTGGGTGATGTAAAACTGATGCTTGTACCATCTGACATGGTTGCCGGGGTCCCATTAAATGATGGCCTACTCCTGTGGTGGGTGATCTAAATGCCTGATTCTCTGCTGTGAAACCTCTCTCCTCCGTCTGGGTGCAAGGGTCAAAGTATCTCAAAGTCGCCTTCTCCTGTGCTGGGTGATATAAATGTTATACTTGTGCCATCTGACATGGTTGCCGGGGTCCCATTAAATGGTGGCCTACTCCTGTGGTGGGTGATCTAAATGCCTGATTCTCTGCTGTGAAACCTCTCTCCTCCGTCTGGGTGCAGGGGTCAAAGTCTCTAAAAGTGGCCTTCTCTTGTGCTGGGTGATGTAAAACTGATGCTTGTACCATCTGACATGGTTACCGGGGTCCCATTAAATGATGGCCTTCTCATGTGGTGGGTGATCTAAACAGGGTGCAGAGTATATAATAGTACATTATATATATTGTTATATATATATTTATATATAATAGGTTGTATATAATGTATATAATAGTACAGTATATATTTTAATATTATATATGTATATATGACAAGGTGAAGTATATATAATACTATAGGAAATATATAATAGGGTGCAGTGTATATAATAGTACATTATATATATATTGTTATATATATTGATATATAATATGTTGTATATAATGTATATAATAGTACAGTATACATATTTTATATATATGTATATATGACAGGGTGCAGTATCCATAATACTATAGGATATATATAACAGGGTGCAGTGTATATAATAGTACATTATATATTTTGTTATATATATTGATATGTAATAGATTGTATATAATGTATATAACTGTACAGTATATATCTTTTTGTATATATACTGGATATATATATATATAACAGGGTGCAGTATACATAATACTATAGGGTATATATATGACACGGTGCAGCATATATAATACTATGGGGTATATATAACAGGTTGCAGTGTATATAATAGTACATTATATATATTGTTATATATATTGATATATAATAGGTTATACAGTATATATCTTTTTGTATATATGTATATATAACAGTGTGTAGTATATATAATACTATAGGATATATATATAACAGGGTGCAGTGTATATAATAGTACATTATATATGTTGTTATATATAGTTTTATAATAGGTTGTATATAATGTATATAATAGTACAGTATATATATTTTTGTATAAATGTATATATGCCAGGGTGCAGTATATATAATACTATAGGAGATATATAACAGAGTGCAGTATATATAATACTATAGGATAGATATAATAGGGTGCAGTGTATATAATAGTACATTATATATAATGTTATATATATTGATATATATAATAGGCTGTATATAATGTATATAATAGAACAGTATATATATTTTTGTATATATGTATATATGACAGGGTGCAGTATATATAATACTAAAGGATATATATAATAGGGTGCAGTGTATATAATAGTACATTATATATATTGTTATATATATTGATATATAATAGGTTGTATTCCTCCGTCCGTCTGGGTGCAGGGGTCGAAATCTCTAAAAGTGGCCTTCTCTTGTGCTGGGTGATGTAAAACTGATGCTTGTACCATCTGACATGGTTGCCGGGGTCCGATTAAATGGTGGCCTACTCCTGTGGTGGGTGATCTAAATGCCTGATTCTCTGCTGTGAAAACCTCTCTCCTCCGTCTGGGTGCTGTAAAACCTCTTTCCTCCGTCTGGGTGCAGGGGTCAAAGTCTCTAAAAGTGGCCTTCTCTTGTGCTGGGTGATGTAAAACTGATGCTTGTACCATCTGACATGGGTGCAGGGGTCAAATTAACTAAATGGTGGCCTACTCCTGTGGTGGGTGATATGATGCCTGAATATGTGCTGTGGGACCTCTCTCCTCTTTCTGGGTGCAGGGGTCAAAGTAACTAAAAGTGGCCTTCTCCTGTGCTGGATGGTATAAATGTAATGCTTGTGATATCTGACATGTCTCCTCTGTCTGGGTGCTAAGGCCTAAGTCACTGAAAGTGGCCTTCTCCTGTGGTGGTTGATATGATGCCAGATTCTCTGCTGTGGGACCTCTCTCCTTTGTCTGGATGCTGGGGTCGAAATAGTAGCAAGCGACCTTCTCCATTGGTGGGTGATTTGAAGCCTGATTCTGTGCTATGGGACCTAACTCCAATTAATATTGGTTAATTTTTATTTATTTTATGTTAAGTCATCATTTCCCTATTTACATTTGTTTGCAGGGGATTTACCTACATTTTGCTGCCTTTTGCAGCCCTCTAGCCCTTTCCGGGAGTCTTTTACAGCCTTTTTAGTGCCCAAAAGTTCGGGTCCCCATTGACTTCTATGGGGTTCGGGTTCGGGATGAAGTTCTGGTTGAGTTCGGATCACGAACCCGGACATTTTCCGGAAGTTCGGCCGAACCTCTCGAACCCGAACTTCCAGGTGTTCGCTCAACTCTAATTATATACATTATATAAAACATATTATATATCAATATATATAACAATAAATATAATGTACTATTATATACACTGCACCCTATTATTTATATCCTATAGTATTATATATACTGCACCCTGTCATATATACATATTTACCAAAATATATATACTATACTATTATATACATTATATACAACCTATTATATATCAATATATCTAACAATATATATAATGTACTATTATATACACTGCACCCTGTTATATATATCCTATGGTATTATATATACTTTACCCTGTTATATATACATATATACAAAAAGATATATTCTGTACTATTATATACATTATATACAACTTATTATATATCAATATATATACCAATATATATATAATGTTCTATTATATACACTGCACCCTATTATATATATCCTATAGTATTATATATACTGCACCCTGTTATATATACATATATACAAAAATATATATACTGTAATATTATATACAACCTATTATATATAAGTATATATAACAATGTATATAATGTACTATTATATATATGCACCCTGTTATATATATATATATATATATATATATATATATATCCTATAGTATTATATATACTGCACCCTGTTATATATATCATATTGTATTATATATACTGCACCGTGTTATATATATATCCTATAGTATTATATATACTGCACACTGTTATATATCTCCTACAGTATTATATATACTGCACCCTGTCATATATACAAAATATATATATTGTACTATTATATACATTATATACAGCCTATTATATATCAATATATATAACATTATATATAATGTACTATTATATATATTGCACCCTATTATATATATCCTATAGTATTATATATACTGCACCCTGTTATATACATCCTATAGTATTATATATACTGCACCCTATTATATATATCCTATAGTATTATATATACTGCACCCTGTTATATATACATATATACAAAAATATATATACTGTACTATTATATACATTATATACAACCTATTATATATCAATATATCTAACAGTATATAATGTACTTTTATACACACTGCACCCTGTTATATATATCCTATGGTATTATATATACTGCACCCAGTTATATATATATATATATATATATATATATAATGTACTATTATATACACTGCACCCTATTATATATACCCTACATAATTATTTATACTGCACCCTGTCATATATACATATATACAAAAATATATATACTGTACTATTATATGCATTATATACATCCTATTCCCTTACGTCCTACCAGCAGCACAGATAGGGTTAACCACCCCCCGTGGACTGGCAGGACCGGCGGAATGTTTAATGAGCCCAAGACTAATAACTCAATTTAACAATTAAGTATCTCCTTAAAAGGAGGAAGTCAACCCCCAGCCCACTGTGTTTTTTTCTGTCCTCCGGGACAGCTGGACTAGGCGGTTTGTTCCCCCCTTTCTTATGGAAAGTGCGGGGAGCCTTCTTTTCGTTTGGGTAACGGCGTTGCCCTTTTTTCCTAGTTACCTTGTCAGTTTGGCCGGCAGCTTATTTGCTGCCGGCCCTGCTAGTGCGCCTGGCTGGGAGTATTTTGGCGGCGTTCTTGGTCCAGGATTCCCAGTCCCTGTGCGCCGCCATCTTCCGGAGAGTGACGCGGGACTCTCCTTTTGCATCACCTCCGGGTAATCCGGCCGTGATTTTTTCACGGGCACGATTTTTTTCATAGATGCGATTTTTTTTGTGCATCTTCCTGTGGAGGATTTGCTGGGGGAGGGGTGGGTTGGCTATCCCTCCCCTTCCCTTATTTTGGGAGGCTTTGTGCTCCAGTTCAGTCTCTGGCTACATATGCTTTTTCAGCTAGATCCCAAAAATTGGTGTTGTTCCACTTGTGGTGTTTTTTTCCTCAGCTGCCCCCAGTCTGATTTTCTACCTTTCCTGCGTAGATAGGAGGTTTACAAATGTTTTATTTGTCCCTTTTTTTTCCCGCAGTAATGTCTTCTCCGCGGGATTCGGAAGGCAGGAAAGTGGATTCCAAGAGGAAGCATCTATCCTGCTACCATTGCAGCAGTCAACGGTTATTGTAAGCTGATCATACCTGCACTCGTGAGATCGCAGAAGCTAAACAGCTTAAGGCTGGGCTAAAACCAGCTTGGGAGACCGGTTGGGAATCCCTGGGTCTGTTGACTTAACCTACACCAGGTGTTACAGCTGCCGTTAGAGGTTTCTGACCTCTAGTGAACCTACGTTGCAGGATATGTATCAATGGCTCTATTAAAGGAGTCATAGGCCTGCTGGATGGAAAGGCTTCCTATACGTGCCCAGGCCCCTATGGAGACCACTGTTCCAGTAGAGAGACCTTGGTCTCTTAGTTTCTTCTCTCCTCGGATGAGGAGGAGCTGACTTTGTGTTTTCTCCCTGGAAAGACACAGAAGTTGCTCAAGTCCATCAGGTCGGGGGACCATGATGTTGACTGTGGGGAGCCTCCCGTTCCCACAACTCGGGCACATCGTGTCTTTAGAGCGGATGAGACCCTCCTCTCTATCATGATATAGAGTGGAAAAAACCTGGAAAAGGTCCGGTTTTAACAAAGAAGTTTAAATCCATGTTCCCGATGGCTTATCCCTTGGTGGATTCGTGGGGATCCATTCCCAAGGTGGACATGGCTATTGCCAAGTTGTCCAAGCGCACTCTGGTTCCTGCAGATGATGGGTCTAGCTGCAGGACCCCCTTGCAGAGTGCACACTAAGACGGGGTGTTACGGCAGCTGCGGCTTCCGCTTCCACAGCCATAGCGGCTTTTGAAGTCTCTACGTTCCTCCGATCTCGCCTGGATCAAATTCAAGTTGATGTGAACCAGAGGTTTTTCCAGGACGACATACTGGCTGCTTTCAAGAACATCAACCTGGCTACGGACTTCTTGTGCGATACCGCACAGCTCAGTTGAAGCTAGCGAGGAGCTTCCCGCTAGCAAAGCAAGTCCTGGGAACAAGGCCAAACACAGATCCTTGCTATTGAAGCTAAGCAGCAGGTCTGTAGCTCATGGGAGACCAAGTGCGCCTTTGGCACCCTGTAACAATACTATCAAACAACATCAGGGGCCTATATATAGCGCGGCCCATATTCCATTTTGGCTTAAGCCTTGGGTCCCTGACAATTCCTCAAAATACAGAGTGACTGGAGAGCACAGCGAAAGGGCTTGAGGTGCTCTCGTGGAGGAGCCAAAGATGGAAAATCCACCTCCTGACTACGGGCCTCTTCGAGGCTCTTGGTTAATTCCCGTTACTCCTGCGGTCCTGCCAATAAGCTTCCCCATTCCTAAGCTTCATGGACCCGTCGGAGTCGTCTCTCCCACTTCTGAGAAGAATGGATCCAAGAGATCTCGGATCCCGGGGTCCTAAATATCATTTTCAACGTTTATTTAGTCAACAACACCTCTATTTCTCTGGACAGGTTTGTCAAGATCAACCTTCTACAAGCTGCCAATGAGGCGATCCTAGAGGCCTACATTCAGGACTACATTTGCAAAGGGGCTCTGGAGGAGGTTCCGGCAGGAGAACGGGGCCTAGGGATCTATTCACCAGTTTTTTTCTGGTTCCCAAGGCTTCAGGAGATCTCCGGATGATTATTGATCTGAGATATTTCAATTGATTTATAGGGAAGGTGAAGTTTCGTGTAGAAACCATCAGGTCAGTAGTTCACGTCATCAATCCTGGAGACGTGATGACAAC